>OZ020545.1:12155190-12609190 GCA_963971435.1 Lasius platythorax
GAACGAATGGACCGCGATCTAGTTTCTACTGATCCGAATCGGGCAATCCGCGCAACGCGTTCGTCGACTTTTCGTGATACACGAGCAACGCTTTGATACACTCAGACAATAGCGCGAAAGAAGTGTTTCTACTGCTCTGCACAATGGCGTAATCAAGCCAATTGCTCAGTTCGTAGTCGACTTCTTCTTCGACTTCTTCTCATTTCCGAGAATTCTTTGTGAGAATTCTTCGCGCGATGCCTCTTTATACAACGTACAGATTTATTTCTGTGCGATATGCGCTTTGGAGGTTTAAATTATAATAATATCGATTTGCGCTGAGATCTTATACTTTATATTTTATGTATTTTTTATCTTTGGACTTAAATTTTTATTGATAATAATTAATTAATTAAAAATTTAGCAAAGATTACAGGAAAAAGAAAGTTTTAAATTTATAATTAAAGAATATTTAATTTAAGTTAATAGAAAATTTAAATTTTTTAAATATGTTTTCAAGATATAAACTTAATCAAGATTCATTAACCTTAATTTTAATTATTAGAGTTGATAAAAATTTTAAAGTTTTAAAAAGATTTTTTATTAATAAATTTAAATTTATTTATCTCATTGATTGTTATTAATTAGAGTTAAAATCTTGGCTCTTTCTCTCTCTCTTTATAAGCTTTTAATTCTAGAATACAGTATATAGGAGCTAAGATAGCAAGTTTAATTGTGCAATGATATAATTTAGTTTTATTTTGACTCTAACACTGTCTTAAATTTTCATTTCGCTGTTTAGTGTTAAAGGAGATTATTTTACAATAGCAGTTATAAGATTCAGCAAATAGATTCAGTTGCAAACCTCTATTTAAACTTTATCTCCTATACAGAATATATTTCATTTGCAAAATTATTAATAAAAATATGATGATAAGTAAAAAGATACGTCAAATCATATAAAATGTAAATCTTATTTATTGAAAACTTGCAAACTGTATACAACTGTAAAAAAAAAAATAAACTAATTATAATAAAAATATTATATAATTAATATTTATTGCAATATTTATTATATATTATATATTTTTTAATATTTATTATTATATACAGGGTGTCCCAGAATCACTGCACCACCTGTTAATGGCAAATTCTTGAGATCATTTGGAGATGATTTTTTCTCAGTGAAAATGTCGAGGAATATCATCATTTTTCGCAAGTTTCCAATTTTTACCATCATATATCTTTGTATCTAAGCCTTAAATAAAAAATCTATTAAAGTAAAACTCTACCAGAAATTAACTGAATAATGTAGTGTTGGTAATTTTTTAACTCAATAAGATTTAGTTTATGCAAAAAGCTCGTCTTTTTAAATTGGTTATAACTCGGAAATTATCGATACTTTCGCTGAGGAAAAATCATCTCCAAATAGTCTCAAGAATCTGTCATTAGTAGGTGATCCTGGGACACCCTATAAAATTAAAATATTGAGATCATTTTGAGAGTTTCATTAAAATTAACTCTGTAGAATTAAAGGTTCAAGAGAGGAGTTAATAAATGCGTAGTATCAAAGTAGATTTTTACTAATCTCTATAAATCATCTATAAGCGCAACTATTCTTAAGAATGTCAAAGTAGCATAAAAATTTCTCGTATATATTTACGACATTACGTTTATTGTTAGTAATGTAGAAATTTCATATCACAATTTCTCAAAAATAAAGGTCGAATAGCGCATTAAAAGATCAAAGTTTTCTATCAATGTCAATTCATTTTATTATGAACGTTGCTTTTAAACGTTGCATTACATTCAAGAGATTCATCGTGTCATCAAATTTAACATTCACCTTGATCTTATAATGATATACAACATAAATTGGTGTTGTGTGCTCATAAAGATCTAACGGTTCGCGGCCGATACATTAAACATCGGGGATGATTCCCGTTCACTCCTATTAATTATCGCTTTGTGAAGTAATGGTTCCGACGCCTCAAACCGATTTTGCCCATTAGACGGCTAACCCGACTTAATAGTCCCGATTATAGAGATACCTGAACCATTAGGACAAGCGGCGGAACGTGTAATTAATAAATATTACCTTCACACACACACACACACACTTACAATATATCTATAGACAGTGTATTCTACTGCACACGAACTCGTCAAATAGACTCTTTGGTTGTACTATTTCTTTTTGTCATTCATTATCAATGATATCTCTTAATTTACGTCATTCTATTCTTGATCGAACCAAGGTTACGTCAAATTTCTTAATGTGAGAGCTGTAAATTAAAGCTACTATTTCATTGAATTATTTTTATAGCTTTACATTTGTGTGTATTTTATAAGCTGGATGCCGATTTGTGACTTGGAATTAAGCATTTGTTAATATAGTTTATAGCGAGTACCTGAGATCGTGCATATACAATGTACATCGTTGCACGTATCTAATTTCTCAAACGATTAATTAAGAACTAATCGTGATATCGTAATTTCATTCGATGTGCAATAGCAAAACTTGTAGGTCAACTCGGAGATATTCCAAATAGCAGTCTTTGCATATAAAATACGGAATATAAATACTAGAAGAAACTATGCCATTTTCTTGCAATAGGGAGCAATTACTCGCGAATAATTTCGCGAGCTTTTATTCTAATACAAACATAGTGGAGATTGAGATTAGCATGTTATATTGCGCATTTTTTGTATAATATATAATACATAATTGCGCTTACAAGAGTAGTATTATATTTTTTTCGATTGTATAATTATAATGTGTGTAATGTAATTTCGAGAAAAAAACATATAATATATAAACATAGTTTATATATTCACTCTTTCTATCATATATCTTAATATATCTTTCATATACTTGAGTAAACAATATTAATCCTTCAAACTCGTTGCTATTTGATGCTCTACCTATGTTAGAAATTATTATTATACAACATTAAATATAAAATACTAAATGTAGAGGAAAGGGAGAAACATATAATGGAATTTTGTGATAAAAAATGTACTAAAACTTACTTACATAAATGAATTTTTTTCCATCATTAATTTTGAACTTCTTTTAAAAAGATTTAAATTATTAAATAATTGAATAAAAAAATAATTCACAATTTTCCTAATTTCACAAACGCGCCTCGCTCTTCTCGTTGATTGTTAATCTCTGCCGCTAATCTTCATCTCAGATCCTTTGTACGAAGAGCATGGCATACTAGTGTTCATTCTTAGAATTCTTCGAAAATACCGGAGCTGCGCCGAGAATGCAAGACTAGGTAATCGGAGGCGTGGTATGTAAATCTCGTAATGTCAGACGAGAAACATTTCTCACAACGATCGCGTTATACACGTCGCCGAGAATACACGCGAATATTTTTATTCGGATATCCATTATATAGAAACAATTTTTAATCGGCGTAATTATTCACGTGCGAGAACGCTGCTAGATCGATTAACGCAATTGATTAGCGCGAAACTTTTGTACGATTGTACAATAAAATACGGCTCGTTACGTTATTTCTGGCAGACGAAACAATCGCGCGCACCGAAAAAATTGTATTCTTGAAGTAAGAGGACTCTTCTTAAGTGTTTCTAAAATATTCTCTAAAACTAAGAATATATTCTTTCTTAATAACAAATAAATCCCATTTTGTCAACATTTTTGTAAATTAGGAATATCTGATATTAATCTTTAGAGGATTCCCTTCTTAAGCTAAGAGGATCCTTTTGGCCTATTCTAAAACAAAGTATTCTAAAAATAAGTGGGAAATTCTTAAAAAGAGAATATAATTTTTTCAGTGCAGCGAATGATAGATTTAATAACGCGACGCTTCGAATAGATATATTACTGTGATATTTTAAAACCGCGCAAAAGTGAAAGTAAAATATTAACGCATTCATCCGCTTGATTGAACAATTAGAATCGAACGTTACGTTACATTTGATGTTATAATCTTGCGAGGAAAAAAAGAAATCTTCGGGAAGGCAAAACGAGTACGATGGATCGCGATGACTCAAACATCTCTCGCCACGTGATCAATACGTCAGATTTAATCTGCGGACAATAAAATTTGTTGCGTTTGGAGGAAGAGATATTTTAATTCACTCGATCGCGTGAATTTTGCTCAAGGCGCAAAGTAAACTCTTGTGTACGATTCACCTATCAATTTTCCAAGTCAAAATTTTTCTCCTACATTTGATCTCAATTTTCAATTTAACATCTACTTTGATGCTTTAAACAGTCAGATCGTTCTTCTCTAAAACTATTTAATCTATAGTTTCGAAAGCTCCTGTTTTAAAATTCTAAGTAGAAAATTGTTTGTTGACTGCCTATTTGAGGTTCAAATTGCTATATAAATTAAACCTATCGAAATCCTTTAGAATCTATAAACTCGAGAAAAAGTTGAGGTTGAAAATAAGAAACAAATTTCGATTCGGATTGGCTCAACAAATTTCGATTCTCCTTGACAGCAATCGCCAAGATATGTCAAGTGCTCCGTAATTGTACAAAAATAACATCTGACGTCGTTGCGCATCGAATTATTTTATGAAAAATCGGACGACGTGTTTCGCCACGCCGTGCATTTAATTAATTTACGACGAATAAATTACGAAACTTGGTTTCGCGTCGAAAAAAAGATCCGACATCGTGATCGGTTATGAAGGATCTTTATGTCTCTCACGGAGAACTCCCGATGAAGAGAATCACGATGAAGCGGCGTAATATAATATTTTGAGCATGAAGCGGTAAGTCACGATAAAACGTACGGATAATGATTGATACGCTAATGTCTGTCTGGAGTTAGAACTAATTAGGTCCGCGAGGAATCTAGACTGCTGCTATTTTCGTTTTCACCGGCGAGAGATAGTCAAGCTTTGATTGCAACATTCGAACAGATATTTGCGAATGCACACAACGCAAAAGTAATACAAACGTATTATAATACAAAATAATTTTACACAAATTTGTGTAAAATTACAACTATTATAATGGGTAATTTTGAGACCCACTATAATAGTTATAATTTTACACAATTTTTTATAGTGTAGAAAAAGACGAAAAAGTATATTTTTTATTAGAAATATAAGTTGTGTAAAATTACAACTATTATAGTGGGTCTCAAAATTACCCATTATAATAGTTGTAATTTTACACAAATTTTTTACAGTGTTTAGCGGACTCACCTTGAGAAAATATCCAATCATTTCCTTTTTGCTATGCGATGTAAATTAAACATTTTAAATTCATGAATATCTGACACTAATTTTTAGAGAATTCCCCTCTTAAGGTAAGAGGATCCTTTTGGCGCCTATTTTAGAACAGGATATTCTAAAAATTAGTGGAAAATTCTTAAAATAAGAAATTTAAGAAATTGAAAATTTTATTAAGAAATTTCCGATTCATTTCATTAAGAAATTTCCAAACATTAAGAAATTAAACTCACAACAGATTGGGAAAAGCACGCCGCTCGCGCGCGTTTTGCGAAGATGGCACAAGAAGGGGGGGAAAGAAGGCGTGGGAATTGGCTGATTTATTTATCGATTTATCCCTCGCACAGAAAATCGACGTCGTGCAGATGGTGCTCCGTCAGATGCGACGGAAGCCGTAAGTTGATCCTATACCGAGAGAAGATCCTATCGTCTTCTCTCCCACGCGAGACGCAGTTTCCAAGGTGCGGGAAGAGAGAGAGAGAGAGAGAGAGAGAGATTCCCTCCTTTCTCGTTCCATTCCTCGCCGGGACATATTACGATCCGGGTCCGAAGGATCCGCGATACCGATACCCGGTCTTCTGCCTACACAATACGACACCTAGATCGGGCGAAACGGTGGGCCGGTCAATTTTTTTTTTTCCCTTAGCTATATACTCGAGATTATCGCCCTGGCTTGTCGCCGGACAATTCCGCAGTTTCTCGATTTCTGACTCACTCTCTGCTCCGCCCGCGGAGCGTTAACGTAGGACGAGAAAAATGCAGACCCGAGGACAGAGAGACGGTTGATTTATACGCGTCACAGGTCATTTCCTCGTTTAATTGGGAATCTGACTTTTATTTTTTCCTAAATGTGGAATACTGAAAATTCAAAAATAATACGAGAAATGAGAAAATATGATTAATCGAATTTTCTTGTTAACCAAAAAATTGTCATTTTGAAATTTGGTAAAAAATCTACTGATGTCAGAGAAAAGAAAGACACAGATATATTTTATATATAAAAATAATAAAAAATACATAGAAATAAATTATACGATCTTAAAAAAATTTATTGCAATGTATATATTTCCAATGCTGTTCTATGAGTGGAGAAAATGAGAAAATATGATTAATCAAATTTTCTTGTTAACCAAAAAATTGTCATTTTGAAATTTGGTAAAAAATCTACTGATGTCAGAGAGAAGAAAGATGCAGATATATTTTATATATAAAAATAATAAAAAATACATAGAAATAAATTATACAATCTTAAAAAAATTTATTGCAATATATGTATATATTTCCAATGCTGTTCTATGAGTTTATCGCCCGTTCTCGAGCAATGACCTTATCTCGCGATGAGATATAATATTACGATACTCCCCGACACCTTCCGCATTCCGACGAGCAGTCCTTTTGTATTTTGCCCACGTTCGAACCCGACGATGACACGAGCGAGCCGACGATTTAATTAAATCGTTTCTTACCTATGACCTCCACCTTTGGAAACATCGCGTAGCGCTATCATTAAGTCCGATGTACACTAACGGGCGATGAATCACGCGAGCATGTCTATACAACGTGTCAGTCTACATGTGTGAGAGCCAAGAGTAATTACAGATCATCTTTCTAATGGGTCGGTTTAAGGTCGCTGTTAGAATTCGATTGGTCGTGAGAAGTCAATTGTAATTAAAGTGTGGATTAAATATCCGCGAAGGTGTTTTCCCTTTGCCGAAAATGAGAAAGAGAGAGAGAGAGAGAATCGAGTTTAATAATATTTTTTAATATTTTTTTTGCACACTGTTGTTGAAATTGTATTAATAATTATTGTATAAATTGTAATCGATACTTAAAAATAATTTATTAAAATCGGAGCAATTATTATAAATTTTCCATCCCATCTTTCGTTCCTCTGTATTATATACAAAATCGTTGTGTCATATTACTCTTGCAAAAAAAAAAAAATCCGTCAACTCGTATAACTCGTTTCAACTTTGTACAACATCATACACTCATCACGCTTGCTACATAAGACACCTCTTAATCCGTCGCATCGCAAGTCGCTTCTATGTGTTATTATAATCTTGTCATAATATTATTCCTACATGTTTTGTTTCAGGTATTTTCCTCTCGATTCATCGGAATGTATAATCTAATCTAAATGATACTCTATAAAATATATTTAGCGCAAATGTGAAATGACTCATCTTTAGCACTCTAGTGAATGATTCTCAAGCTGGACATTGAAATTTTTCTTACAATTAGATAACATTCTCGTTCGCGAGCCCCCTTTTCCGAGTCCAGGGAACGCCTTTCGAAAGCGCTCGAGCTGTTGGGGCGACATTCTTTTCCATCGCTTCTAGAGTAAAACGATCGAGAACGCCGCTTCTCTAGCTGAAAACACATTCCCTGCCATCGCGCTCGAGAATTTGCATTTAAACGCCTATCTTACGTAAGAGCGTGAGGCAAACGCGTTCGGGAAACGCCGAGAGAGCCGATTTGCCGCACTTAGAAGTAGCTCTGAAAGACACGGCGTGCTCTACACAGTCTTAAATTATCGTCGCACTGAAATTGATCGGACAATACTTCGACGCGATGTGAGTTTATGTAGAGAAACGAGGTACTGCGACATTCGTGAAAGTGAGACGTAAGAATATCGATTGTTTCGGCGAAAATTGATATTTCGTCGTATTCGGTCGTTAGTTAGAAAAAAAAATGTTCAATGACTTACTGATTAATGCTAGTTAGTTTAATAGATGCTTGCTGACTTAAAGAGATTCTTAATTGCGTCAAGTACTCGCGAAATTTAATTTAAATAAAATTAGAGCTTTGTTCTTATTAATTAATTTAATCTGAAATCTAAGTAATTAATTTAATCTATAATTAAAGTAATTAATTTAGCCTATAATTAAATTAATTAAATTAAATTTAATTTAATTCTCATTACAGCGTTGAATAATGAAAATCGAGAGTACGACGATATCTTATAGAAATTTTAACCGCACCTTCAATAACGAGTCTTAAGAAACTAAGAAAAACAAGCATCTTCCACACCGAGCGAAATGGGGGGAGGGTGTCCATCTTGGAATAAAATAATATACGCGAGATGCAGATACAATCTAATCACGATGTAATGCGCTACGTGTTGACGCTCGATATGAATTACAAGCGCGATCGGACTTTCTCGCGCGCGCGCGCGCGCTCGTTAGTTAGCTCCAAGCGAAACAAAGATAGAGAAAGAAAGAGAGGGAGGGAGGGAGGGAGAGAGAAGAGTCGGCTAAAAACAAAGTTGAACTTTCGGTAAAGCGTGATTTCCCCGGCATGCGCCGAGGATGCGGATTAGCATACAGACGGACCACCCATGATACGACCCTGTCCGTTCTTCAAGGCGCATAATAAGCGGCCGCTCATGTCGGATTCACCGGCGTACAAGCACCGTCCGTGTAGCCATCCGTAACATCTCGATTTATATCGTTATCGATCCTTTATTGGCGTCGAATATATATTACTCTGCTTCGCAATTCTTAACGTCCTCCTCCGTTCTCTTCCGTTCCCTTCGTCTCTCTATCTAAAGGCGTTGACACGCCAACGCTATCAGCGGCACGTCGTACGCGAATTTATCGTCCAAGAAGGCCTCTTTCTTTCGTCAGCCCTGTAAGTACACGACGCGATAATCCGGCTGCGTATTCCTCGTACGCGAGCGGATCGGTCGATCGACGATCGATTCTTCGGCTAGCTGTGTACTTGGACGTCGATAAACACCCGAGTCGAGATTTTTCTCCCACCTTCGATCTCAATTTTCAATCTACTTTTTGACATTTCAAGCAGTCAGATCACCCCATTTTGGAACTATTTAACTTAACCCATAGTTTGGTTGGAGAGCTCCAAGTATGTACATTGTATGCGCTTTACGGAAAATTATACGCGCGAAAATCGTTTCTCGATGACGACGAAGGAGGCGGCGTAAAAAGGTCTCTCTCGCTTCCTAGTTCGCCGATCAGCGTGACCAAACGCGAACCGCCATTGTCAACATTCCCTCCGCGTGACTGAATTTTTCTCCACCGAACGCTCGTGAATCGCCGACGATTGTTGTATGTATATATTGCACGCGGTTTATCTCCACTTGGTTTATTCAGCCAAGTAAAACGGGGTCGACGTGATCGACGCATTTGAAGAAAAAGACATCCGCCACGACGTAGATTTCACTACCTCGCCGTGTCGCAATATTGCGATAAATCACAATAATTTTAGCGATTTTGCAAAGCGCGATGCCTTTTGCCATAAAACTTCCAACGTCCTTTATCTTGTTCGACCGTAAAAAGACTTCCTCTCAATTCGTTGCGATTTATTGTCGCTCTTAGTCTCGAAAGTACCATGCGATTATTGCAATTATCAATCATATCATATTATTATTAGCGATGAGATTACAAGTAGGTTTGAATTTGTTTGTATAGTTTCGAACTCTCTATGATTACATTAAAAAAAATTAGAAATTTGCACATTGCTTCCTCACCATTTTAATTCGCTCACAAAGTTCCTCCTTAGAGGAAGCTAGTTTTTAAATTAAATTAAAATTATTAGTATATAATAGATTGTTGGCTTCCTCATAGAGGAAGCTTTATGAGCGAATTAAAATGGTGAGGAAGCAATGTGCAAATTTCTAATTTGCACAATTTTTATTTTTATATAACCATCACAAAAAATTTAGAAATTATATTATGAAATTCTATTCATATAAAAATATTTAGCCTGATATCTTAAAATTTTAGGAAGTTAGAGCGTACACAGACATCTCTCAAAAAATTCAAAATTTTATAAAATATGAACCCCTTAACCGATTCACACCAAATTCAATACCAACCATCCTTTATTGATACCCTATTCATGTAAAAATATTTAACCCTATATCTCAAAGTTTGCGGAAGTTAGAGCAATTACGCTCTTTTTGGAAAAAATTCGAAATTTTTAAAAAATAAACCCCTTTACCGATTCTAGTCAAATTCAATACCAACTATCCTTTAATGATACTCTATTCATGTAAAAAAATTTAGATCGATATCTCAAAATTTGCGGAAGTTAGAGCAACCACGCTCTTTTTTGGAAAATTCGAAATTTTATAAAAAATAAACCCCTTCACCGATTCTAGCCAAATTCAATACCAATCAACCCTTAATGATACTCTATTCATGTAAAAAATTTTAGCTCGATATCTCAAAATTTACGGAAGTTAGAGCGACCACGTCCTTTTGGTGCACATACACACATACACACATACATACGGACATTTTTTAAAAATGTGATTTTTCGACGTTTTAGAACATTCTGAACACATTGGCATAAAAAAATGAAAAAAAAATTTTTTCACGAAAACTAAGCTTCCTCTATGAGGAAGCAAAACAGTATTTTCAAGTAGACTCGATCCTGGACGAAATAGGTTCAAATCCTTTATAAGTACCTCGGAAAACAAGAGCAATGTACTTCCAAGTACATTCGAACCTAGATCGAGTATGTTCGAATCTTATAATATGATATTATCAATTATCAATTGCAATTATCAATTATTTCAATTATATTATATATAAAGTCAGATTATTTTTCTTTGAAATTATTTAATCTGTAGATTGCTCTTTTAAATCTAACCCAATCTAAGTAAAACTGTTCGTTTACTGTCCATTCAGGGCAAAAAATAGGAGCTCAATTTTTATATAAATTAAATCTGTCGAAATCTTGTAGAATTGATACACGTGAGAAAATTGGGATTGAAAGCAGGAGCAAAATTGCGACTCGTGTCGATCGTCGCGGTCATTAATTTTCTTGATGGGACAGTGCATTCGTGATTTACGTTATCATTAGCATTAAGATGCTGCGACACTCGCTTTCGAGATGTTTCGATACCGCTTGCAAAAGGGGAGTAATGGGAATGTTTGCGAAAATGAACTCGATTATTATTAGCAATGAAATCCGATCTGACCTGCCGATCTTAATGATCGGCCAATATATTGGTCGACCGCTGTAAAATGTTCGTAATCGCGCGATAAAATCGCAATCACGCGGAAGAGGTATATATTTCCTACGTCAATATTAAACAGCGTCGCACTTAATATGTAATACAATAATTGGCAAAGTGATTATGAATACAAAAATACTGCTGCATGATTACATGCAGATGCAATATCGAGAAATTAATGAAGTTTACGACTCATAAAGCGGAGAGATATTTCGCTTCTTACTTTAAAGAATTTAATATCATAATTTTAATTATGTATTAATATAAGATTTCAAAAGGCAGACTCAATATATCAAAAGAATATTCTTTTACGTAAATCTTATTGTTAATCCTTTTTTAGCACTGTATTCATCAAGATAGTCGACTTTTCTTTAAAATATCCCGCTGCGATATTTTTCGCAACAAGACTACGCCGATTTAACAGTGAAAATACATATCTGCGTTCTATAAATACAAACAGCTTCTCGATCGAATGTCCTTAAGCTCGATTTCTAAAATCGCAAAAAGATATGCCATGTTCGGTATCATTGTTCAAGATGTTGCAACTGTTTGCACGTAGTAGGAAGAAAAACGGTTGTAACAGCAACAATAATATTTTATACTAATATATTGCATGTATTTATAAAACTTATAGAATGCTTTAACACATATTTAAATTGTGTATGTTAAATAATTTTTTAAAAATATATTTATTAAAAACAGAAATATTCTTTCTCTGAAATAAAACTGCCCGATTAAAATAAAAACTGACCTTATATGAAAAAACACTAATAATTTACATCTTTTTTTTTTACAATAACAATATTGTCAATAAATGTATTATAGATTTTCTTCCGCTAACCAGTAATTGTTAATCCTTTACGAGAGAAAGATACTGAGGCTTTCTTTCCGATAAAAATGCCAACTTATTGAAAATATTGTCCAAATAAATATTTCATAATTATTGATAATTATGTTTATTATGCAGTTTATATCGCGAATGAAAATACGACGTTGACAATTGCTAAAGATCGTACAGTGTTTCCGATCGCGTCTCGTTTAGAGAAGGAACACCTCTTATGTCGTTTCTCTTTTTTACGCTATCGAGCATGCTCAAGGATCGTGAAACCGATCGCTCGTAAAGACGAAATTACTTGCAGTCGTCGACTTTGTTGCGTATTAAGTGCAATGGCGCGCACGTAGAATTTTCATTAGTCGAAAAGATCGGAATGGAAAATGATGATAAAAATACACGAGATTTTTACACGATTTGAAGTAAAAATGAATTCTTTGCAGATATTACACTAATGCTAAAAATAAACTATTATTTTATCATTATCAGCAATTTTTAAATTAGTATTATGTCATCATTTTCGAAAATATTCGATTATCCGCATATGTTTCATTTAATCTTTGTATCTTTGCTTCTGATAGACATCTTTAAACGTGCACATTAAACACGTTTAATTTTTTAACGTGTTTTTATGTACATAATGAATTTTTTAAGGAAATCGGATTTTTCTTACAAAGAAAATATGCAATTACGCCACTGATTTAAATACGCTTCAGCGGAAGAACATGAAACGCCGCCGATCTCGTTGCATCAATAAATTGTTTTTTCAACATAGTAAGAAATGAAAGACCGCGATTATTAAATATATAGCTCGTACGCGAAGAATAATAATAAATGCAATAAAAGTAGTACGTTGATTTCGATATTGCCGCGTCGATCTATCGATTATTCCTATTGAAAATTCTTAATCGTTTAATTATTAATTTATGTACATTGTTTATATTACAACAAACAGCACATGCCGTTATTAAATTCACTTGGCGATTATCCAGTCGACTCGACATTATTCGACTATCGAGATTTCTTATTTTTCCGAATTATCGTCATCATTGATACGAAACGAAATTACGTTATACTGAAAAATTGTATTCTCATTTTAAGAATTTTCTACTTATTTTTAGAATATCCTTTTCTAAAACAGGCGCCAAAAAGATCCTTTTACCTTAAGAGGGGAAGATTAGTATCAGATATTTCTAATTTATAAAAATGTAGACAAAATCCATTCTTCTAATAAACTAAAACTATTCAGTGACAAACATTGCACTCTACTGTAAATTGCAACACTGTATAATCATATGCGTTGCTGCAACAATATGACCCTATAAAGCCAAATGAACGGTCTGTATAAAAAAAACAAACATATACGACCGTTTGTTATTAACAAAGAATATCTTCTTAATTTTAGAGGATGTTCTAGAAACACTTAAAAATATCTGTTAAGAGGGGATTTTATAGAATACAGCCCTCTTACTTCGAGAATACAATTTTTTCGGTGTAAAGATCTTTAGCAGCATCATCGCTTACAGCTAGAGCGATAAAAAGCGCGAAGAAAGTTGCGAAAATAATTCGCGTTTGTAACTTCATCTGGTATCGCCCTTCCAATAAATTACGATAGAGAAGTGTCTTGAAAAACTGCGTACGCTTATAACGTATCGTAATCGTACACGTGCGAATAGAAAGCATTTTCATTGCTCGCAGTAGCGGTTACACGATTCTATTTAATTGCCATTAATGACGCGATAGCATTATTATTTTGATTATTCGCATCGACTGTTACCGGGTATCTCGATATTAAGAAACTCGATTACGTCTGTATATGTATACTATCGTGATACACAGAGCGCCGAAGCGACATATTGCGCAAGAAGAGAGATTTACGCAACACGAAATATCTCTATTATAGCATCGCGCGCAACCGCGAAAAGAAAAATAACGTAACGTATCATGAGCGCGCCCCATAAATCACCCGTAAATGCATAATATCGTATTATTATTTGCGGATCGAGCAATCGCGTCGCCGCGAGCGCGTTTTGGAAGGGGAATAAAAATGGAATAAAAATGGATAGGAAGCGCGGTTTTTCAGGTCAGGAACGTTTTTACCCTCCGGGAGATGCGGAATCCGAAGGCCCTTATCATTTTCACCCATCTTTGATCGGCGACTGGTTTTTGTTAGGCTAGGTTAAAGTTGTGTCCTCGCGGATGTCGGTTAGCAGTTTCCTGGGAGAGTCGGCGCGCGCGCGCGCGCACACGAGGCGTCCTTGGAGCCGTTACACTCCCTTTGCATTGCGGTTCTTGCCAGATCGGGACCTCGAGAGAGTTCACCTCACCTCACTGAGCAATACATCCGCCGACACGCCTCTATACAGCGACACGCAAGTCCACAGTCGCGAATACACTAGTCGACGCGCAAAAAGGTCCGGAGATTCCCTAACTAAGTGTTTTCTCGTAGATATTTTAGCGCTGATTACGAATCTCCGGCCGTAAAAATTGCGCATCACGTCAGATTTTCGAGATATCCTAATTTAAAAATGCGAAAACGGGCCAGTAAAATGATTCACTTTTTTTTACAAAAATTAGTGTGTAAAGGTTTTTTTTAATCACTGATAATGAATGTAGAATCAGATTTTTAAAATTCATAATGGCAGATCCAATATATTGGAACATTATCCTGTTTCGTCGAATA
Source organism: Lasius platythorax (assembly GCA_963971435.1). NCBI lineage: Eukaryota > Metazoa > Arthropoda > Insecta > Hymenoptera > Formicidae > Lasius > Lasius platythorax. The sequence continues at coordinate 12,169,891 of OZ020545.1, forward strand.
CGTCTATTATCTAACGTCCTGCTTGTATGTCGACTCATTTATTAGACTAAACTCCAAAGAATATACGAAATGACCAACTGAGAGAATATAGATGAGTTAAAAATTATTTCGCGACATTTTCTCAAACTCTCAAAGAGCTTCTCTCTTGACGCATATCAATATATTTAACGAATGTCGGATTTTAACGATTACCTCCAGCCGCGTGCAATTTCTTCAGTGAAAGCACTAGAAAGCGGAAGAATAAAGTTACGGTGGTACCCAAGGATATGAAGAAAATGCGCCATCCTCGAGATTTTTAATGGAGCGCACGAACGAGCGAGCTCGACACAATACGTGGCGAGAAGAAGAACCTATACAGGTCGTATATACAGAAATGATTAGTATCGGATCATTAGACGAGTCAAGATAAACGGATAATTGGGCAATAATCCAGAAACGATGATCACGAGTTCGGCATCACATATCACATATGGGAGGATCACGATCGATAACGAAGAGAGAGAGATGAGGTTCTCAAGATAATTATATAATGAGTAGAAAAATAAAAGGAGAACACAGCAATCTGCAGAAAATTCTATTATATTACATTCGCACGATCTTACATATAGACGTCGCAAATAGATTGATAATGAATCAAAAAAATCTGTCGTACGAAAATTTAATTACACATTAATTAGAGATACACTATATGAAATTGCTCCATCTTGATATTATTACTTCATAATTTTTATGATTAAATTAGATTATGTTACACGTTACTTACTCGCGAACACTTCTCTTAAGTCGTTCAAGTCTTCTTTTTCGAGCCACTTGTTAACTTCATCCATTCTCCTAATAAACTAAAAAACCATTTAGTGATAAACACTGCGCTGTACTGTAAATGCAAAGCAACACTTAAGAATATCTGTTAAGAGGGATTTTATAGTATACAATCCTCTTACTTCGAGAATACAATTTTTTTGGTGCACATTTGAAGAAATAAGATATACAAAATACATATCAGACTTTTGTTTTAAATTTTGAATAATAAATTATTTAAAGCGGACTTTAAATAATTCTATAAAAATAATTTCTTAAAAAAGGAAAATTTTTCTTCTTCTTTAGTGTATTTTTGTACATTTACATAGTCTTCGTCTGCGACGTCTTGAATCAACGAATGACATAAGTCAGAACAATCTCTGCAAAAGAGATGCAGCATCTTTTCAGCAAACTTTTGAATTCTTGCACGATGGGACAGAGCATGACGCGACGTCAAAACTTATCCTTTCCTTCCTCATGTCTGATTATAAGATCTGATTTCCTCCGTACAAATATACAGCGGATATCGCGTTACAACTTACAACAGTGCAGTATTCATTCGCCGCGGTTTATGCGCGTCCCGGCGCGCGCCAAATGACTTCGTGTAATATCGTGCATCTCGCCGACATTGGAAATTATGCGGCATCCCTCTTAATGATTTCACTTGACCACAAAGTCCGACAACAACGTAATCTCGCGTATCTCCGTAAATACACGCTATTTTGTTGCTGCGCCTATGAAGCGCTAAACGAATATAACGCGCGAGAAAATTGACTTGGAACGATTATTCGTCTTAAAAGTTAAAGGCTTTTAACTTTCAAAAGAATAATTGCAAGCATTAAAACTTGGCCGACATTATAATCTGAGTCAAGTGTTTTCAAGCATTTAATTCTTGTTAACGCCTGTCGTATCAATTCTTTAAAAGTAATTGACGCAAACGATGAGAAAATGTACATATCTATCGAAATAAATAATGTAAATCTAGTTGTGGATTAGATATATAAAGTTAATATTTATTTGTTATTATATATAAGTATAATGACAATTATAAAGTTAACAAACGCACACACACACACATACACAAGAAAAGTAAAATTAAAATATGTAAAATGTAATATGTAATATGCAAAATGTTTGTAAAAGGCATTTTAGATAAATATTAGATATAAAAGTGATATTTAAGTAGATATATTTCTAGCACTGAAATTATTTATTTTAAAATTAGAGCTAAAATATTATTCAATTTAATTTTCTATACATTTTAAATAATGTGTATGTCATAACAATGCACTTGTTTCATGATTAAATTATCATCGTAGCTAGAAAACAAACAACTGCGAACACAATTTACAATTAATATAAAATTATTTTTTATCAAATTTAATACTATTGTATACTATACAATAAAATCCTTAAGACTATAATTGTTATATTATATTTATAGTAAATTTGTGTAAAGAATCCTATTTTTATTGAACCTTACATTTGATTGTTTATAAATCAATATAAATAAATCAATATATCAATATAAATATATTAATATAAATATATCAATATAAATAAAATGTACGTCATTGTATCTAGTAAAAGAGAATAAATGGCAGTTACTAAGGATTAAAAAGGATTGAGAATTTAGTGATATTTAATAGAAAACACAAAAATTGCGTGTGGTCTCACATCTCACATCTAGGTTTTTTATCCCGTATATTTTATGTTTCGCTTCGCGTGATGATGAAGAAATGCATTTTCAGCATCTTTAATTAGGAAGCTGGAAGGATCAAGCAATCCAAGAGGAGGTCCGAGAAAAAAACGCGGTGTTGAGTGTTTTATCGCGATCGGATCCATGAAATCTTTCCGTATATACAGGAAAAGAAAGTGCCGTAAACCGCGACGCAGAAGAGATCCCCCTCTCGGAAAAATGATCGTCGTTCTCGCATGCAATTAGCCATCGACGAAAAAAATTAAGTCCCGATTCACGTTCCGTGTAATTGCAACGTTATATCAAAGTGAAAAAAGAAAAAAAAACTGCGTCGCAAAAAATGCAAAATACGTCGGCGAAATACATTTTACGAGCGGGAGGATCGTTCTCGTTCCATCGTAGAGAAGATTTTCACTTCTGACGCCGGCTGCAATAAGCCGAGATCGGTCCTCTCTCTCTCTCTCTATCTGCTTCCATTTCCTTCAAGTGTGAGAGATTGATTGTGCTTAGTTACGTTCCGTTTATACGCTCTCGATTCTCATCAAATTGTAAAAACATATTCACTCTCCTCTGTTAGATAAACATAATCATTATATAGTCTCTTTAAATCATGACTTGAACTATTAAGATGTGTAGTTTTATAAATTTATATCTCTAAAGTATAAAATAAATCTATAATAAATCGGAAAGGCTTTGAAATCCAAATACGAAATTAGTATAAAAAGGGACTAATAATATCCGCGCGCCGGTTCTTATTATAGCCTCTTTTTATACTAATTTCGTATAAAATAAATATAAATTAATAATTTAGTTTCCATAATTAAAGAGATAACATTCTTGCTTTCTAAAAAACGAATCTGTAAAATGTCAATTCATGCATGTAATATACATACATGAAAAGTGTGCGATTAAAGATACATCGAAAAAATTATATTCTCAAAGTAAGAGGACGATATATCTTAAGTGATTCTAGAATATCTTCTAAAACTAAGAATGTATTCTTTGTTAATAACAAACGGTCGTATGTTTTTTGTATGGACTGTTCATTTGGCGTCATATTGTTGCAGCAATATATATGATTACATAGTGTTGCAATTTACAATGCAGCGCAGTGTTTGTCACTGAATGATTTTTTTAATTTATTAGAAGAATGGATGAAGTGAATAAGTGGCTCGAAAAGGAAAACTTTCGGGGGTATTTTAAGAAAAATGGAAAATTCTTAAAATGAGAATATAATTTTTTTTCAGTGTATATAAATAATATAATATGAAAATAATTAACTTCTACAAAGACACAAGTATTTAAAGTGCATGCTAAGAACATAAATTATCTATTCTATCTACAAATCATATTTCGCTCGATTTATATCATTATATCTTGACGTGCGTTCAAACGTTTCTAAGAAAAGTCTTCGTTTGAATGCGATTTAACGCGATGGAAGATCGTAAAAAAGATCTCGTAATTATAAATTCATTTGCCTCGCGGAAACTCAATTATAAAAGATCTTTGTGCCACGATCGCTAATTACAAATTATGCTACTCGATCTCATCGTCATACGACGCGTGTTATCTTCAACGTGTCCGTTTTTGTGTGTCATACACACACACAAACACAAACACACACACACACACACACACACACACATTTAGACTTAACACGTGCGCTTATCCCGATCATTACAACGTATCGCCTGAGAAATCCGGTAATAGTAATTACAAATATCTAATTAAATACACGATAGATTTATCATCGTTATATTAACATATCCATGAGAAGTCAGAATATTATAAATTAACGGTTTCAGAAATTGTGAGACATATCTGTGTTTAGATATACATTTTCTTGAAATTGTCAAAGATATTCCTTCTCTTAAAGATTGTTCAATTAATTTCAAAAATAACTTTTTTTTTGGAACACTATTTTATGCGTTCGATCAAAATAAATCCCCGGGGCCTACTCTCTTCAACTTGCAATAAAATACAGAAAATTGTGTCTCTTATTTTAAACTGTCCCATATCAAACTTCAAAGTTCGAGCAAGAGCAAAGGCCGCGGAAATTATGAATGACATAATTTATAAAAAAATATAGATGCGAATATATGATGCAAATATTAAGCATCCTTAACGCTATCTAGATTCAGACGCGATACCACAAGAAAAGAGTTATAACATATGTAAGAAATACAGACTAAAAAATAATACTCATAATTCGTATCAATCTAAAAAAATTTTAATAAATAATCTTAAAAGGAAGAGACACAGAGAGACTAGAATAAAAAAAAAGTATAATTCCTTTTCAACAAAAAGTGAATTATAAAATAAATAATTTTAATAACACAATTCAGTAGCTTATTTGATCTATTATATTACCTGTCAATCGTGCACACAACACATATATTACTTTAATCGAACATTACATGCTTGATTATTTCTTTTCTACGAAATAACTCTAGCCCACAATAAGACCATTACTGCCAAAAATATCTCGTATATGGTCTTACAAATCAACTCTATTTTTTTTTTCCGTAAAGCTAGACCGACAGATGATGAATCTCGATTGACTGGCCGCGCCAAGCGACAAACGATCGTCTTTCGCGGCGTGTTAGAGAAGCCATTAATTAGCCGCGTTTAATTTAATGGACGTCGCAACAGCGTGACGACTAAATGGACTTACCGTCCTCGTTCCATTCCTTATGGAATACCTTTTATTCCTACTCCTTTTTTTCTTTTAATAGATTTCGATGATTAGAAAACTACCGTATGGCGAACGCAGGCTTGACGTGCTGGAGAAATTGATGCGAATCGAGATATGTTAATGAAGCCCGCGATGTGTATCGATATCTCGTCTCATTGATCATATCCTTGTGTTACTAAGGTCTTAAAATATCTCAGAGCTCGTCACGACAGAAAGAAGCATCGCAAACTCAATGTATTATTTTTTGTTATCGTAGTATTTTGAATGAGAAAACAAGACGATTTTAATTAGCAATGGGATTAAGTATCTTACAAGTAGGAATTTGTTTGCATAGTTTCGAACTCTCTGTGATTACTTCGAAAAAAAAAAAAAAAACAGTACTTTCAAGTAGACTCGAACCTGGACGAGATAAGTTCGAACTCTCTATAAGTACCTCGAAAAATAAGAGCAGTACTTTTAAGTACATTCGAACCTGAATAAAGTTTGTTTGAATCTTTTATGAGTACTTATGAGAAATTTTACGTATTTACAAAATTTTACATATATATATATATATATATATATTGAATAATAAATATATCTTGAACTTGATCCCATCTCTAAATTTAATTTCTTTTTTTTAGCATTATCGGACAGTAATTAATATTATTAATATTTTTAATATTATCAATTAATATTATTACTATTACTATTATAAAAATGATATTAGATATCTAAGCTTTATTTCTATTTTATAAATCAATCTGTAATTGATACTTTTCTAGCAAAATATAAATATTACTTGTTGAACGCATAAAATTAGTAAAAAGTCTTACTCTTTTTTACATACAAAAAGAGACGCATTTGTACGTTTCTTTCCTAACAATCCTAATCTTTCGTAATAATCGCGTAGAAATACTAATATAATAGTGCAACAGAATTTCCTAGCGTGAATATATAAATCCTGTCTTATACAAATCCTGGCACCTCTGGAACTGAACCTCTCCGAGTACGAGGACGAAGATAAAAATGGGCCTTTCTCTCCCCTCCTATCTCTCTCTTTCCCGGTGGGTTTTCGGTTGGAAGCGAGAGGAAGACGACGATGGAAGGAGACCAGGAGAGCCGGTGTTCACCTACTCGCGAGGGTGTGTACCAAGGCGTGTGCGGAGTCCGCAACGAAGAATTCGCTCTAACACGGGACACAGCCGGCGCGCGAAGCAGGCCTATATCTACCGCTTGTGCAATAGTGAATGTATAGCGGATGTCAAACCACCGGCGCATGGATATCGCACAACCCTGCGCGCCCGTCGAGCGACCGCATCGCACGTGCATGCGTGTCTCTGCCTGCGGGTGGACAACTCGCGTGCACAACTCGCCACGAAAGTTGTTCTATGCATGCATCAGGAAGCAAATACTACAAGTATCTCGAAAGACAAGAGCAGTACTTCTCCAAGTAGTCTTATCATACTTCCACATTCGAATCTGGATCAAGTATATTCGAATCCTTTATGAGTACTCTTAGAATTCGAATACTACTTGTAAGAGGTTCGATTCTTTACGATAGAAAGTACTTACGAGTACTATTTCGAACCTGTAAATAAATAAATTGTAACATTATAAATATCATAAATAAATTATTATTCAAATAAAAATATATATATTATAAATAAATATTACATAAATTATATATATATTATATTAATTATATTATAAATAAAAATTGTGCAAATTAGAAATTTGCACATTGCTTCCTCACCATTTTAATTCGCTCACAAAGTTCCTCCTTAGAGGAAGCTAGTTTTTAAATTAAATTAAAATTATTAGTATATAACAGATTGTTGGCTTCCTCATAGAGGAAGCTTTATGAGCGAATTAAAATGGTGAGGAAGCAATGTGCAAATTTCTAATTTGCACAATTTTTATTTTTATATAACCATCACAAAAAATTTAGAAATTATATTATGAAATTCTATTCATATAAAAATATTTAGCCCGATATCTTAAAATTTTAGGAAGTTAGAGCGTACACAGACATCTCTCAAAAAATTCAAAATTTTATAAAATATGAATTCCTTAACCGATTCAAACCAAATTCAATACCAACCATCCTTTATTGATACCCTATTCATGTAAAAATATTTAACCCTATATCTCAAAGTTTGCGGAAGTTAGAGCAATTACGCTCTTTTTTGAAAAAATTCGAAATTTTTAAAAAATAAACCCCTTTACCGATTCTAGCCAAATTCAATACCAACCATCCTTTAATGATACTCTATTCATGTAAAAAAATTTAGATCGATATCTCAAAATTTGCGGAAGTTAGAGCAACCACGCTCTTTTTTGGAAAATTCGAAATTTTATAAAAAATAAACCCCTTCACCGATTCTAGCCAAATTCAATACCAATCAACCCTTAATGATACTCTATTCATGTAAAAAATTTTAGCTCGATATCTCAAAATTTACGGAAGTTAGAGCGACCACGTTATTTTGGTGCACATACACACATACACACATACATACGGACATTTTTTAAAAATGTGATTTTTCGACGTTTTAGAACATTCTGAACACATTGGCATGAAAAAATGAAAAAAAATTTTTTTCACGAAAACTAAGCTTCCTCTATGAGGAAGCAAAATTAGAAATAAATTAGAAATTATTTCTTTTATTTGTTACTTATTATTCGAATTTTGTTCATACTGATAAATATTGTAACAAAAACCGAGAATACATAATTGAACCGCGTTTCTCATTAAGCCGTCTTAGATTGTTCTGTCATTTGTTGTGCATAGTCATGCCACGTCCTACAATCGATGCAACTTGCTGAAAGCGTACGTGCTGAATCGTATCGTTTTTGTAATCGCGCTTTTGCACAATCGATTTAACGATACTTGCTTCTCGCCTCTTGCAATTGCGTCCGATATTCATGTTACATGCGCGCGCGCGTAAAGTCACGTATATATACATACATGGAGGGAGATCGAGGGATGTATGTGCTCTCGGGAAAGAAAAATTATCCGCACAATGGGATAATATATTTCACGGGTGCAGATCACGAGATCGACCTTGGTCGGGCCCGATCAAACACGATCGACATGCCGATCTCACAGTTATGCATGCGATATTGCCGCGAACAAACTATCAACGTGGCGCCGCGTATTTACAAATGTTATTACAAGTATACGCGCCCTCGGCACACGTACTCATTGTTATATCGAGCTTGACTTGCACTTTATCGAAATTATACTGATACGCTGCGAAGACTCCATTCCCGCGACCCGGATTTCATGAAGGATCTGAAACGCAACGAGTTTCTTGTGCAATGTGTTTTAGTTAAACATATCAATTGTGTATCGAAAAAGGAATTTAGATTTTTAAGTAAATAAAAGTGGTTCCGAGTCGAAATCGCTTTTCCACCTATTTTCAAATGGTTTGACTGACTAATCGGGACAAAAAGAACAACGATTTCTGTTTTGAATAATGGATAAAGGAGCAAACGGTAAATTCTTGAAAAGAACTTTCTAGACAATTGCTCTTTATTATTTTTGAGATTTATGACTTTATGGTTTTATTTCAATGTTATTTTGTCTGAACTGATGGCTATTTTATTGTCAGATACCTATCTTTCCTACTCAAAGGTTTGAATAGGACGTCACGCAGTGGACAGCTTTTGAAAAGTTTCTTAAATTCTCGTTACCTGAGATCGGCAGTAGAAAACGACTTCCATTTTATTATTTACTTTTGGTTCGTTTCTACTTTTCTTTCTTTCTGGAATTTTTGTTGTTACAATTTCTCTTTCATCTTCATATATGTAAAAGGTTTTTCGAATATGTACATTTATGACACGTCACAAAATTTTACATATATACATAAGTCTTTGAAATATTGCATTTTAATTATAATCTCTTTAATTATTCTGCAGAACGGTGCATATTTTAAAACGTAAATTTCGATTGCTTGCTAATTAGTTTTATTTACTACATTTTAATATATTTTTAATTTTAAGCAGAAAGTAGAATCATAGAATGTGCGTCTGCGGATATAACAATCTTTACTTACAAGAAAAAATTTTCCAAAATCCTCCCATTTGCCGAATATCAACTTTTCTATTTATAATAATCTTTTCAAAATCTTACATTATAATTACTTAATTTTTAACTACATATTAATAAGTTATACACAAATTTTTACATTATAAATCTTCCGGATTGATATTTTTTTTTTATTATTCGACTTATAAATGTTCAGACAAAAACTTACGAGATGCGTAGAATATATACGCATAATTTGATATACAGCGATTTATGTAATTCATAAGATGATATCATACATATGCACATAATGAGAGCTAAAATGCGAACTACGGTTTTGTGAGAAGTGTTGTGAAAGCTCAAGTCAATTCATCGATGTCAGAGTTTAATTAGTTGTTGAAATAAACCTTGAAAACTTAATGGCACATGATTCGACATAATTCTATATTTTTAATATTTTTTTTTTATATCACGGTCTTAATATTGTACTTTTCATCTTGCGATCTCCAGAGCACCACAATGTCTTCATAAAAAAAGGTTAAAAAATTATTTATACATAATTTTAATATATTTATATTTCAAATTGTATATTTTAAGATAATATAAACTACTGATTGGAAAGTATTTTGAGAATTGCAGCGGTATCGCTTGGATAATGTTTTGCTAGGCTTTCATTTGGTACATAATGAGTGCCTTCGAATTTACAAAAATATCGTCCTATCTCTATATTATCGATGCCTTTTGGTGAACATATCGATATATCATCTGAAAAAAAAAAGATATATTTTACATTGTGCAGATGAAAAATCATAGAACATATGCGATTTATATAAGAATGCTACTAATACTCATACCTTGTTGCACGTAACATATTTTATTATTTTCGGCGAGAATGATGTAGTGCGGTTGATCGACAATATTTGACGATGTTTTACATATACAAATGTGATAATATTTGTAGCATTGGCGTAGATATGGAAACATAAGAGTTTTCTTCAATTCGTGTAAGAACATACGATCACATTTAGAATGCCATCCAATTATTACGCCATCGTGATTACTTTTTTCTGCATTATAAGGGGAATAAAGTTGCCATGAATGCGTTACGATCATACCAACCGCAAACTTGATTCCTTTTTTCCTGCTTTTCGGTTGTTTTCTTATTGCAATGTCAGATTTAACCTGTGCGTGTGTAGAAAAAAAATGTAGTAGCAGAATTCAACCAATATCTTGTAAAGTAGTTTCTAAACTAACTATTCTAATGACTTAAGTTATAGATATAGATAATTGTAATTAATATAATCTCTTTATATATTATTATATGAAAATATTATGTATTATTATATTAAAGTACATTATGTAATAAACTAACCTCTATTGTGTTTATAATATTTGTGTATTCAGTTTCAATATTTATATCTTCAACTATTAAACATCGGCGTAGAAAATTGAATAGGATATTGAACTTCCACTTGCAATGTATATTATGATCTATCAGTTCTTGATAGAAATATATCAGCATCGATCGTGTTATTAATGTTATCTAAAAAAACAGACATGTAAACAAAATTTCGGTTACAGACAAAAGAATAAAAAATAAAGTTTATTACTTTCACTCATTCTTTATAAAATATATTGACTCATTAACTTAACGTATTATTTACAAAATCTATAATTGATTGTTATTTTTATTAACTACCGCGAAAATGATTAAAAACTACATATAAAAAATTGCTAACCCATGTATAATTTAATGAACTAAATTGTTTGTTATAGTTACTTCTTCCTCTGATAATGTTTGACGGATAAACTAATTGGAAATCCTCGCTCGTAAAAAAATATTCTATATATTTTGAATCTTCTGTATTACTGAAAATAATAAAAAAAATATACATTCATATGTACATGCCTACATTCATATATAAAGAGTGTTAATTGTAATCGATATCCACGATACTCTAGTATTTGCAATAAACTGATTAAAAATATTGTGTATAAATCTGTCTCAATTGAGCAACAAATTGCATTTTTATATACAATATTTTATTTTATCAATTTATAGCACAAATTCTAAGAAACCGTAGATAATTTTACAATGAACTATATACATATATATGTATATGAAAGTGTGTATATATAAAAATAAAAAACAAAAAGATTGAAAGAGCCCTAAAGCTAAAATTATACTTACTAATTCGGTTTCCATACGATTTCAATACTTGAGTAATATTCATTTGTGTAATATTCACTTGGCATTACAGCACAGTGTATGCCGAGTCTTCTGGCTACGCTGTGATATGTAGCCGTTAGTAGATATTTTCGAAGACATTTCAAAATCTATGTCATAAATTATATTAGAAAAATTATATCGAACATTTATAAGATATAAAAGACATAGTTATGCTCGCGCAGCGCATAATAAACTATAATTATAATATTTAACATAATCTAAAATAACTTACATAATTTATATAATTGTCTTCTAGATCTAATTTTATCAATAGTTGATCGAATAATTTATGAATCTCTAAATCAGAAAATATAAATTCTTCAAGTATACGCATAATTTGCGTTGCTTCTGTTGGATTCCAGAAATTGTCATTGATATTGTTGTCTCTCCAAAAAGAAAATTTCTCAGATGATGTTGAGAATATTGAATGCGCAGGATACTTATTTTTAAGGCGAGATAGTATTTCTTGCGCAATATCATCTAACCATGTTCTTATGACCGAATAAGACACATGTGGTTGAAAATATTGTGCCACAATAGTAAGCAGCTGTTCTAAAAGCTGCTTCTCTTTTGGCATATTTATAAATTTGATTTGCTTGTATATAAACCGATATTGTTTTAGATAGTGGAAAAGTAGGCCAAAGTTATATCTATTTGTCAAATTGAAATCGAGTTGCCTGAAAAAAATTTATATGTATATTAACTGTACAATTCCATTAAATTATAATGTTAATAACAATATAGTTTATTAAATTCTACCATAATAATTGTGCAGAAATTCTATTTAGCTCATCCGAAACAAAGTAATACGTCATTGAATCTTCAACTATGGAACGCAGAAGACATTCCAATTTTTTTTTGTTAGTGTACATTAAATTATTATCGGACATCAGAGACACATAGTGCTGTAGATTTTTGAAACACTTTATACCTGCTCTTAAGTGTTCTTTAAAATCTAAATTGAAAATTTTTTTCTGTTTCTCTATGTTATACTTCTTTTTCGCAGAAGGACATCTAAAATTAAGACAAAAAATTCTAAAAACTTATATCAAACAACGCCACACAATATTAGCACAATAAATTTTGAATATACTTTTTAAAGTACATATTAATTTTTTAATTACATACACATTATTATATTTAGAACAAATTAAAGAAATTATAAATAATAATATGGACTTTTCTATTTAATAGAGAAATATAATTACCAACTTTTACAAAATTAATTTCTTTATCCATTGTAATTATCAGAATAGTAGTGGATAATACTCTCTCTACACACACACATACACACATACACACACACACACACACAGCGTCAAGATGCTTCTGCTAATCTCGCATCACTTAAGTCGCTTTAAATCATGTTTGAATAAGAAATCGAGTGAAAAATAAATGTGTAGAGATATTTTGATTCTGCACATGCCATTAAAATAACAATAAAAACTGAATAACAATAGAAACTTTTAAAATGAAAATATTCAATTTTTACAATCTCCAAATAAATAAAATTGATTGCACATAATGCTTTATAAAATTGTAAAAGCTATAAAGTCTGAGTAGAAAATTTTAAGGAAAAATACGTTTTTATTATAAATTTTGAAAGGAACAATCATTTATAAAAGTTAAAGAGAATATTATATAAGTAAATTTTAAGTAGACAAATAAATGTAAAAAAATGCTCTTATTTGAATATTATTATACATATAGATAAACATTTATAGCTGAACGTATTATTGTGCAAATTTTAAAATTAAAATATAAAAAATCGTGACAGTACTCTGATATTTTTGCAACACGTCTTCTGTTTTTTCATGTTTTTTACTATAAAATAAACTTTTTTTAATCACAAAATTGGAGAAATTTAAAAATAAAAAAGAATACTAATATACAAATGAAAAATTTTTTTGAAATATTTTTAATAATTTAAAATAACTTTTTTATGTAAAAAAAACGACACATTCTTAAGTATGCAATAACCAAAGACAATAATAAAAACACGGTAATTCTTATGCTTATCATTTAATAATAAACCTTAGGCAAAGAAAGGGTGAAATTATAATTTATGATAATAATGAATTACGAATGAATAACGAACCACGAGCAATAGCGAGCAATCTTTATCAAACAATGCGTAGCTTGATCGACATAGCTTATCATGACTCGTCGTATCTTAATCCTTTATTACAATCATATTAAATTATAACATCAAGAGCAAATTCAATATGCAGTAAAGCAATGGGCACAATTAATAATGTAACAACATAATAATTTTAATTTCATTTTTTAACTTTAGTTTTCGCGGAGGTATTTTGTTGAGTGACGAAAATTAGAATTAATATAAAAAAATTAAAACTTAAAAAACTTATAAAAAACAACTTATAAATAAAATAAACTTTATAAATAAAAAAGTACCTCTGATAAAATTTTTTTTCCCAAAACTTATTGCTCCGTGTTAACCGCTGGAATCTTTTACACGTGGAGCTAAAACTTCCGATATCCGCAATGCTGATATTGTCGTCTCCCAAAATGAAAGCAATTACTTCGTCGGGCAAGCATGTTATCGTAGCCATCGGAAAAAATTCAGCAATGCACAAAAGAGCTCGCAGCGAATGTTATTTTTTGTGGTTTTGTATCACTAATTTTATTTATATACTTATATATGTATACAAATGTGTGCGCACAAAGTTTACTCTGGTATCCAACCTCTACTGACACTGTTGCGATGCGTTTGCAACGAGCACTGTCTTTTATGTGCATCTACAGTTTTTTCAGACTATACATGCACTCTCTTTCGAGTTAGAAATGCTTCACATTATTTTACTGACCAATCATACAAAAAGGGTAGGGATTCCTCTGTTCTTATTGGTCAATATGAACAATGGATTTACGGTCACGTCCGAAGAATTCCTGGACAAAGCTTTCTAAACAATTGTTTTTTAATCGCTGTTTTTGAGATTTATGTTTTTATGGCTTTGTTTCAATATTATGGAAGGCCGTTTCGGCTGTCAAATATCTTATTTATTTGAAGATCTGAATGTGTCACGCGATCGAGTCATAACTTTCAAGAAATTTGGTAAAGTTTTGTTACCTGAGATAGACAATAATTTTAACATTCTTTGTTCGTCTTTACCTTTTTTTCTCTTTTTCTCTTTTTTGTTTTAATAATTTTTCTTTTATCTTTATATAATGGCCTTTATTTTGCATATTTGCGAGACATCTTTAAAATTTTACATTTATAAGATTGTTTTAAATATTGCATTTTAATTATACTCTTTTTAAATATACTGCAGTGTGTGCACTTTTTTCATAGCGCAAATTTCAATTGTTTGCTAATTAATTTTATTATAGGGTAGAGCGGGGTCGAAAGTAACAATTTGACTTTAGAACTCGATTATGGAAAAACTGTTACAGTAAAAGAAAAACTGTTGATACCCCAAGCTAACATATTCATTTCACTTTATGGAAATCATAACATTTGAGCCTTGTGATAAATATAATTAAAATTATCAATCAAAAATCGAAACGAGAGCAAATGTTACAATCGCCCCCGACTCCGGGTCGGTTGTAACACTATAGGGGGTCAATAGTAACAATTTTAAATAATCAAAATCAAAAGTATTTATTCAACGAATTTAAATAATTTTTCTTATATTAGCAAAAGTAAACTAAAATATTCTTATACAAATAAAAAAAAAAGGAAAATAAAGTCTTATTCTTTTAAAATTCATATAAACCTTTTCATACTAATTATAGAAAACATTGTAGAACAAAACAATTATAGAACAACTTTGTTAACTCCAATTATAACAAAATATAAACTTTTTTTAAATAGAGATTACTCTAAATCACAATTGTGACAAATATATAAGTCATTTAACTCAAATTATAACAAAACTAAACTTTTTTTTAATAGAGATTACTCTGAATCACACAGTTGTGACAAATATATGTCATTTAACTCAAATTATAACAAAATATAAACTTTTTTTTAATAGAGATTACTCTGAATCACAATTATGACAAATATATAAATCATTTAACTCAAATTATAACAAAACTAAACTTTTTAAAAAAAAATATCTCTTGTACCTCTGTCAGTCTTTCTAATCTTGGTACGAGGCATTCTAAAATAAAAATAGTTTAGTTATGATCTAAAATGAAACAAATTGCATCAGCCGGGGTCGGTTGTAACGTTACATTCGACCCCAGACAATGATGTTACAATCGTCCCCGACTATGTTTTTGAACTTTGATTTAAAATTTTTAATGATAAAATGTCAAAAATGGATAAGCAACAATCATTATAATATGCAAAAATAACTAAATTTAAAAATCAAAAATAACTAAATTTAAATCAAAGAAAAAATACTTATTTGCAGTGGAAATATTTATATTAAAAGTTTAACACGCTTGGAAAAACCTACTTTAGGGCCTCGAAAACGTATTTTGATCGCTGCGCACGTCCACTCAGTACCTAGGCCGCAGACGTACTGAGATAAGTTGTAGCTTGTTTAGCTTCATGTGATAACCAACGCACGCGTATATATCTACTATATATTTATAGATATTTGAGTTGTTACTTTCGCCCCCTGTTACTTTTGACCCCGCTCTCCTTTAATATATTCTTAATTTTAAGCTGAAAGTAGAATCTCTACGCTTTCTATGATCGTAGAGTCTCTATGGTCAAATAACAATCTTTACTTATCAAAAGAAATTTTTCGAATTCTTTCTATTTACAGAAGATTTAAATTTTTTTTTACAATAATCTTTTCAAATTTTTTAATTATAATTTCTTAACTTTTAGTACACATTTAGTACATATTAATAAGTGATACAAAAATATTAAAATATTAAAAAGTGATTACGATTTACAGTGTTATCACCTCGGCGGAAACAAAATTATTCTCGAAATTTTATTGTCACACCTGTGCACTTTGAAGGTGTAATCTTTCCGCAACATTTACCAAAATATTTATTTAAAATTAAAAATTAATCGAGTAAATAAATCGACAAAAATTTGTCGAATAAATTTCATTCAGCACGGAAAATATCGAAAGAAAAAAGGTTTCACGAGTCTAAAGCGGAACGAGCGGGAGATTTGCGAGAAGAGAAACGCGGACTTAATCTCTGACAAACGGTAGAAACGGTTGCAGAATCCGGCCTGGTCCGCGATGAGGCAATTCGTCTACATCAGCTGAATTGTGTTGAGGCACAACAGGATTGAGAAACAGCCGTTTTTCATGTGCTTGTACCAGATTCCTCCGCGCTTAACGAGATCGCAGAAGATGAAGAGATGTCCCGAAGAAGCGCATTTCGCCAAAATTGCGCGCTGTCGTCCCAATTTACGTCCACTCAGACGCGTCTTAACCTTCGTCACGATCCTTCGCCACGGACAAAGAGACCACCTCGAATGCGCCTTTATTGGATTAATCGTTTAAGGAACTGTGCATCGCTACGCTAATGATGACCGTTGAATTTAAATAAGAAGCGATTAATTACTCGAAGCTGATAAGTGGAAAATTCTTAAAATGAGAATTTTTTCGATGTAATACTATCTGTAACGCTAATAAAATAAACCGCTGCGTAATAAAAATAGACGTTAAAATTAAAAAAGTTGTTTGTTCAGAATAGGATTCGGTTTGGAATTAATTACATCTCCCAGAAGCTTCCGACGTTTCGCCGAGGCTCGTTACATCCATCGCGGCGCGTCCAGCTCTCGCGATTCGCATTAGCCTCGCTAAAAAGCGGATAAGTATCATGATAACCGGCCTGATATATCGCGAATAATACATCGCGCGCGGAGTTACTTTTTCACCTCTCCCCTTTCTCCTCTCCTTCTCGCAAAAACCCGTGTCTGAAATATCGCAATTAATTTCGCTCGTCTCCGCGCGCGCGTTTTCTGCGATTTATCTCCCGAGGCCTTCGCTCGACTCGACCTCGTCTCGTCTCTCCGATACGCGAAAACGGTCGTAAAATATCGCGATAATGGAACTATATCTCGAATAATTTATTACATGAAACGTTCTTTTTTCTTTTTGCCTCGTCGGAGGAAAACTATTGAATCGGCGATGCATTATTTCGCGAGTTAAATAACAAATAACAGCGTATAAATTCGCTAATAACTGTTCTTTTTTATGAGAGGATTGATTAAAAACGATTTTATTTAAAAACGATAAATAAAATGGCCCGATTCCTGTCTAAAAATTGTAACGTAAATTATACATGTAACCTTATATTTTTTATTAATATAGCATTTTTTATTTAATTTTGATGCGTGTTTTTAGTTTTTGATGAAAAAAGTTGTTAGAGATAATAAACTATAATACAAATAATTAAATAATTGGAACAAAATTGTCATAATTATATTATTACTAAAAGAAACTTATTTCGATTTTTTAAGACGAATTTTGATCATTTTCTCGCAATTTTAAATAAATATAAATCATATTTAAGAATTTAAAAAGCATAAGATTACATATATAACATAAATTACATCTTTTAAAGCAGAATTTTATCTTAATTATCTAATTCTCAACTAAAGTTGTATTTGTTGCACGGATGCAAATCTATTTCACAGTAATATTTATATTAAATTTATATATTAAAATCTTACATATAAATACAATAAATACGATAAAATGACACTTAAGAAATATATCTATACACAAAAATTAAACACTTATTAATTAATCAATTTCTATGATTGATAATTTTTTTATACACAAGAAAAGAGATATTAGCAATATAGCTAATTACTCATCTGAAACATAAATTCCAACTAGTGAGTTATAACATTTAATTCACCTTTGTTCTTTCCTGTGACATTTTTAACGAGGATTTTCTCTTATCGCACTTATACGAATGTAGAGCCTCTATCATGCTCGCGTGTGCGATCTACAGTTATGAGCATCATATTTCTGCACTTTTCAACGTATAGGTCACTCGATTGAGGCATCTACTAAACTCCCGCGAGGTAAAATTTACAATAAAGCAAAACCTACAGCCGTCAGCGCTGTCAATCTCATCCTCTGGCGTGCGAGCGGCTGTCAACGATCGAATGACGTAGGCGCCGCTTATATTCTAGATGCAAATTCCTCTCGTACACACGCGCGCGCATCTTATTAATATTCGTAATGTTCGTAAACGCACTCGCGCTAGCAAGATTTTCGTCCCTTGCCGATTAACCTGTTAGCGTCGCTCGAATCCGTTAAGTATCGTTTCGACGACTCGGCATCGAGCGACTGGATCTTCGTCGATCGATTTTATTCATATAAATTATTGAGAAGTATTTTATCGATGGAAAAAATAACGGGGTTTTTTTTCTTTCAAATGCCTGCGATATCGAAAAATCGAAAAGAGAACCTGTCAAAATTCCGATATTACATGTAAACTATCGATTTCGCGTTACGTAAAACTGTTTCTCGTTGGTTTTCTCTCTCGTCGTTTTGCGCCCACGTTTGACGATGAGCTATCATTCAGCAAACTTTTTTTTCCCTTATTGCGGATGAAAAATTGTTATAAATCAAGCACGAGAATGGAGGCACACGATCGATTACCATTCCATCGTTTCAATTCCTACTCCATCGATGCACGCTAATCGATCTTCACGTGCGCGCCTCGTCGATCCCTCGCGGCTCTGTCATCGCGTTGAAACACGCTTCCGCGAATCGGCCTAATCCATCAAAGCCGGATACTTCACGGATTCCTTTCGTCGCTGCGGCTCATAATTATGGAGGATATGTATGTGCCAACGACGCGGACGCATTCATATATATAAATAGTTTTATTTACGACCGTAAGACGGCTGTATATGTATATATACGAAAAGCCGGCCCCGCGGGCGTCCATGCGTTTCGCTCCGTAATTACACCGCGCCTTCTTTTGTTCTATCTTTCTTTTTGGCGCTTCTAATTCGATCGTTGATGTATCGATATGTTATGGGCGGATGCTCGGTTCCAAGTCCTTCCGTCAAAAACTTTCTTCATGTGTTCATTTCGTGAAGAAATGTTTTTCTATGGTAGCAGAAGTTATGTGTTAGTTGAAAGTATTTTGTAATTTACATATATGTATATGTTATTACGTGTGTGTGTATAAAACTAATTAATATTTTATATAAGATTAATTTTTTGAATTAATTGAAATAAATCACAGTTATAAATTATAAATAATATAATATTATATAATTAAAATATAATATAATTAAATATATATTATTAAAATTATATTATTTTAAATATTAGTTATTTTTTCTTGTTATATAAGTTTTTTAATTATCATTATTGAAGAGACGGTACCATATATCTCACAGATCGATATTGATTGAGGAAAAATTCATTGATGCATCATATAGCAGCACGGGGAAGTTTCATCAGAAATTATCTATAGGCAACGCATGTCATCTTTCCAAGCAATTGATTTATCCATCAATATCCCATGTATATATTATTCACATTTGTTATTTTAGATTATTTCCATCATCTGTTAAGTCACAGACAGACAGAAAAAGAGATAAATAGAGAGAGAGAAAGAGAGAGAGAGAGAAACAGAGAGAGAGAGAGAGAGACAGTTATATGAAAGATATCATGTAAATCTTGTAATAACAAATATAGGACAAAGAATAGTTTTGACGAAAAGAATAGTCTTAGATTCGTTGTGACAAGAGTTTATTGCTCTCATTATTATAACACACACTGAAAAAATTGTATTTTAAGAATTTCTTAAATTTCTACTTATTTCTAGAATATCCTGTTCTAAAATAGGCGCCAAAAGGATCTTCCTACTTTAAGAGGGAAATCCTCTAAAAATTAGTATCAGATATTCCTAATTTATAAAAATGTAGACGAAATGGGATTTATTTTTACATTAACAAAAAAGTACATTATTTTACAGCACACAGGCAAAGAAAGACCATTAAAAAAAGCATAGACCGAGCATGAGGCACGAGACCTGAGTCTGAAGAATTAAATTAAGTTATGTTACACGTCACTTACTCGTGAACACTTCTCTTAAGTCGCTCGAGTCTTCTTTTTCGAGCCACTTATTAAATTCATCCACTCTCCTAATGAATTAAAACCATTCAGTGACAAACACTGTACTGCACTGCAAATTGCAACACTATATAATCATATACGTTGCTGCAACAATATGACCATATATAACGCTAAATAAACGATCCATATAAAAAAACATACCGTTGTTATTAACAAAGAATATATTCTTAGAATTTTAGAAGATATTCTAGAAACACTTAAGAATATCTATTAAGAAAGATTTTATAGTATTCAATCCGCTTACTTCGAGAATACAATTTTTTCGGTGCAATACTAATGAAAAAACACAATAATTTCTATTGGCGTTCTCCTAGCAATTGTTCATTGTCAAAGATTATGTAAAATTCTTGCGAATCGCGCGGATTGTTTCTAAGTAACTCACTGCCGGCAAATGCCATTCTTCTCTCTCTCGTAACACGCTCTCGGATTTAAACGCGGACGAGTGTGTTTTGTCTCTATCTGACAACCGCATTATGAAAACCGGATTACAAAAGTGCCGAGGTGCGTAACTCTGACCCTCTCGTATACGTATCAACGCCGTACAATCATCGCGTAATGAGACCGGAGAATGAGTAAGTTTCCGGTCGTCTCTCTCCGCGCGCATATAATTCAAGCTTCTTTTCCTATTAAGTTTGAAAGACACTGCCCGTGGATGTATCACGCAATCTCGAGAAAATTGATTTGCCACTTATATACGTGCATAATGCGTGCGAACGATATTGTGGAAACGCGGTCTCGCCGTAATACACAGGAGTCTATAAGAATTCCGCGAGGCGCAAAAAAATATGCACCTCTCATAAAATGCGATACGCGAGAGTCATGCGCGATACATAAATTGCATGCTACGCGCGCACATTCCGATACAACGATAGTGGTACTTTTGTGTGACGCCAGTATCTTTGAGAAAGAAAAAAAAAAAAAAGATTTCAGAGAAAAAAAAAATTGTGACGATTTTAATAGTCTTGTCTTTCTCTCTCACGCGTTTCAGAATTTAATTCTATTCTCTGACTACTTAAATTTTTTCCTCATTTTTTCTTATTTTATTTATTCATTTATTTAAACGGGAAGAAATTCTTTTAGTATAGAATTGCGTAGAAAATAATTATTCGACTTATCCAGAACAAAAATGGTCAAAAAATAACAAAAATTGCAACAATTAAAATGAGAAAAAAAATGGAAAGGATAAATAGAGAACCAGAAGAATATATGTATATATATTCTTTGGCCAGTTATGCGTTAGCCAAGAGTTGCGCTGATGAACTAATTCTATGTAAGGGGAGGAGAGGATAAGTCGAGCGATTATGATCGGGCGCGTTGCAAAAACCATCGATCGCGCGGTATCGATAATTGCATCGCGGCTTGTCGACGCTTATCGCGGTTCTCTCCTTGGCATAAACGCACGTACGCGGGCGTTGCTGGTTTTCTCGAAAGGAGCAATCGATTGGTTTATCGGTCCGAGTTGCCAGGACCCGGTTGCGCGCCAACGACTGGAAAAAGGACTTAACCATAGACCGAGTCTCGAAGACGGTTGTAACGCTTGTAAAAATTCGAATGCGATCGAAAAGCCGGATAGAGCGTTAAAACCCTCTCGCGCGTGTTAAAACGCGTGTAATTGCATGAATCACGCGCTTACGATGCATGCCGATTATTTAGTTATTATTTAAGACTGCATTTCTTCTCTCTCTCTCTCTCTCTCTCTCTCTCGAGATTTAAAGAGCGCGTATGAGATGTTGCAAAGTAGTGTAATTGCGACATTAAAAATCCCATTTCGTCTACATTTTTATAAATTAGGAACATTTTTTATACACTAATTTTTAGAGAATTCCCCTCTTAAGGTAAGAGAGGATCCTATTATAAAACAGGGTATTCTAAAAATAAGTGGGAAATTTCTAAAATGAGAATAGAATTTTTTTTGAGTATAATAAATGTACATAATCGTTTAGCTAGCATATCAGTAATAATATACTGAAACGATACTCTCACTTTCTCTCCGATGCAAAATTATCCGAAAATAATATCGCAGTTATAAAGAAAACGAGAAGGTATCTCGGAAAATTGTACGTTATTCCTGCACGATTATCCTCTTCTTTATAAATCGTTCCACCGTTTATTTCGCTACTAATTATCCTCTTCCGATTTACTTTCTCGAGTTGGCGAGAAGAAAAACACTTTTCTCCACGCGCTTCCGAAAAAAATGACGCCGGACAATTTTGGATCGCGGATAATCGACTGCAACGCTATATCGATAATCGTTGACGAATCATATGGCGAGTTCGAACGTATGATTTAATAGAGTCTGAATCGATCGCACCGTTTGTTTGTTTTCTCACATTCGATATTCGCGCGCGCGGAGCGCGTAATCGTTATTAATCTCTCTCTCTGGCTCTCCTCTCCAATAATTTCGATGAATTTTTATCGCGGGAAATCAATAATCGGCGAGTCCTCCACTGACAGCCGAACGAATCGAGTTAATTCGCAAGCAATTACAGACGGCAAAGCTCCGGCGCGGAGGGAAAGAAACTCGGCCGATGGACCCGAATGATTTACGAGCCTGTATAACTCGCCGTTGCCTCTTGAGGCCTCTCAATATCCCGAGATATATTTGTTTCAATCGAGAGGTAAGGCCCCGTTTCCCAAGAGCGGGATCACGCGTGTCACGGTTTCACGGGTTGTCGGGGCCGCCTTGAAACCCCGACACGCCCGCCACGTTTTGACGGACGTGATAATTTCTATCGAATTTAAATGTTAATCGGCTGTCTCGTAGTTACAATGACAAAACAAAACGAGCGGATTGACGGGGAATAAACGCGTACCGTCATCCGAAAACCTCGGTCGTCGGGGCTTCTCTTCGACGGTAAAATTGAGAGATGGAGGTAAGAAATTAATCAAAATTGATTTCAAAGTCGCCTCGGTCTGTCTCTTATAAGTGACATTTGACCGCCAAAACAAAATTGATTATTGAGACTTGAAGCTAGATCGCTCGTCGTTGCGAAATTGTTTTCGTTGCGGTAACGTAATACGCTATTATATCTTTATGTGTGTTATGTAAGCAAACAATAATTTGGGAAATTTACATACAAGGAGATCAAAACAACAGTATTTAATGTGTATAATGTATTTATGTACAGTGAAGAGAATCTTCATTATATACATGTACTAAAAAGATTTTACTTTTCTTAAAAAATTCCCCCCCCCCCCAAAAAAAATATTTTGTGTTTCGAAATCATTTCCTTGCATATTCATTACGCAAGACGTTGTATTTTTTGTTGTATATAATTTTTGTATTTTTTTTTTAAATATAAACTCCGTTTATATTTTTTGGAGCTAATATAAAGATGTAATCAACGAGAATTTGTGCAGAACGTTAAATTAAGAGAACGTTTCTTTAGTTTTGCTATGATTTCTGAGCAAATACAGATATCAGAAAATATTTAAAAAAATTTTTTGTAATTAAATTCTGTCAAATTAAAGCTAAAAATGCCATAAAAAAAATTTTTTTTTAAACAAAATTTGAAAAAAAGAAAAATTTTCAAAAAATTGATATTTTGTGCCATTTTGTTAATATGTTTTTTCTGTTTTAAAAGTTTAATCGATATATATAATTTATTAGGGAAGGCAATACCGTTCGTCATATCTTGATATTTTTCGAGAGAACCGCCAAATTGCGGCAAAAAAAAATATTTATTTATTATTCTGTATTTTCTAATAAATAAACTTCTTTGCAACTTTAGATATCTAATTTCTTTCGTGATTTCATATATAAACTATTTTTAAAAGTAATTTTTATCTATAGATATTATATTTATCGAATGATTTGGGGCAAGCATTCACATTTTTTCGCGTTCAAAAATTAAGTTCTTGACTCTCCTTAAATTAAACTTTAAAAAGAGATATTCACATGTCGAATAACATAATTCACTTGCATGTCGAAGCCTTTTATTTTACGATTACATCTATAATATTCACGCTTGTATTGAGAATAATCTCGAGTAATCTCTATAATGATATTTCATGAAAGTCCGAGATTAAAGTATATCAGCGCTTTCTCTGCCTAATTGCATTTACCGATTACCGGAAAGAGTTAAATTATCGAACATTTTGGACAGCTGTAATAAATTTGTTTTCGTATGCCGCGAGAGAGTAAAAGCGTACATTATACTGTGAGAGAAGATCCGATCTGATCGCGATCGAATTAAGGCGAAATTAATGAAGGGGGAGCTTCGAATGAAGATTACAAAGGAGGTCAGCGGCGTCTCTCATTCGTGCTCGTCGTTTTAACCGTCACAACATGACGTCCACTTTTCGAGCGCCTCCTTTAAACTGGTTAAGAGTAAAAACGAGAGAGGAACGAGAGACGAGCGCGCGGAGTGTATGTTTTAAGAGATATTTCGGCAACTTGTACTCACACGGCGGCGTGTGCAACAACAATGACGAAGTCACAATCACCTGGACGCTGTGTATTTCAAAATATTTTCTTACAACGTCCATTTGCCGGCGCAATGATAATAATTGTTGCGCAAACACATGTCGGAGACGCGACGTACAATAGCATGTTGCGAAACGAAAACCCACGGGAACAGGTCGTTTTTCGATTCGCAAACGTTTATATATTCCTCTCGTTGTAGCTCTCTCCGTTATTGCGCGAAATCGCTCGCGAAACTTTTTCGAATGCCCGCGTCGCGCATTTATTAAGTTTCATCGAGCTCATGTCAGCGAGAGGCACGTTCCGAGTGATGATTAAGTTCGTCGATAAATGATATTGACCCGTATCCGACAAGCATAATTAATAACTGGTCTTTCCCGGTATGATGATCCTCGAGTAGTCACTGAAAAAATTGTATTCTTATTTTAAGAATTTATTTTTAAAATATCCTGTTCTAAAATAGCCGCCAAAAGGAGCCTCTTACGTTAAGAGGGGAATCCTTTAAAGATTAATATCAGATATTGCTAATTTAGAGGATGTTCTAGAAACACTTAAAAATATCTGTTAAGAGAGATTTTATAGTATACAGTCGTCTTACTTCGAGAATATAATTTTTTCGGTGATCTCGCAAACTATTCGCTAAAATTTTATTCGAGGCTCGTTTTATCATCGTGATGTTAAGCGCGAATATTCGCGATCCAGAATAGAGGTTAATTCGAGAGCGGACATTAAGAGGGAAAACATCAGAAAAAAAAATGGATTTTTCAATTTTTATATTTTCTTAAAATATGAATTTTTTTGAAAATGTTTTCTTAAAGTTTCAAGTAAAAATTCGAAAAAAAAGAAGTTATACAAAGTAAGAAGCTTCATCGTCTGCGAAGGGCTTATTATTTATCCCTGGAATAGATGAGTCCATGTAAGTCGAAGAAATTCACTTCTATGTTGATTTAAAGTATATTTAAAACTTTAAACGTTTATTTCAAAATCATGTACACAAAAACGGTAATCAAATATCTCGGAAACAAAACTGAATAGATTTACTTCATTCATTTTTCTACTTATTCTACATAAAATTATGCAGTTTTAGTCGTAGAGATTTTTTTAGAACCGTAGTTTTTTTTTAAAGTAAAATAACGAACAATTTTTTACGAAAAATTGCACCTTTAAATTTAAAAGTTTGCCATTTTGTCAAAATTGAGAATTTCTAAAACCGGTTACGACAAAAACTGAATTTATTAATATATTTAAAGGATTTATTGAGTTTTTTTTTGTTTCAGATAAACTGTATGAAAGCTACCATTAGTTTGTGATGGCAAACTATTACAGCAAAGGACAAGCTTGGCGCCAACGGTTGGGTCGGCGCTTTTTACGTAATATTTTTAATTAAAAATTGTATGTAACACTCACTAAATATATGTGTAAGATATTAGTAAAAGTCCCGTTGGAATAAAATTAATAGTTTCTGCAAAAAAATTCATCAAAATAGAGATCTTTTTGTCTCTTCTAGGCGTATGTTTTCCCTTAATTCAAGCTGCTGAGAATATCCGCTATGGACGATAATTTACATGATGAAAAAAAGCTGTCGGGGGGAGAGAGAGAGAGAGATATTCAAGGATGTCCACTCTTCCAGGTGAAGGTGCTCGCAAGAACGCTTTACGAATCAATCGCGACTCTGACGTTCCGGATTCGTTCCGGTTCGCCGAATTGCTTCATAAACGCTTCAAATCGGTTGCGTTTTTGTGTCACTCCGTTTCCTATCTTGCGCTAAAGGCAATTATAGACAATAAGTTCAATAAATGATAACTCAATAAATGAAAATTCTAGAATAATACAATTCAATAAAAAAAATATAAAAAAAGAATAATGTTATTCTACATAGTTTCTTTATGCTGAATATGATTCCGGCTTTTAAATTGTTCCATCACAATTTTGAGAAATTTATGGTCAAAGTTATACAAATAAGAAATATAAAAATAGAAAGAAGTATAAAAATAGAAGAAGTCTTGTTGCAATCAAAGTTAAGTAGATTGTTAAGATTTTCAGCTCTCAAAAGGATTTTTAGATCATCAAAAATGCATCTTTTATTTGCTTTTGACATATTTTGTTTATTTTAATGAATCTTTTTGATGAATGTCTGATTAAAATTCAGACAAATTAAAAATATATACATATATTTTTCCATGTATATGTACATAAATTTGTGCAAAAAAATTTTTTAATTTTTTAATTTCGACGTTCTTCACATCAATCCTTCATCATTTTGAATTTGTCAATTTTAATATCAAAAATTCGTATTTAACGATATAAAAAATCCTTAAGTTTGAATAAATATAATTAAAAATTATTTAAAAAATATCTATAATTTGCAACTTTTTCAGACTAAAAGTCGAAGACTTTGGTATTGAATATCCACAAATCGGGAAAAACGAGTTTTTCAAAGAATACTGTTGCCCGAAAGAACAAAAAATTAAGTTTGTTTTAAATAATACACGAGCAATTAATTAACTAATTACGACGATTTATCCGTGTAAGACGTAAAGGCACTCCGTTAAATGAGCTACGCAGCTTATATACTATGTAATATATAAGATCTCCTATAAAAAGATTGCGATACTTCATATGTCGGACAGACAGGTAGACTTTTGAAAATACGATTGGCCGAGCACCGCAATCACATTAATAGAAATACAGTACAGTGTTCTGTCATCACACGAATCACAGGTTGAATCATGAGTTCGCCATTTCATGGGTGAGATAGAAATCTTGGACGAGGAGCTTATCTAGGGAAAGAGAGCTAAAAATTTAACAACATACTTAACTTTTATTGCAACAAAACTTCTCCAACATATCATATATTAGAGTTATAAAATGCATATTAAAATAGCCTTTTTGCGATTTCAACCGCAAATTTCTCAAAATTGTAGAGAATATGTGAGCAGAGAGAAAATACGATAGTGTGAGACGATGAATGGCTCCCTGAGAGGGAGAATCGAGTTCCGGTATAATTAATGATATTTTTCCTCTGCTCAAGAAAAGCCTACAAAATTGTCACGTGATGAAGGAATGCGAAAATCGAAATCGTATTCACAGCGTCAAAAAGAATTAGAACAAGAAATAATTGTTCTCTTTCATATCTTCGAAAAAAAAAAAAAAAAACGTTATTCCTTTGTTGAACCGTGTAATTTATCTCTATCACTTATTTCATACTTTTGTAAAAATTCCTACGAATTTGCTAATCACATAGCGAACAATGATTTATGCAGCCAAACTTTTTCGCGAACCGGAGAATTATGAAGTTTACGCGCGCGCGGTTTTAATTATTTTCAATTTCGCAACCCGTTGAAACCCGATTAGATAGGCTATCGCTAATCACCGTCGAGTCGTAAACAACGAGATGACTGTAGTTTGTGGGTTTTGCAAAAGGTCCGAGCAATATAAATTGCAGCATGCGTGCGGCAATTTGCTAAGCGCAACATCCCGCGAACATTGATTTTCTAACGGCGCTCTAATTCTCTCAACCTCTCCTCCCCTCACATGCGTTAATTGCCGACTCGGCGAAAATGGTTTTGCGCGCGTTGAAAAGTATGAATATGTAATGGGATCGGGTTGTAACAAGCGCGCGCACCTTCGCGCTCTCCGCCCAACGAGAATCGAGTATCACTCGGATGCATCGTTGCACACACAGCTGGAATTAGCAACGCCTGGATGCGTTTCGCTGGGCAAAACTCGCTAGATTATTCAAGCCCGTTCCACACGCGGCGCACTTTGCAACCAATATCTCTCAGATTACTCCAAAGAGTGATGCCAGAACGAAGGAATAACGCACACAAGAGCGAACCTTGTACATGTGCGCTCTGCGCTTCGGCTAGCTATCTACGGCCACAGTTTGAGACAGAAAAATATATCTCTCTCTGTCGATCCTTCTTGCACAGGCCATGGCTCCTCCATTAGTATAAGCTCTATGGATAGAAATAACAATTAAAAGAAAAAGTATTTTAACGATTACAACGCTATAACTTGAAAAAAATATTCTTACAATTAAAGATCGCATAATGAGCGTTATGTAAAATAATTATAAACAAATTTGAGTCAATCATTTTAAAGATATTTCTTGTCCTCTGATCTTAAAAACATATACATATAGTTGTGAGAAAGATGCGTTTACAATTTTAGCGAGAGATTTAAACGAATATAACAAGTGTTCAAATTTTACTTGAATCAATTACAGAATTATATATATATATTATTAAATTCTAAATATTAAAAAAAAAAACATAGTTGCTATTAAGAAAAAGTATGTAATTTGCAACATGCAGCTGCATACTTTTTTTGAAAGCAATTATGTGTTTTCTTTACACCAATTGATTGGTCTTATTATTCTATGCATAAAAGTATTAAGGTAAGATTATCGAAAAATGAATGCTTTACACGATTGATATTTCGTATTTTATGTCAAAATACTGTAAACTTCAAGCCTTATAACTCGAAAAGTACTTAATGAAAAATAACTGAATTATAGTGTTTTTTAGAAAGCTCTCGAGGTAAGCTACAAGAATATTAATGAAAAATAGGGAGTTTCATTAAAAAAATTCAAGGTGATTTTAATGTGACCTTGACGGTGCTATTCAAGGTCATACTAATATTACTATGTAATGCGTAATTTAAAGCCCTACAATTTCTGTTTGAAACATTTTTCACGAAAATGCATATTTTTCGAAATATTCAGGGGTTCCGGTACTTTTGGCGGACCCTGTATAGATGCACTCTACTTGGAGTTACAAATGTTTAAAATGTTTGACTGACTAATCAGTACAAAAAGGACGAAAATTCCTCCGTTCTGTTTGGTCATGAATAATGAATAAGGGTGTGAATAAGGGTGTAAACGACAAATCCTTGGAAAGGCTTTCTAAACAATCGCATTTCACTTTTGAGATTTATGACTTCACGGCTTTGTTCCAACGTTATTTTCTCTAAATTGATGGTACTTTGGTTCTCAGGTATCTATCTTACCTGCTTAAAGGTTTGAATAAAATGTCACATTGTCGGCAGCTTTCGAAAAGGTTTTGAAACTTTTGTTACTGAGGTCAGTGCCGCCTTTAATTTTCAATTCACTGCTTCGGTTTTTAAGAGTCGTCCTAAAATTTAACATTTAAAGGACTTCTTGAAATATTACATTTTAATTTTAATCTCTTTAAATATTTTGTGGAACATTTTTTCAAAACGCAAATTCTGATTGCTTGCTAATTAGTTTTATTATACTACATTTTAATATATATCTTATATTTTAATATTTCTTAATTTTGGAAATTTAGAAATATTAAAATATATATAAATTTCAAACGGGCTATTAGAGCCAAACGCGGATGGCGGTGCGTCGATTTCAGTGAAAAATTAATTTTTTACTGAAATGATTAGCTGTTCACGAGGCACAAATTTTTCTTGGTACGATATCAAGTAATCAAATTAAATTAATTCTTATTACTTTGAGATTTTAATTCGGATAAACCTCTCTGACCCCCCTAAAAAATCATAGGCGAGAAAAATATCGGGACGAAGTCCCGGTATCGTGACGTTATTATCAATAATATTTATAAATAAAAGACGTAGGTTGAATCGACCAAACTGGCAATTTATTAATATGGATCACGACGTTTCGACCATAGGTTTTGGTCCTTATCGAGTGAACTAGAAAATTTTTTACAATATTATAGAAAGTATATAGCGTGATGAAAATCGATAACAAAAATAAGCGAAAATATATACATACAGTATTTTAGTCAGCTAATAAATTGCGAGAAATGAGGAAATCACTATGTCGAGATTGCATTATGTCAACCTCTCCGTCAAACACACTGAGAACGACTAAACGACCTTTATTAGTCTGTCATAAATATTGTTTAAATTCTCAGTGTCCTTTTGTAAGTTGATAGTGTTGTCAAATATTTTAATAAAAAAACATTTCAGCGATTTCTCTCTTTCTCACATGTTTTTCATTATGTAAAATAACCGGCGCAGACCAATCAAAGTCATGATTAAACTCCGATTTATGCTTACTAATGACAGAAAAATAAGGACCAAAATCTATGGTCGAAACGTCATGATCCATTTAATTAATAAATTGCCAGTTTGATCGATTCAACCTACGTCTTTTATTTTATCTACTGGCGACATTCAAGATTCTAACATTAATATTAATAAAGTTATAATATTTATAAAGATAGATATCTGACAACCGAAATACCATCAAGAAGAAAATAACGTTGGAACAAAACCATGAAGTCATAAATCTCAAAAGTGAAATGCGATTGTTTAGAAAGTCTTTTCAAGAATTTATCGTTCACACCCTTATTCACGCCCTTATGCCTCATGACCAAACAGAACGGAGGAATCTTCGTCCTTTTGGTCCTGATTGGTCAGACATTTTAAACATTTGTAACTCCAGGTAGAGTGCATCTACAGAGTCTGACTCACATAAAAAAGTCAGCGTTCGTTGCAGACGCATCGCTACAGTGCCAATAGAGATTACAGTAAGCTTTATGCGCTCATATTCGTATACATATAAGTGTATAAAGTGTATGTGAAATTAGTAATACGACACGAGTAAATAACTTTCATTAGCGAGCTTTTTTGTGCATCGTTGAATTATTTACCATGGCTTCGATAACATGCTTGCCCGACGAAGTGATTACTCTCATTATGGAAGACTACATCAGCATTAAGGATGTCAGGAGATTTAGATCCACGTGTAAAAGATTCCATGAGATAACACAGAGGAAACGCTTTTGGGAAAAGAAATTTTATCAGAGGTATTTTTTATTCATAAGTTTTTTATATATAATTTTTTTCATATTAATCTTACTTGGTCGATTTTCATCACTCAACGAAGCATCTCCGCGAAAACTAATAATCAAAAAATAAAGTTTTATTACGTTAAAGTTTTATTACGTTGTCATCTTATTAATTTAAGTTGTGTCTATTGCTTCATTGCATATTAAACTTGTTCTTGATGTAACAATTTAATATGAGTGTAGTAAAAGATCAAGATTTAGTAAAGTCGAAATCTAAAAGCTCAACGAGTCATAATAAGCTGTGTCAATCAATTTCAAGCTACGCGTCGGCGCCGTTTGATAAAGATAGCTCGCTAAGAGATTGCTCGCATGGCTCGTGATTTATTGTTATCGTAGTTTATAATTTCATCCTTTCTTCGCCTAAGCTTTATTATTAAATTATGAGCATAAGAGTTACTCTGTTTTTTTTATTAGTGTCTTCGGTTAGTGGATACTTAAGACTGTATCATTCTTTTACATAAACTATTTTAAATTACTAGATTATCGCGCGCGCTTCGCGCGCGCCATTTATGTTATTTTGTATTTGTTATTATCTTACTGCATATAATTTTTATACAATTGTAAAATTGAAAACTTACATATTGTCTATTAATTACAACATTAAAGTAAGCAAATGTTCTTATCAATATTATGATTCACATCTGTTACTACTATCACGTTAAATTCTAGACAAATTTAGTGTTTTTTATAAAAAATTAAATTAACATTCTCATTTTAAGAACATATATCACGCACATATGAAGTTTGAATCACTACATTCCCGCCAAAATTAAGTTTTTATTAATTTTATAAATATAACAAATTCTTTTGTCATAAATGATTAGTTAAACGATTTTTTGATGTATTTTGAATTATTTGATCCAATTTCAAAGCACTTCGGTAATTTTTTGTGGCCATAGTTATGTAACTTGTTTATTACTTGGTTATTACTGTATATTTGATGCTTTATATAATTCTTAAAAACGAGTTCATTAACTATGTCCTCGAAAAGAACCAATATGCTTCAAAATTAGATCTAATAATTCAAAAAACGTTTAAGAATTGTCTAACTAATCATTTATGAAAAAAATCTTTGTTATATTTTCAAAATTAATAAAAACTTGGTTTTGCAGAGAAAGTACCAATTCAAACTTCATATTTGCGCGGTACATCCTCTTAAGAGAGATACATGCACAAAGTTTTCTTATTACTATTATAATTTCCATGTAAAATATTGAATTGTAATTTATCACTTTAAAAAATTAAGAAACAATTTTAACATTTTAACTTCTTGTTATTATACAAAACAAATTTTTTTATTTTACATGATGAATGATTTTATTGTAAATAGTGCATCCTCAGAGTTATGCATATGGGCATATGGAATAATCCATTCCCAAAAAGCATTGTTCATCACAGGATACACTGTCAAACAAATAAATATATATTTCTTTCAAATAAATTTATTTATATTAATTATACATATATTTTTGAAATGATTACAAACAAATATAATTTTGTTTTAATATTATAAAATATTGAAAGAATATTGAAATATATATTAATATATGTAAATATTTAATTAAAGTATGTAAATATTTTTGCATTTCTCGAATATTTTTGCATTTTTCTTACTCTTGATGAATTACTTTAATTATGTCATCTTTGTTATGTGTCTTATCTTTCCATCCGTCATTAAAATATTTGTACACTGGATCAATATTTTACAACTTTCGTTGCGTTTCTTTCTATAAATAATTATTATTATATACATTTGAAAGAATATATGTATCTATAAAGAATTGTATCATTTCAAGAAATATAATATATGTATTGCAATTCAAAAATATGTAAATACTTTTGCAGTTCTTGAATATTTTTGCATTTTTCTTACTCTTGATGAATTACTTTAATTATGTCATCTTTGTTATGTATCTTATCTTTCCATCCGTCATTGAAATATTTGTACACTCGATCAATCGACCGAATCGAGACGACCAATCACGTTCGGAATAACGCGGCAACAATGCAATCGCGATTAGCGGCCAACTTAAGGATTCCATACCAATTTTACAAGAGGATTAAAACTAAAGATTAAAAAAAATTATATTAATTTTGCAGTAATAGTATGTTAGTATAGTCTTCTTTACTTTTAAAATATTTCAAATTGGTCACTAAAATAAAGTTTATTTTATAATGTAAAACATGAAAGAACACCAAATCAAAGTGCTGTTACAATTTTTCATATTTTAATTTAAAAATTTGCAATAATACGATTATACATATATAAATGTTTATATATGTAATAATATTTAAATAAGAACACTTTTTTACATGTTACATGTGTCTGCTTATATAATATTATTTTTAATTTTCATAAATAATTATATCGTTTGAAACTTTTGAAAAAACCGTATTTTTTCTTAAAACTCTCTCTATTCGAACTTTATAGCTTCTACAATTTCCATAAAGCATTAAATCTATTTTATCTATTTAGAGATTGTAAAGATTGAGTATTTTCTTTATTCTTAAATTTCCTTTCAGTTTTCATTCTAATATTGTGAGAGGACAACCAGAAAGGACTGAAAAAATAAAATTTGCCGTTGGAATGATCGTAACACATTCTTCAGATCTTTATCTATCTAGCAGACAATATATTAATGCAGCAAATATTAATCATGTTGGAGTTATAATTGGATGGCATCATAACTGTTGTCACATGTCTATCAATGAATCATTGTTCTTTTCATGGAACTCTATGTTCCCAAAATCAGGCAAGTGTGATTCGTATCATCACATGTGCACAAAATATTCAGATAGTGTGGATAAACCGCATTATATAATTCTCTCCGAGAATAATAAAATATGTTATGTGCAACAAGGTATGAATATTATAGTAGTATTTAAAATATTAGTAGTATTTATAAATTGCATATCTTTCTATATAATGTAAAATATGTTTTTTTTTTATTTTAGATGTTATATCCATGTGCTCTCCGAAGCAGATCAATAATATAGAAACTGGATTATTCTTTTCGAGTTTCGAAAATACTCATTATGTGCCAAACGAGAAACTGAGAAGAAACTATCCAAGCGATACCGCAGCAATTCTCACAATACTATCTAATCGCTCTCACTAGCTTTGATATTACTTTAAAATACTACAATTACTAATAAATATTATGTAAAGATATTTTTAATATATGCATATATAGAGAACATGCTTGAATTTCTTATTTTTTCTAAATTATAATAAAAAATAATATTTTTGCTTGTAAATTCGATTAAGTTAATCAGGAAGATTTATAATGTGAATATCTGTAAATAACATACTTATTTAAATTTTAAGTTTAAAAATTAATGTTTCAAATTAAATAATTAAAATGCAAAATGTTGAAAAAATTATTGTAAATATAAAATTTCTATATTCTGTAAATGGAAAGATTTCGAAAAATTTAAAATTGTTATAGCTGTAGAGACTCTATTCTACTTTTAGCTTAAAAAAATTAAGAATATATTAAAATATATAATAAAACTAATTAGCAAGCAATCGGAGTTTGCGCTTTGGAAAAATGCACTGCAGAATATTTAAAGAAATTTAAATTAAAATGTAATACTTCGAGAAGTCTTCCAAATGTAAAATTTTAAGACATTTCTTGTAAAGGCAGAATTTCAATGTCTTTTATATGAAGATTTACGTTTTAACTTTTATAATTAATTATATCTTTTGAAACTTGTGATAAAACCATATTTTTTCTTAAAACTTTCTGTTCCAACTTTATGGCTTCTATTTTATAAAGCATTATATATATCTATTTTATCTATTTGGAGATTGTAAAGATGGAGTATTTTCTTTATTTTAAAATTTCCTTTCAGTTATTTTTATTTTAATGACATATGCAAAATCAAAATATTCCTACACATTTATTTTTCACTCAATTTCTCATTCAAACATATGATTTAAAGTGACATACTTAAATAATGCGAGATTATCGCAACATAAGCATCTTATATATTGAAAGAATTTAAATTTTATATTATATTAATATGATATATTTGAAACTTAATAATATATATAATTCTGCAATTGATTCAAGTAAGAGATATGAACACTTGTTATATTTGTTTGAATCTCTCACTAATATTTTAAACGCATCTTTCTCACAGCTATATGTATATGTTTTTAAGATCAGAGGACAAGAAATATCTTTAAAATGATTGACTCAAATTTTTTTATAATTATTTTACATAACGCTCATTATGCGGTCTTTAATTGTAAAAAAATTTTTTTCAGGTTATAGCGTTGTAATCGCTAAAAATTTTTTTTAAAATTGTTATCTCTATCCATAGAGACGTTTACAGGTAAAAATTAATATTCAACGATAAAAAGCTCTAAATTAATTATGTAATAAAAAATTTCCGTTCTTAGTTTATAATTCTAATTCGGTTAAACGGTTCACAATTTTTTATTATGAATCAGGTTTTATTGTTGAATTTATGTCGGAAATATTTTTCATAAATTTTGTTCAAATAACAGGGTAATTAAATATTAATATATCTCCTACATTATTATCAAATATTTAAATATCTCTGAATACAATGCAACGATTCGAGTTTTTTATTAGAATTGCTTAAAATTTTAATTTGGTTAAATTTTTCGTAGTTGAATCAGGCTTTATCGTGAAATTTTTATTGGAAATATTTTCGGTAAATTTTGTTTGTTTAAGCAACGTAATAATTAAACAATATCTCTTAATATATCTCTTTCGCCATTATCAAAAATTCCAAGATTCTCGAATACAAAGCTAAAAATTGTAGTTTCTAATTTCTTCGTTTACAGATGGAAATTAACATTAACAGCGATAAAAATCTACACAAGTTAATTATGTAATAAAAAAATCCCCGTTTTATATGTTTAAGAATTTTAAATTAAACAGGTTCAAGTTTTCCGTCGTGAATCCAGGCTTCGCGTTTGAATTTACGCTGGGAAGATTCTCCATAAATTACTCGAAGCGCACAAGCCAGCATCACATTGATGGATACCTCTTTCGCGGCTTACATTAGCGTGCAATACAGCGTAGAGCCGCGAGTGGAATCTTAAATTCGCGCAAGCGTCGGCGTTCAATGGCGGCTCCTCGGTCGCGAATTAGCAACGGTTCGCTGCCGGATAGACCTACCGTGCGCTTCGCTTCACACTTTCCGCGATTAATCCGTCGGGATCGTGCCGCCTACTTAACACGGCGTTACATGGGGCTCCTCGCTCAAGTAGCGATCTCCCTCGTCGTTTCTTCTTCGGCGACCCCTTCGTGTATCGTGAAACGCCAGCCGGGTCAGCGATGTCAAGTCGTGGGCTCGGCAGCCTCGACTTTGCCAACCGATACAAAGTCTCTCCCTCTCTGCTCTTCTCTTTTTTTTTTTTGTTTTTCGCTTCGTCGGAGACGCCGAACGATGCCTCGATGGTTTCTCGATCCCTGTGAAGAGTATCGCAAGGTTGCGCCAGACTTGCGAAAAAATTCAGAAATACAGTATATAAAAAAAAAACGTCGAATTATGTTTCTTTTTTATCCCCCTCTTCGAGCTATTCGGGCGCGATAAAGAAACCGCATCCGCGAAATGCATTATGTAAGTATCACTCGGTCAGATGCATTGTGCACGTGAAACGATAAGCGCGATTACGACAGTCAGCTGACGAGATTGCAGTCGAACGATTTCGTCTAAGCGAGGATATACCCGTAAGATATCGGGGCCGGCGTTCTTTAAAAAAACGGCGATCGAGAAATCAAGCGCCGGAATCGGCGCTCACGAGAGTGACGCGTAATATCGCCGCGTCGTGCCGACGATCGATCGATCTCTGGATCGATCTTTTCTTGCCTGCCGCCAAGAGTACGTGATTCATTCTGAAGTAAAGACCGCGACGGAGTGACTCCGCGATTTACTCGGCCCGTCGTTATTCGCCGGAACATTCTATTCAAAGCCGATTCATCTATTAAATATTACCGTTTCTAGTAGCCTCCTGTGTGCACGATTTTTTTCTATTACTATATATATACAGTATATATAGTAATATAGTATATATAATATATATAATAATATATAGTAATAAATATAGATACAAATATATAAATAATGTAAATAAAAATAAAAAATAATATAACAAAATAATAATACAATATTTATATAATATATAAATAATATAATATAAATAATATAATATAAATAATATAGTAATAAACATTTATGTAATAATATAATATTATTAATTTAATAAAGTATTTATTAAATATATATTATACATATAATGTATAATAATAATGTATAATAAATATATATCATATAATATATATAGAAATTAATAAATATTTACGTATTAACTTGCAAGGAATTTTTTTTTTTTCACGAACCCGCTTACCCTTTCCCTATTTTGCGAAATTTACAAACGAAATATTGTCGCGAGATTGATTCGGAAATCGTCGAACGCTTATAATCCGATCGCGATCGAAGGAGACAGGAGCTTCCGGCACTTTTTAAAGCGATCGACCGCGATTCGTCAGCGCGCGATACTCGTGTTTTCCGCCGTAAAAAAAAAAAAAAAAAGATGTGTGGCAGTGAAAGGATTAATCGATATCTCTCGCAAACGAGTCTGGCGAGGCTATTGCACGCTGTTTTTTTTCACGCGCGTTTCCGGTGCGATCAATTCGCTGGGAATAATTTTCCCACCGCGACGCGAATAATTATTTCGCTCCGCTTATGCGAGGAGCGCGAATTCCTGCGCGCGACCCCCAACGTAGTCGTTTAGATATATATGTATATGTATTAGTGTTTTTAAATAGAATCCGTTCCTCTCGTGCATGCGTGAGAATTGGGGCGCCAAAGAGAAGACGCGACAGCGTTTATCAACGTCCGTTAAATGAGACGCGAGATTCGCGCGCGTATCGCGTGAGTATAATTAATTTGGGGTTCAACCTCTGATCCATCCAATCGCGCGTGAAGGCAATATTTATTAATAGACACGCAATGTGTAAATAAATCGTTAAAGGAGAAAAAGCACGTTTTATCTTCCCTAGGAAATATTTTATGATTTATTAAAATATAAGCGATGTGTTGCTATATAAGGTGTATCGGAAATCGTGGTAGAAGCTTGGGGATGGATTCCTTATCTGTAAAAATGCAAGTCGAAAATAGTAGAATAAATTTTTTTTCATACAAGGCTTCGAGAAACTCAATTTTGAAGAACCACCGTAGAAAGGTGATATAGAAAAAAAATATTTTTATAATCTTTTCTTTAATAAAATGTTCTTAACAAACTCTATCATAAACTGTTATGACAGAGTATATCCAATATCGGGAAATGGAGTCACTTGTAGGCAATAGAGAATGAAAATTTGGATTAAACTATAATATGCCTTTATTCTATAAAGTTACAAATGAGAGAAAAATACGTTCGCATCCGCACGCGATAGACATTCAAAAGTTTTCGAAGTAACGATTTTCAAACAGAGGTTTACCCGATCACGCTCTTATTAGACAGACTGTACATCGACTGACTATAGAGGAACGCAAGCTCAACGAGACAAAAATCTATAATTATATAAATACAGTAGATCGTGTTTCGTGTACGAAATGTTTTCGAAGCGCAAAAACTGAACTTAATTTTCTAACATAAACAAAAAGTGCTTATAACTAAAAAAAGAAAGTGTTCCTGCTTATATTCATGCTTATATGAATTTTTTTCTCTTTTACGGTGAGTTTGGCCATCTATTTCTGATCCATCCTGTATGTTTATATCCGTACTTATTTGTATGTTTATGTATGATTATGTTTAGTATGTAGAAAAAAAATGTATTTCTACAAATTTAGTAGAAACTTGGGACAATATCTTCTGACATATGAACTGTAACAATAAAAAATCATAAAAAAATGTAAAAAATTGTTTTCAATAATGAGGATATTTATAACAAAAACAAAACTTTCGACATTGCAATTAGTAATTATTACAATAAGATAAATATCAAATTCAATATATTATATTTATCTTAATATTTTCCAGAACTTTTATGATAAAACAACATGGCATTGCATTAAAAAAATTGAAGATTGTTTTGATTTTATTATCAAATGAGCAATGTGGGTTTATTCTTATTAATAATTTAAATCAAAATAACTATTTTCCCTATAATTAATAGTAGATTTGTGATTTTTTCTCTCTCTTTTTCTAATACTAAAATTTCTTTGTTTCCACAATTATCGTCATTATATTAATTGTGTCTTTAGTAATAAAATAGTAAGTAAGAACAAAGTGCGATAGAAATTATTTTAATTTGAGTTTTTTCCTAAGTAAGATCTTAATTGACTATGAATTGTTTATTCATATAAATTAGGTACCTAAGTATAAAATTATAACCATTAATTTGAAATATTGGCTTACCTGTATAATGAATAAACAGCTTTACATAAATACCACAACAAAAATACAGCCAATATTAATATTAATTTAGAAAAATATGTGTTATTCGCATCTTCCATATAATTTTTATTCTGTTGTATTGTATCATTTATTGTATGGAATGTATGTTTCTCAGTAATTCCTACTAACGTCTTACCTAAAAAATAATTCTTATTAGTAATCTAATATACACATGATAACTACATATTATTACTCGTCAGTATTACTCGTTTAATCACTATCACTACAAAGATATATAAGTTTAATAATATTCTATTAGTAATAGAAGAATTCATTATTGGTGCATTAATATTTTTATAAAAATTATTAAATTTATTTATTTATTAGTAGTAAGAATATACATATTTTTATGTAGAGGCAAATTATTAGTAAAACAGGTTTGTATATAATAAAATATATTACAATATTATATTTTCCATAAACTTAGAAAATATATATTTTGTAAATCCTTTAACTTCAACATGTTATTATATAATTCTTTTTTTATATTTACTTTTTGATAAATATTAAAAGAAAAACAGAAATGTAGAAAACTTGCAAACAGTCATTAATTTCTTTTAACATTCAAATTAAAAATATTAATATCAAGCGACGCGGTAGCGGCGCGACGCCAAGTATAAAAAAAAGGAGTAAAAAAATGTATGAATCATAATACCGCGGGTACCGCGCCGCTACTAATTGTAAGCTTATCCGGAATTCTTGTCATATACGAGCTTTCTGTCAAGATATTTCTTGAACTAAAGCCATAATAAATAATCTAACGGCATTTTGCTTATGTAATGTTAATATAAGCTTTCGATTGCGACTAGTTCGAAGATGATTGGTGGAGTCAATCCCGAGGTCTCGAAAATTCGTACCTAAAAATGTTATATAATTCTCACGTTTTAAGACTTTCAACTTTCAGTCACTCACGTACATACGCAAATCAATTTTGTCCCTCAAGGCATATTTGCAATGTGCAAATATAAAATATACAAAAGAAAAAATCACGCCAAGTATAAAAAAAGTTTGACATTGTTTGCAAAATTTTAGAAATATACAGCTCAAAAATAAATCCTATTAAAAGAAACTTTACAAAGGTAAAAAAAATACGCCAAGTATATAAAAATTTCACAACTTGTATGTAACATAGAGATTAAATAAATTTTTACAAAAAGCAGTGATATCCTATTAAAAAAACCTTACAAAGGTAAAAAAATACGCCAAGTATATAAAAACCCTAAAAAACTTAAGAAAGTTTAAAAAAATATTTACTCCTAAAATACTTATAAAAATAATTTTCCTCTAAAATAACCTTAAAAAATAATAAAATTTGAAAAATAATTTTCTCCTATAAAGTATTCTCTAAAAAATAAAAAATAAAAACTAAACATGAAATCAATAATTAGCCAAGTATTTAGAAGCAATTCAATTTGTGAGGGTTTGAAATAGTATTTGCCATAAAAATCAATCTTGCATTTATAGAAATATAATACATAAATTTTCTCCATGAAGTCAAAACGCATTTTATTATTAAGAAAAATTTATTTTTTAAATAAGTTTAATTTTGTATGATAAATATTTTGATATATAAAATTGCATTTATTATGTCACACGGATTTTATTACAAATAGTAAAATATAAAACTATTTAACCCCCACTGTGCCATGACGTTGATCACATTGATTGTCAATTTTAAATATAAAAGTGTCCTGTGCCAAATTGATCAAAATGTTTGAAATTGTTGTTTTGAAATAAATCATAAGCTCTGCCAAGTAGGTCCGGAACTAAAAGGGTTAAGACACAAAGTGACATACAAAAACTTGGCGTGCCCCGGTCGCATAACTCATATATTTTTGTTAACAGATTGATAATAATTTCTGATAATAATTTGCAAATTTTAATTTCAGACATATAATTCGCGAACCTTAATTTTAAATATTTGCTAATAATAACATTAACATGTTGATAATAATTTCTGATAATAATTTGCAAATTTTAATTTCAGATATATACTTCGCGAACCTTGATTTTAAATATTTACTAATAATAATGCGACCGGGGCACGCCAAGTTTTTGTATGTCACTTTGTGTCTTAACCCCTTTAGTTCCGCACCTACTTGGCAAAGCTTATAATTTATTTCAAAACAGCAATTTCAAACATTTCGATCAATTTGTGGCACAGGACACTTTTATATTTAAAATTGACAATCAATATGATCAACGTCATGGCACAGTGGGGGTTAAATAGTTTTATATTTTACTATTTGTAATAAAATCCGTGTGACATAATAATGCTATTTTATATATCAAAATATTTATCATACAAAATTAAACTTATCTTAAAAATAAATTTTTCTTAATAATAAAATGCGTTTTGACTTCATGGAAAAAATTTATGTATTATATTTCTATAAATGCAAGATTGATTTTTATGGCAAATACTATTTAAACCTTCACAAATTGAATTGCTTCTAAATACTTGGCTAATTATTGATTTCATGTTTAGTTTTTATTTTTTATTTTTTAGAGAATACTTTTTAAGAGAAAATTATTTTTTAAATCTTATTATTATTTAAGGTTATTTCTTTAGAAGAAAATTATTTTTATAAGTTTTTTTTAGGAGTAAATATTTTTTTAAACTTTCTTAAGTTTTTTTAGGGTTTTTATATACTTGGCGTATTTTTTTACCTTTGTAAGGTTTTTTTAATAGGATATCACTGCTTTTTGTAAAAATTTATTTAATCTCTATGTTACATACAAGTTGTAAAATTTTTATATACTTGGCGTATTTTTTTAACCTTTGTAAAGTTTCTTTTAATAGGATATCACTGCTTTTTGTAAAAATTTATTTTAACTCTTTATTACATACAAGCTGCGAAATTTTTATATATTTAGCTTATTTTTTTTACCTATGTAAGGTTTTTTTTAGTAGGTAGTTATATCTTTCACTTATTCATACGTGTGTAGCTGCACAAAAATTTCATAATTTTAAGAATAGAGGATCAAATCAGGATAATAAGGATATTAAGGATACCAATAAAATTTTGTAGACTATTGTCAGACATAATAATTTATTAAATGTGCTTATATATCGCGAAATAGTGCAACACAAAAATGATAAAGTGATTAACGGTTATTAAGAGTATCGCGGAATAGTGCAAGGAAAAGAATTTAGAAGATAATTTCTTCTAATCGATGTCATATTGAGCAAAGTTAGATTATACGTAATAGAAAAACTGAGCGAATGCTTACACTTGAGTGAATCTGTGCATTACCAATTAACATATTAATGAGTTGCATGTTTATGTTAATGTACTTAAATAAATCTTGCGATAATTCTACCAAAAATACCACAAAAACAACAACATTGAACACATTTCTATTAATTGACTTCATAAAGAATAATGAAATGAAAAATCATATCGCTTCTAGTGTCCACAAATATTTTGCGGATCTGGAATTACTCGCAACTTTTGGTTCTGGAAATGTGAATATTTCTTTATATTTTATATATAAATGTACCTAATTAATGCGTAACTAATATTTTTAGATCACTTACAAATGATTAAGCAATGAGTTGCATGTTTATGTTAATTCTATCAAAAATATTACATATACAGTTGAATTGAAAGCATTAGAGTTAGAGCCTGAAATAGAAATGTTAAGCATTAGTTAAAGAAGAAAAATATGGTAATAATTTTGATTATAAATTATATAATAAAGGTTATTTATTTTCTTCGACTAAATACATTAAGGACAAGACAGTCTATTTAACTTTTTTTGACATAATGGTTAAACATTTTTTTAAAGCAATGAGAAACATCAACGTGGAAATTGATGACTTATTCGGATGGAGCTGCCTTTTGCAATATAATGTTATCGGAGAGCATTAGAATATCTGTCATCGACAAAAGTAGTTCAAATTTGAATCACAATGAGGAGGGAGAGTCAGTTAGTGATGCTGAAATGTAGATTTTATTAGAGAATCGTATAAAAGTTCATAATAATTTGGCAGTTACATTGATTAAAACAGAAGCTTACGATGCAGCTTTAGAAAATGTGAAACATGTTTTGAGTCGTCAACCACAAAATGTGTAAGCACTATTTAGGAAAGGTATTGCAAAAATCCTCTAATCTTCTGTTATTTACTATATTTAATCTTTCCTTAAAATAAGTTGTATATATTCTTGATTTATATTTTACATATGGAAAATTCAAATATGTGTGTATATGTATTGTGAGTATCGTAGGATATTGAGACTCAAGGGGAATATGCAGAAGCTTATACAACATTTTCTCTCTCTCTCTCTCTCTCTTTCTCCACTGATTCAAAATTAAATTAAGAAATAAAAATATTTACTGCAGAATTAATGATCTTAAAGGAAAGAAAATTGTTAAAAACGCAGAAAAAGAAAAGCATCTATATCGTAAAATGTTATGTGTAGTTGAAAACTAAAAATCCATCTTTTTAAATTTTTTTATATACATATGTATATACATATGTATATATGTGTATATATGTATGTATTTATGTACTTAATAATACTTTTATTATCTGCTTTTATATTCTTTGATAGATTTTTGGTATCTTCAACTACACCTAACATTTTACGATACAAGTGCTTTTCGTTTTCTGTGTCTTTAGCAATGTTATCTTTTAAGGTCATTAATTCTGTAGTAAATATCTTCATTTCTGGATTTAATTTTTAAATTTCAGTGGAGAGAGAAAGAGAGAGATTGCATAAGCTTTTTCATATTCCCCTTTGAATCTCAATATTGTTCCT
Source organism: Lasius platythorax (assembly GCA_963971435.1). Taxonomy (NCBI): domain Eukaryota; kingdom Metazoa; phylum Arthropoda; class Insecta; order Hymenoptera; family Formicidae; genus Lasius; species Lasius platythorax. The sequence continues at coordinate 12,214,858 of OZ020545.1, forward strand.
ATGCACAATACATATACACATATTTAAATTTTTCATATGTAAAATATCAAGAATATATACAAATAGTAAATTAAAGATTAAGACTTTTGCAATACCTTTCCTACATAGTGGTTTCACGTTTTGTGGTTGACACCTCAAAATGTTTTATATTTTCTAAAACTGCATCGTAAGTTTCTGTTTTAATCAATGCAGCTGCCAAATTATGAACTTTTATATAATCCTCCAATAAAATCTGCAATTCAACATCACTAACTGACTCCTCCTCCTCATTTTAATTCAAATTTGAACTACTTTTGTCGATGACAGATATTCTAATGCTCTCCGATAACATTATATTGTAAAAGACAGCTCCATCCGAATAAGTCAATTTCCACGTTGACGTTTCTCATTGCTAAAAAAAAAAAAATAAGTTCATTATAAATAAACTAAGAGCCACTGCACAAGCTTTTGCGTAATACATTACGTTACATTAATTGTAAGTACTAACCGTAAACTTAGATTTGTATGTAATCTTAAACTTCAGTCAACGCACAAAGAAAATCATAACGTTGTGATATTTTTACTATGTTAGAATTTTCTTTGTGCGTTGACTGAAGATTAAGGTAACGCGAATCTAAGTTTACAGTCAGTACTTAACATAACGTAACGTGTTACAGAAAAGCTTGTGCAATGGCCCTAAATCTTGTCCTTAAAGTATCCAACAAAATAAATAATCTTTATTATGTAATTTATAAACAAAATTATTACCTTATATCTCTTCTTTAACTAATGGATAACATTTTTATTTTAGACTCTAACTCCGATGTTTTCAATTCAACTGTATATGTAATATTTTTGATAGAATTAACATAAACTTGCAACTCATTGCTTAGTCAACCGTAAGTGACATAAAAATATTAATTATGCATTAATTACATTTATATATAAAATAAACATTTACATTTCCAGAACCAAATTAAAGTTAAATGTTACACATCAAGTATGTATATAAATTTTCACTTATTTACTTTTATTTATTATTGTTAATAGTCTCAATTAATATCAATATGTTAGATGAAACATTTAAGATTATTTATACTAATGTAACCTAACCAAACTGCCCACTATGATGTCGACTAGAAAAAAACACTTCTCTTGTTCACTATTCCGCATTACTTTTAATTAATATACTGTTAATAATTTTATGTCACTTTATCATTTTTTTCCTTGTGTTGCACTATTGCACTATTCGCGACACTTTCATAACCACTTAATCACTTTTCTTCTTGTCGCATTATATTCCGCGCGCGTACTCTTATTATAAAATATATACATTATTATATCTCACACGTATGCACACACATCCACATATGATTTTGTCTCTTAAGGCGTATTTGCACACTCAAGCGAATAAAATCGTACATGAGCGCTGCAAACGCGCTTTGAGGGACAAAATCGCTTTGCATGTGTGCGTGCGAGCATACGTACGTGAGTCTGAATCTGAAACTGAAGAACGAAAAGTGTCACATTCTGATATATGAATAATCATTTCTCAGGATTGACTGCATCAATCTTATTCAACCTGGTCGCAATCAAAAGTTTGTATATAATAAAAGTGCGTTAGATTTTTTATTACAGCTTTAGTTCAAGAAATATCTTAATCGAAAGTTTAACTTGAGATAAGATTCCGGATAAGCTACTTGGTAGCGCCGCAGCTCCTGTAGGGACTATAGGCAACTTCGAAAAGCTAGAAGAAATTATATACTTGGCGTCGCGACGCTACCGCGTCGCTTGATATAAGATCATAGCTACTCAGCCAAGTATAAATGGTTTATCAATTTTGCAAATTAATATCTGATCTAATAGAAAGTTTATCACAGAATCACCTTTGTACTTTTAAGAATAATATTATCATCTGTATAATCAAACGATTTAGATCCGGCATTGAAAGGATTAAAACTAAAGTGACGAACAGATTTATACCTAAAAACATATATTATTACATTTTCCGTAAATTTAAAAATATATATTGTATATTTTATAACTTTAATTTGTTATTATATAATTCTCTTTTTACACTTATGTTTTGATAAATATTTAAAAAATGACAGAAATGTGAAAAACACGCAAACAAACTTTAATTTCCATCTTTTAAGACTCAAGCTAAAAATATAAATTTTGACTAAATAAACCTAATATATAGTATTATTATATGAATTATCTTACCTGATATGCATGGGATGCAAACAATAATAGCTACAAACTTATATAATGTTTGCTTTAAAATTCGCATTAACCTAGTAAAATGCATCGTAGTTGTTTTTATTTAACTTTTTGTATTAATTGCCTGCGAAAAGAAGACATTTATCGATATCGTATTGCATTATTTGCCCGACAGCACAAATATTTAGCAAAACAGAAAAGATAGATTTTATAACGATAAATTGTCAGATTGAGATAAATATTTATGGTAGCACAAAAAAAAATAATAAAAATAATAAGATATATAAGAATAGCAAAATAAATCTGATCAAGAACATTAAAAAGAAAATAGAAAAACACAATACAATTTGAATTTAATTAATAATGTATCACTGTCATTTCTGTTATAAATTTTCAATAAGAGCGTAGATAATAATTGCCATAATTAAGAATAATAACATATTTGATAATAAGAATTGAAATATTTGCAAATTAATAATAATATAAGCTCTCTTTCTAAATGTCAGTGAAATTCCGCGAGAAACATGATGTTTATATTTTGCCATCGATACTGTGTAAAATTATAGCAATTATAACAGTTCTATAAGGTCACAACATAAACTATTAATGGTTGTAACACTATAGGCGGTCAATAGTAACAATTTTAAATAATCAAAATCAAAAGTATTTATTCAACGAATTTAAATAATTTTTCTTATATCAGCAAAAGTAAACTAAAATATTCTTATACAAATAAAAAAAAAAGGAAAATAAAGTCTTATTCTTTTAAAATTCATATAAACCTTTTCATACTAATTATAGAAAACATTGTAGAACAAAACAATTATAGAACAACTTTGTTAACTTCAATTATAACAAAATATAAACTTTTTTTAAATAGAGATTGCTCTAAATCACAATTGTGACAAATATATAAGTCATTTAACTCAAATTATAACAAAACAAAACTTTTTTTTAATAGAGATTAATCTGAATCACACAGTTGTGACAAATATATGTCATTTAACTCAAATTATAACAAAATATAAACTTTTTTTTAATAGAGATTACTCTGAATCACAATTATGACAAATATATAAGTCATTTAACTCAAATTGTAACAAAACTAAACTTTTTAAAAAAAAATATCTTTTGTACCTCTGTCAGTCTTTCTAATCTTGGTACGAGGCATTCTAAAATAAAAATAGTTCAGTTATGATCTAAAATGAAACAAATTACATCAGCCGAGGTCGGTTGTAACGTTACATTCGACCCCAGACAATGATGTTACAATGGTCCCCGACTATGTTTTTGAACTTTGATTTAAAATTTTTAATGATAAAATGTCAAAAATGGATAAGCAACAATCATTATAATATGCAAAAATAACTAAACTTAAATATAAATGAAAGAAAAAATACTTACTTGCAGTGGAAATATTTATATTAAAAGTTTAACACGCTTGGAAGAACCTACTTTAGGGCCTCGAAAATATATTTTGGTCGCTGCGCACGTCTACTCAGTACCTAGGCCGCAAACGTACTGAGACATGTTGTAGCTTGTTTAGCTTCATGCGATAACCGACGCACAGTGGGTCGAAACATAGGAAAGAGCGGACATCGCACTTGTAGGGACGATATTGTACGGAAATTGTCACGGGCCTGAGGAGAATCGTCATGGGCCCGCGATTGATCGACAAGTCCCTGGGCCAGCGGTGCTATCGCGCCGCCACCAGAGAGTCACGTGAAGGGGAGAACGAGAGCGTGCACGTTCTCGTTAGACTATTTTCGGCACTTGTCCTTTGTCCTAAGGACCGAATTGTACTAGCAGATATATTGAGAGTAAAATACGTATTCTTTTACGACGAGTTTAACGTTATTTCTTACAATATAACAATTAAATATAACAATTAAAGAGAAATAATTATGCATATACAATTATGAAGTGTGTACCTAACCAATTTAAATAATTGTCGTATGCAATATTGTATTAAACAACAATTTTTAACAATTTATATAAATGCTACCGCCAACATTAGTAGTAACCAATACGTACGCGAAAAAGATTGCACGGTCTTGCGTAAAAACTTGATATCCCATAATTATGTGCATTGATATCAATATTCTTATGAAGTACTTTGTTGATATCGTTCATCTCAGAAGATTTTCCATCACTAAGATCACATGTGGAACAAGATAATGCTTATATCTGATAAAGCTACGCACATTTTACCATCAATCATGGTGAACAACATTTTGTAATTTACAATAACATTACCGCATTTTGTGAGCAACAGGTTTGTTATTTCGTTTTGTATTCTTTTGTATTCTTTTTTTTTGGAAATTCTGCATTTTTATGAAAGAATTCGAATTTTATCAGACGACATCGACAATACTAAGTTGATGTCGGATTTGAATTTGCACACAATGTCATGTCACTCATTAATTTTATAAGAACAAAAGTAGTCAATAGTATTATCCGCATCCGTTACATTTTTATTTTGAAATTTTTGCTTATAAGTGCTTTGATTAGAAGTTCCATCAAAGCCCTACTTGCAATTAATTTCAAGTTTGTATGACTGTCTAAATTTTGTTTACAGATTTTAAGTAATTTTTCACTCATAAGATCTAAAACTACTTGTAATTTAATTAAAGCGATCGATCGTTATTGTTATTTTATTTTTTGGCGAATAACATTTTGATTTGCGTGTTATAAAAGGATACATATTGTTTAATATACAACAATACAACAATTCTTTATTAGTAAAGTACACATTTCATGATTATGTTTGCATAATTATTTCGCTTTAACTATTATATTTCGTCTTTACAAGTGCGATGTTCGCTGTTTCCCATCTTTCGATTCCACTATGGTTACGCATTGATTCAAAATGTTCTATCAATATTAACGTAAAATAACCGTAAATATTACGATTTATAAAATAATTAATTAATAAATCTACAATGACAATATTGTTAAGTAATTTTTAATATTTTCAGTGGCACTTATTAATATTAACAGTGCAAGACATATACACGTTGAGATTTTCTCGGAGTTCTTTTTGCGATAAATAAATGTATCTCTCAGGGTGGCAGATAGCTGCAGCTAAAACATGTCATTTCACGAAGTAGAAAATCCCTTTAATCTAATCTGACAAACCAAAGTTTAAGATTTTATAAGATATTTTGTAAAAGTTATTTTATAATTTTATTATCGGGATTTTCTTCGAAACATTATAAAATTAATTATCAAACCTTAAACTATATTATTTTTTGATTCGGATATGGATTTTTCTCAAGTAAAAGAATAGTCCATTTGATGTATAAAAGTTGGTATGTTAATACAGTAAGTGGAAAGAACTATACTGCCTTGAAAGTAGACAACTAAATTGATGGAAACCCAGAATTGTCAAACTCGTAATGTTTAAAGTCATTTTACGCACCGATTGTAACAATATATTTCAAAATGAGGATTATATACTATTTCTATGATATTTCGAGTAATCAAATTTGCAATTAAAAACTGGATACGAAAAAAAAAATTTTTTGAGCTTATGTCCGCATTTTTACGTAGTTCGATCCACTGTGCGACGCACGCGTATGTATCTATTATATATTTATAGATATTTGAGTTGTTACTTTCGCCCCCTGTTACTTTTGACCCCGCTCTACCCTACAAATTCGACGGTATAAAAAATTGCAACGATCACATGCTAATAATTTTATTCTAACAAACTTAGTACGTATAGGTACTAGAATAATCGCATAAACGAGACATTGAAGAAAAATTCGGCATATAAAGCTAAATACTAAAATACTTAAATTTATAATATAATTTTATTTTAATAGTTTTATTTAATAATATTTTTAACAATTTTTCTAATAATTGGTTTTATGATATAATTTTTCTTATTTTACCAGATTGTGATCTAAGTCTTTACCTCGGTGTTCACTATATAAATGACACTGCAATGACTGTGACAATTGTATGCCTTCTGAAAAATATATAAAGCAGGTATAGGAAAGGTGCTAGTTAAACCATTTGTCTGATTCCTATTGGTTGTTACATTGTTTTTGACACAATAAAATTTTTTATCTTAGGCGCTCATGAGTTATCATACATATGTTGTAGAAATCTTAGCATGTTGAAACTTCCTCTCTTTATTTACTATCTTATTTTATAAGATAGTATCAAGATAAATCTTTCTTTCTTTACTATTTATATCAAGAAAGATCTCAGAATTATTCTAAAAACAGCTCTAGAATAAACGGCACTAGAAGCCAGCGCGGTAATTGAGGCGCGACAATATTTATTAATCAATACAATCGAAGATGTTTAGGAAATAATATAAATTACAAAGTTGATCAAGAAAAAACAAAAAACGAACGAACGTTTCGGTCTCCTTTTTATGAGACTTTCTTCAGCGCATTAATAATTGAAAATTAAGATACAATTAAACATGGAGCGGAGTCAGTGCAAATGTCATGGTAAAATCGGCACGTTAACAATATAAGTCAAAAAGAAAAAAAAAATTATTCTACAAAGATGATGTAATTTCTGTTCATTTTAAATCTCAAGTGGATATGTTTTGTTAGAAGACACTAAGTAATTCTTTGAAAATAAGAAAGTTATCCGAAATTATTTAATTAAATCTAAATTTTTATTATTTGAAAGCGTATGAAAACAATATAATTGTAATAAACAAGCAAGAAAATAGGGTAATTTCAATTTAAGCAGTAACTTTTAATTTCTTAAATCGCAATAGGAGAATAACTGTAATGTGGCCAGAATATTTAAGAATGACTTAATTAATGGATTAATTTAAAAATAAATATGTAACATTAATTACAATTGTTTAACATTTTTTATAGATCTTTAAATTTTTAAATTGTTTTTGTTGCAGAAAAGTTCGAACATTTTTTCAATAATTATAAATCTCGATTTGCACTAAAAACGCCCAGTGACGTAAAGTTTTATTTCGCGCAAAAAGTTGCAAATTTATATAGAACCTCTCTTTTGCACACATATTATATTTTTAATATTTACCTGAATATCTTAAAAACTATATGAGACCGCGTATAAAGACGTAAACAAATGTTAATTAATGCTTTCATATCTAAAAAAATCAAAATCAAAATCACTCACGGCGTGTCTATCAATGTAAATAATGACCTTATATTCTATATAATATGATCTATAAATTATATTTTTTAATCTACAAGGCAAGAGGATATTATATTTTTTTCTATCAACATTGTAAATTACGGCGGCGGATGTGAATAATAAACTTTCTTTTCCACAATATTATTATCTAATCAACTCTATTTAGGACTCCTTTAATTTGTATATATAAAAAAAATAAATGCCATTGAATATACAGCTTAAAAAAATTTTTCCATTTTGCCTAAATTTTAGATTGCATGCAACAGAATAAAGACCAATACAATTATATTAGATTTAATTTATAAATCTAAATTTATTCTTTATAACGATCTTCTAACCAATATTTATTTCTGTGGTATTATTTCCGATGACAGGCATTGTAATAAAAAAAACATGAGTTAATTTGTCAAGATTCTAGAATTTGTATTTTTTTAAGTAGAATCGTACACTTTATTACACAGTAAACAGTCATTATTAAAAATATAAATAGCAATATAATGTAGTATGCAGGGTGTATAAAAAAGGTCGGAACCCCAAAATATCTCGAAAAATATAAGTTTTATAAAAAAATGTTTCAGATAAAAGTTGCAGGGTTTAAAAAGATTTATTTACTAATTTTATCAGTTTGATCTTGAGTGGCGTCACCAATGTCAGGGCAAAGTCATCTTGAATTTTTTAAATTGAACTATTCTATTTTTGTTATATCAACCTGATAAGATTAATGAATAGATCTTTTTAAACCCTACAACTTTTATCTAAAACATTTTTTTATTAAACTTATATTTTTCGAGATATTCCGAAGTCCCGGCCTTTTTTATACATCCTGCATAAACAAATGTCGTTTGTGACGCAAGAATTTATATGTAAAAAATTATGCTTACTAAATATAATACACATTGCAATCAAAATATGTATAATTTGTAAAGTAAATTACAATAAGCATATTTATACGAATTATATATTTCTTGATATTGTCAATATTCCTAAATATATAGCACGATAAAAGCATATAATATTTTAATTATTCGCATTCTGATAATTCAAACATCTTTATAAAAAAATTACAACCGTTTTTAAGTTAGAAGATCACTTCTCTGTTACATTTATTGTTTATGTTATATATTTCTTTGTGTGTAATATTTTAATTTATACCATAACAATCTGCTCATAATAATTAGTTGATTATTATAAGACAAACTTGCTTACTTATAACAAAATTACTATAACTATGTACTAATTATAATATGTATAATTATATATTGTAACATTTTTATAAAAGAATTGTAACAAATTATTTTCAGTATCTCTTCTTTAATGAAATGTTCTAGCCAAACTTTATCATAAACAAAATGTGCTTATAACTAACTAAAAGAAAGTGTTTTGTGAATTCACGTTTATATGTACTTTTTTCTTTTTTATCATGAGTGTAGATAATGTTTGACATTCTAAAGGCCCGTCTACAATGGCAGTAACAAAGTTGTAGGAGTAGAGAGTATACCATTTTTAGTGATGTAAAGACGGGAGTAATGAAATGGGCAATTCCCATTTCGTACTCCTACTTCTCTTAGTAATGAGTGTTGAGGCGCGAAAATTGCTGACAGTGGTGACTGTTCGTGGTGCTGACATAGATACATAAACGATTTATTTGCTCGATTCGTGATCGATTTCATATATTTTTATAAAATGGATAATGAATATTATATGGAAGGCGTTGATGGCTATGAATATGAAGAAAATAAAGAAAATGAAGACTATATTGAAAATGATACAATAACGTATCAAAAAGAACTTATTGCTATTGTGAAAGCTAACCCTGTATTATGGAATAAAAAACAAAAGGAATATAAAAATATTAATAAAGAACTTGTCAGTACGACGATCAGACGGCTTCTTGAATGCTGCGAATGTGTTATTCTTTTTGGCCAAATGTATGATATATTCGGCCAAATCTTCGTTCAATTCCAAATGATTTTCCAACTCTGTGCAGATTTTCGATACCATTGGTGGAACCTTATGCTAGATTCACACTGCATTCGACGTGCGTACGACGCAAAATCCTGCTTTTTGATTGGTTTGCGGAGCGTCGTACAACGCACGTCGGATGCAGTGTGAATCCAGCATTACTTGCATTGTCCCGTCATTGTAGACAGGAGTGAAGTAATTCCATAAGGCTTACTCTTTACTCTGAATTGCTTACTGCCATTGTAGACGAGTCTTAACTTTGTACTTATCTGTATGCTCTTATATCTTGAAATATCTTGTATGTTTATTTCTGTACTTATATGTACGCTCTTTTATCATCTTATTTTCATAATATGTCTCAGAAAAAATGTTTACTCTACCGATTTGTAATATAAACCCTACAAATAATTTACTGTCCATACTTTATACTCACGTATTCGATGCGCATCCAGATAAATTCTGTTGTCTCTCGATAACGGACTTGGTAATTGTTGCATTGAGTCGATATGAAAAGGGTGATCACACGAGAATAGTGAAGAGAGGCAATATGTTCTGACACAATTAAATCTGTTACAATAAAAAATTTTAAGAAAAATGTAAAAATATGTTTTTAATAATGAGAATACATAACAAATTAAACACAAAAATTTTGATATTGCAGTTATTACAATGAGATAAATACAAAATTTAATATATATTTTTCTTAATATTTTGCAGAACTTTTATGATAAAACAACATGGCATTGAATTAAAAATATTGAAGATTATTTTTATTTTATCATCATCGAAAAAATGAGCAACTAGGATTTGTTCTTATTAATAGTTTAAACCAAAACAACTATTCTCCCTATACTGCATTATTATATGTATATATATATATATATACACACACACACACGCGCGCGCGCGCACGCACATTACCATATACGCGCATACGTACGTACGTACGTATGTATAGTATATGTATATAAATGTATGTATGTACTTATGTATGTAATTATAATATACGTTTATAATTTACTTCTTCATTAAGCTAAAATAATTTATAAAATTTAATTTTAGTATTTCTTTATTAAAAATCGCGATTTTTTATCTGAATCAATAATAATAGATTTATGACTTTTCTCTTTCTAAAATTTCTTTGTTACCATCATTATATTAATTGTGTCTTTAGTAATAAAATTACTAAGTAGAAATATTAGGAGTGCGATAGAAACATTTTAAATTTGTGCCATATTTTGAGTTTTGTCCTAAGTAAAGTCTTATTGTTAGTTGACCCTATATATTGCTTATTTATAAAAATTAATTATATAAATTAATAAATTTATAGACATTAATTTTGAATATCCACGGCTTACCTGCTTAAACAGTAATATATAAGTACAATAATAGATATAAGTACAATCATTATAATTGTCGAAATATAAATTAACATAATCAATCCCACTCCTCCTCCTAATTCCAATACATTTTCTTCATTCATCTCTTCCGGTTCATTATTATTTTGAACATTCATGTCAAACTTACTATATGTTTCATTTATCGCCATACCTAAAAAATAATTCTTAATAATCCAAAACATAAATTGATAATTGTTATTATTACACCTAAGTATCACAGTTTATTCAGTATCTCTACAAAAATATATTATAAGATCAATTATATTCTGTTAGTAAAAAAAGTTTGTCATTGGTGCATTAATATTTTTATAAAAATAAATTACTTAATTAATTTATTTATTTAGTAGTAAAAATATACACATTTAAATATATACAGACAAATTATTAGTAAAACAGGTTTGTACTTAATGGCATAGATTATTACATTTTCCATAAAAAAATTTAAAAATATATATTGTATATTTTATAACTTTAATATGTTATTTTATAATTCTCTTTTTACACCTACGTTTTGATAAATATTTAAAAAAAATAACAGAAAGATGAAAAACATGCAAACAAACATTAATTTCCATCTTTTAAGATTCAAGCTAGAAATATAAATATTAACTAAATATATCTAATATATAGTATTATTATGTGAATTATCTTACCTGATATGCATGGAATAAAAATAATTATAGCTACAAACTTATATAGTGTTTGCTTTAAGATTCGCATTAACCTAGTAAAATGCATCGTGAATAATAGCGATTTTCAAATTTGAATAAGATTTATCAATAATAGCGATTTTCAAATTTGAATAAGATTCGAGAACGTAGTTGTTTTTATCTAACTTTTTCTATGCAGCTTTCGTTATAAATATCGCAATGCTGTATTAATTGCCTGTCACCTTTCAATCTATTATATATATATATATATATATATATATGTAGGCTTTTCTCGAGCAGCGGAAAAATACCGCCGGGGCTCTACCGGGACTCGATCCTAGGACCTCCCTCTCAGTAGGCAACCACTATGCCACTGAGCCACACAACCCCTTCTCGAATATCATCCCCCTGCTCATATATATATCGCCTACATATATATATATATATATATATATATATATATATATGTACATATATACATATATATATCGCCTACATATATATATATATATATATATATGTACATATATACATATATATATCGCCTACATATATATATATATATATATATATATATATATATATATATATATCAATCTCAAAGGAAAGGTGAATATTAAACACGTCTTGTGACTTAATATGACCAAATATTATTCATGGTTTTGTGTTATACAAAAGAACTCAGAACATAAACGAATCTTGTTTCTAAAGAGACAATACAATCGATAACATTGCAAGGGTGAATCTAATACTATCAAATGCAAGGGTGTATCAAATACATATCAGAATACTTAGCAATTTTCAAATTTGAATAAGATTCGAGAACGTAGTTGTTTTTATCTAACTTTTTCTATGCGGCTTTCGTTATAAATATCGCAATGCTGTATTAATTGCCTGTGAAAAAAGACATTAATCGATATCGTATTGTATTATTTGCCCGACAGCACAAATTTTTAGCAAAACAGAAAAGATAAATTTTATAACGATGAATTGTCAGATTGACAGAAATATTTATGATAGCACAAACAAAATAATAAAAATAATAAGATATGTAAAAATGGTAAAAAAAACTGTGATCAAGACATTATAAAGCAAATGACAATACAATATGATTTTAATTAATAAAGTGTATGATTGTCATTTCTGTTATAAATTTTCTATTAGAGCGTAGATAAAAATACCATAATTATGAGTAATAACGTATTTATGAGAATTGAAATATTTGCACAAATTAAAAACAATATAATCTCTCTTCCTAGATATCTGTGAAATTCCGCGAAAAACATGATGTATATATTGATACTGTGTAAAACCATAGCAACTAACAGTTCTATAAGGTCATAGCAAAAAACTTTTAATTGTTCTCTATTGCTCTTAATAAAGCCAGTATTTTTCTCTTAAATTTTTAATTAATAAATCACATACAATGAGACAGTACAACTCCTAATTAATATGACACAAATCAAGACGATAATTGTACCTTGTACAGACAATTGATTTTATTTCCGATCTCGATATATGTATTTGACATGTATATGAATTTATTAACACTTAATAAAGATAGTGATAAAATATGAAATTAGTATCTAACAATATATTACTCAATTTAAATAATATGTGATAATTAATATATAAATGAATATTAGTGTCAGTGTCGGCAAATCTTGAGAACTTTAAACAAAAATTCGACGGTGCAAAATACCGCAAAAATCACATACTTGATTTAATTGTACCAAATTTTAGAACAAATATTATAAATTGCAAGAACGAGACACGGAAAAAGAACTCGAACATGTGAAGCGATATACTACTTATAAGTTACTCTAATAATTTTATAATATTATAATTTTTGATCTTACCAGGTCGTGATCCAAGTAGTTGTCTTTAGGTTCGTTATATATACACGATATAACTACAATGACGAACGTATTCCTTCTGAAAAATATAAACTTGATACTGATAGAGTACTAACTGGACTATTTATCTGACTCAGATTGGTTATTGCAGGAAACTGTTCGACTTTAGGCACTTATGAATTATCATATATTTATTTCGGTAGAAATCTCGGCATTATGTTGAAACTTTTCCTTTTCTTCCACCAGCGAGTACTCCTTTTTTTCCACATTTCTGTGCGGCTGCAGTTTAAGCATGTTATATTTACATTCGTATAAAGAAAGAAAACCATATCCGATTTTTTAATATATATATCAAGAAAGATAACAGAATTATTCTACATTAATGTAATTTCTGTTCATTTTAAGTCTCAAGTGGATATGTTTTGTTAGAAGACACTAAGTAATTCTTTGAAAAAAAAATTATTCGTTATTATTTAATTAATTCATAGTCTTTGTTATTTGGAAGCGTATGAAAACATTGCAATTGTAATAAACAAGCAAGAAAATAGAATAATTTCAATATAAACGGTAATTCTTAATATCTTAAATCGCAATAGGAAAATGACTGTAATGTGACCAGAATATTTAAGAGTGACTTAATTAATTGATTAATTTCAAAATAAATACATATATGATATGTAATAATATTATATATATAATATAATATAATATACTTATAATATAATATTATATATATTTAATTATATATATATGCTAATATATAGGTATAAAATAGGCCTGTAACGAGCATATAGTGATGTTTGACAAAGAATTGAATTTATTAAAAATAAAAGATATACATGATTTGTTAGAACGGAACGTTTCGACACTACTTGTGTTTCTTCAGCCGTAAATAAATGAATACATTGATATTGATGATAAATATGATTGAGAAATATGTATGAGAAAGATATATAAGGCCCGGTTACCGAATACACCACTTTATCTGTTATCGAACGCCCGTAACAACAGTGTTTATCAATTTCAAGTTTACTGACAATTATATTATGACTCATCACTCATATAACTTTAAATATATTAAATTGTTTTATTAATTGACTATAACTTTTATATTATAATTTTAATTTTCGACAATTATACAAACAAAGGTGAGCAAATTTAGTTATATTGTAAAGTGCAACCGTACATCACACCAATACACACAATAATTTTATAGTTTGTACAAGCTACCGCAACGATGTTTCCGACACACATAACACATTTTCACCAGCAAAATCCACACAGGGTGAGTGATTATAAGAAACACAACAAACATCATGTCAACTCCAAATTACGCAACAAATATCTGGCGATCCACTGTTATTAATAATTCTCAATCATATTTCTCAATCATATTTATCATCAATATCAATGTATTCATTTATTTACGGCTGAAGAGACACAAGTAGTGTCGAAACGTTCCGTTCTAACAAATCATGTATATGTTTTATTTTTAATAAATTCAATTCTTTGTCAAACATCACTATATGCTCGTTACAGGCCTATTTTATACCTATATATTAGTTTATAACACGAGCTAAATAATTATTAAATTGTTTATATATATATGTAATATTAATTATAAATAAATAATATTTTACCATTTTTTAATAGGACTGTATATTTTTAAACTATTCTTGTTGCATAAAACTTCGAACATTTTTTCAAAAATTATAAATCTCGTTTTGTATTAAAAACGCCCAATAATGTAGAGTAAATTTTATTTCGCGCAGAAACTTGCAAAATATAGAACCTCTCTTTTGCACACATATTATATCTTTAACATCTACCTTAATATTTTAAAAACTATATGAGACCGCGTTTTAAGACTTAAGTAAATGTTAATTAATGCTTTCACATCTATTAAAGTCAAAGTCACCGACGTTGTGTCTATTAATGTAAATAATTACCTTATATTCCATATATAATACGACCTATAAATTATATTATTCAATCTATAAAGCTAGAAAAAATTATATTTTTTTCTATCAACTCTGCAAATTGTGGCGGGGGATATGAATAATAAACTTTCTTTTCCTTAATATTAATATCTAATAAACTTTATTTAGGACTCTTTCCATTTGTATACATATATATATATATATAATTAAAGCCATTTAATATTCAGCTTAAAAAAATTGTTCCACTTTGTCTAAATACTAGGTTACCTGCAACAGAATAAAAACCAAAACATTTAGATTAGATTTAATTGGTAAATGAATTATTCTTCATGCCGATTCTTCTAACTGATAATTATTTTTGTGGTATTATTTCTGATGGCAGGCATTTTGTTAGGAAAACACGGGTTCATAATTTGTCGAAATTCTAAAATTTGAATTTTCTCAAGTAGAATCATACATTTTATTACACAGAAAACAGTTATCAATAAAAATATAAATGGCGATATAAATATAGTACATAAAAGAATGTCGTTTTTGACACAAGGATTTATGTGTAAAAAATTATGCTTACTAAATGTAATTAACCTTGCAGTCAAAGTATATATAAATTGGTATACTTATAATGTATATTAATGATTAAAATATATACTAAATTACAATATAAGCATATTCATACGAACTATTTTTTGATATTGTCAATATTGATAAATATACATATAGTATAATAAAGGCATATAATATTATAATTATTCGTATCCTGGTAATTTAAACTTACTTATAACAAAATTATTATAACTACGTACTAACAAAATTATTTTAACATTTTTATAAAAAGATTGTAAAAATTATTTTCGGTATCTTTTCTTTAATGATTTGTTCTCGCCAAACTCTATAATAAACAAAAAGTGCTTATAACTAACTAAAAGAAAATGTTTTGTAGATTAACACTTATATGAATTTTTTTCTTTTTTATCATTAGTGTGGATAATAATTGGCTTTCTATTTCTGAAATATTCTCTATGTTTATATCTGTACTTATTTGTGTGCTCTTATATCATCTTATTTTTATAGTATGTCTCAGAAAATATGTAAGTATTTCTACCGATTTGTAACATAAACCCTACGAATAATTTACTGTCCATATTTTATACTCACGTCATATATTCGTTGCGCATCCATATAATTTCTGTTGTCTCTCGATAATGGACAATTGTTGCATTGTGTCGATATTGGGAAGAACGGAATCACTCCAGCATAGTGAAGAGGGCCAATATTTTCTGACACAATTTAATCTGTTACAATAAAAAAATTTAAGAAAAATGTAAAAATTTGTTTTTAATAATAAGAATACTTATAACAAATTAAACACAAAAATGTTGATATTGCAGTTATTACAATGAGATAAATACAAAATTTAATATACATATATTTTTCTTAATACTTGCAGAACTTTTATGATAAAACAACATGGCATTGAATTAAAAATATTGAAGGTTATATATGTATATATATATATTTTGATTTTACCATCATCGAAAAAATGAGCAACTAGAATTTGTTCCTATTAATAGTTTAAACCAAAACAACTATTCTCCCTATACTGCATTATTATATGTATATAAACATATATGCACACACACACACACACACACACACACACACACGCGCGGAAGCTCGCACATTACGATATACGCGCATACGAACGTACGTATGTATGTGTAGTATATGTGTATAAATGTGTGTAAATACTTATGTATGTATCATATACGTTTAGAATTTACTTCTTTATTTAACTAAAATATTTAAGAAAAATTAATTTTAGTAATTCGATATAAAAAATCACGATTTTTTATCTGAATCAATAATAATAAATTTATGACTTTTCTCTTCTAAAATTTCTTTGTTACCACAATTATTATCATTATATTAATTGTGTTTTTAGTAATAAAATTACTAAGTAGAAATATTAGGAGTGCGATATATATTTCTTTAATTTGTCCCATATTTTAAGTTTTATCCTAAATATAGTCTTATTGTTAGTTGACCCTATAAATTGTTTATTTATATAAATTAATTATATAATTTAATAAATTTATAGATATAAATTTTGAATATCTACGGCTTACCTGCTTAAACAGTAAAAAATTATCGGAATAACAAGTACAATCAAAGTAAAAATTACATAAATAAATAATATTCCGAATAAACTACATTCCAATGCATTTTCTTCATTCATATCTTCCGTTTCATTATTATTTTGAACAGTCATGTCAAATTTAATATATGTTTTATTTACCGCCATACCTAAAAAATAATTCTTAATAATCCAAAACATAAATTGATAATTGTTATTATTACACGTCAATATCACAGTTTATTCAGTATTTCTATACAAAAAGATATAATAAGTTCAATTATATTCTGTTAGTAACAGAAGAGTTTGTTATTGGTGCATTAATATTTTTATAAAAATAAATTATTTAATTAATTTATTTATTTAGTAGTATCTAAGAATATACACAATTACATATATACCGACAAATTATTAGTATATATATATATATAAGACAGATTGATACCTAAAAACATATATTATTACATTTTCCGTAAATTTAAAAATATATATTGTATATTTTATAACTTCAATATGTTATTATATAATTCTCTTTTTACACTTATGTTTTGATAAATATTAAAAAAATGACAGAAATGTGAAAAACACGCAAACAAACTTTAATTTCCATCTTTTAAGACTCAAGCTAAAAATATAAATTTTGACTAAATAAACCTAATATATAGTATTATTATATGAATTATCTTACCTGATATGCATGGGATGCAAACAATAATAGCTACAAACTTATATAATGTTTGCTTTAAAATTCGCATTAACCTAGTAAAATGCATCGTGAATACTTAGCGATTTCCAAATTTGTATAATAGTCGAGATCGTAGTTGTTTTTATTTAACTTTTTCTATGCGGCTTTCGTTATAAATATCGCGATGCTGTATTAATTGCCTGCGAAAAGAAGACATTTATCGATATCGTATTGCATTATTTGTCCGACAGCACAAATATTTAGCAAAACAGAAAAGATAGATCTTATAACGATGAATTGTCAGATTGACAGAAATATTTATGATAGCACGAACAAAATAATAAAAATAATAAGATATATAAAAATGGTAAAAAACTGTGATCTAGACATTAAAGAGCAAAAGACAATACAATATGATTATAATTAATAAAGTGTACGATTGTCGTTTCTGATATATTTTCGATTGGAGCGTAGATAAAAATACCATAATTATGAATAATAACGTATTTATGAGAATTGAAATATTTGCACAAATTAATAACAATATAATCTCTCTTTCTAGATGCCTGTGAAATTTCGCGAAAAACATGATGTTTATATTTTATTGATACTGTGTAAAACCATAGCAACTAACAGTTCTATAAAGTCATAACAAAAAACTTTTATTTGTTCCCTATTGCTCTTGATAAAGCCGTTATTTTTCTCTAAAATTTTTAATTAATAAATCAATAATTAAAAAATAAACTTAACGCTCATTAATTTTATGAACATATATTACAATGAGGCAGTACAACTCATAATTAATATGACAAAACCAAGACGATAATTGGACCTTGTACTGACAATTGATTTTATTTCCGATCTTGATACATGTATTCGACATATATATGAATTTATTAACACTTAATAAAGATAGTGATGAAATATGTAATTAGTATCTAACAAAATATTATTCAATTTAAATAATATGTGATAATTAATATATGAATGAATACTGTCAGTGTCGGCAAATCTTCAGAACTTTAAACAAAAATTCGACGGTGCAAAATTTCGCAAAAATCGCATACTTGGTTTAATTGTACCAAATCTTAGAACAAATATTATAAATTGCAAGAACGAAACACTGAATAAAACGCGGCATGTAAAGCGATATATTTCTTGTAGGATACTCTAATAATTTTATAATATTATAATTTGTTGAACTTACCAGATCGTGATCCAAGTGGTTGTCTTAAGATTCGTTACGAATACACGATATTACGACCATGACGAACGTATAGCTTCTGAAAAATATAAACTTGTAGAGTCCTATATATAGTAGAACTATTCGTCTGACTCACATTGGTTATTGCAGGAAATATTCTTAACTTTAGGCACTTATGAATCATTATATATTTATTTATTTGGAAATCTCGGCATTATATTGAAACTTTCTCCACTTGCGGGTACTCCCTTAATGTACATTTCTGTGTTGCTGCAGTTTAAGCATGTTATATTCACATTCATATAAAAGAAGCAAAACATATCCGATTTCTTCACTATATCAATCAAGAAAGATAACAAAATTTTTCCACAAAGATAATCTAATTTTTATTCATTTCAAATGTCAAGCGGATATGTTTTGTTAGAAGACAGTGAGTAACTAAAGGCACTAAAATTCTTTGAAAATAAAAAAATTATTTGTTATTATTTAATTCTTAATCTATGTTATTTGGGAAGGTATGAAAACATTGTAATTGTAATAAACAAGCAAGAAAATAAAATAATTTCAATTTAAACAATAATTTTTAATTTGTTACATCGCAATAGGAGAATTACTGTAGTGGCCAGAATATTTAAGAGTAACTTAATTAATTGATTAATTTAAAAATAAATACATATATATCTAAATATGTAATATTAATTATATATAAATAGTTTTTTATCATTTTTTAATAGGTCTTTATATTTTTAGATTATTCGTCTTGCATAAAAGTTTGAATATTTTTCAATATTTATAAATCTCGTTTTGGACTAAAAACGCCCAGTAATGTAGAGTAAATTTTATTTCGCACAGAAAGTTTCAAATTTACCATATAACCTCTCTTTCGCAAACATATTATATCATTAACATTTACCTGAATATCTTAAAAACTATATGAGACCGCGTATTAAGAAGTAAGAAAATGTTTGTAAATGCTTTCACATCTATCAAAAACAAAGTCACCGACGTTGTGTCTATTATAATGTAAATAATTACCTTAAATTTTATATAATACGATTTACAAATTATATTTATTAATCTATAAGACTGTCTAGAAGCAATTATATTTTATTCTATCAATACTGCAAATTACGGCGGCGGATGTGAATAATAAACTTTCATTTCCTTAATATTAATATCTAATCAACTCTATTTAGGACTCCTTCAATTTGTATATACAATAAAATTAATGTTATTTAATATACAGCATAAAATATTTTTCCATTCTGCCTAAATTTTAGATTGCATACAACAGAATAAAAACCAACACATTTATATTAGATTTAATTTGTAAATGAATTATTCTTCTAGCCAATAATTATTTCTCTGCCGATCTTCTAACCAATAATTAATAATAGTAGGATAAACGCACACAGTAATGTTACAAACAGTCATTAAACAGTCATGTAAAGTTTTAATTAATATGACAGACAAAAATGAAAACGATAATTATATCTTGTAAAGATTATCTAATCTATTTCCAATTTTGATATATGAGTTTGACAATTTATTAAGATATAATATTATAAATGGAGGATATATAATATAAAGTTGTAGTAACAAAATATCACACACTTTATTTAATATGTGACAATTAATATTTAAATGAGGAGTGTCGGCGAGTCTTTAGAACTTCAAGCATAAATTCGACGGTACAAAAAAATCACAGTGGTCGAATGCTGATGATTTTATTCTACCAAAACTTAGAACAAATATTATAATTTTCAAGAACGAGACTCTCTCTGAAGATAAACTCGACGTATGAAGCGATACTAAAAAGCTAATATATTTGATTTTATAATATTAATTTTCTTATTTTACCAGATTGTGATCAAAGTCGTTGTTCTTGCATTCACTATACATACACGATACATACACTATACACGAAGAACGAAGTGTGACTTCTGAAAAGTTTAGACGAGAATCTTGTAGTGTTAAAGTAGGCAAGATATTTGTAGAGTGCTGATTGGTCCTTTCACCTGAGTTTTATTAGCTGTCAGAGTCACACAAAATTGTTTTTAAATGTTCGAAAATTAACATATATTTTTGGTATCTTTTTCGGTAGAAATTTCGGCATTATGTTGAAATCTTTTATCTTTCCGCCACTTGTAGATTTCTTTCTAACTTTCGGTTGCAATTCAATCGAGCATTTTAAATTGAGACATTTATATAAAGAACAAAACACACAGGATTTTTTTATTGTTGAGAAAAGTAACGAAAAATTATTCAACAAAGATAATTTCTGTTTAGATTCTTTGCAATTTTAAAAAGTTGCATACAATAGGATATAGATCGATATATTTATATTGCATATAATTAGTAAATTAATTACTTTTCATGGTTTAAGTGATAATTAATTTTGTGATATTATTTTCAATCACAGGCGTTTTAATAACAAAAACAAGTATATATTAATAATTTGTCGAGTTCTAATAATTGTATGTTTTTAAGTAGTATTGTACATTTTATTATGCAGAATACGTTCGTCAATAAAAATATAAATAACATAAATGTACTATATAAACTAATGCCAATTTTAATGCAAGAAATTAATTATAAAAAAATTATGCTTACTATATTTTAAAAATCTCTTAATCGGAATACATATATACAAATTGATATATTCATAATGAATATATTAATCAATACAATATGCAAAATTACAATACACAAACTTGTACAATCCATAAATTTTTGTATTCTACAAAGATAATCGATTCTATTCTCTGACCGATCTTAATATACATATATTCGACAATATTTAACACATAATAAAGAGAGTAACATGAAATTGCAGTAATCAAATATCGCATACTCCAAATAATAAGTGACAATTAATATATAAATAGCGAATATACAATGTTTTCCAAACTTCAAGCACAAATTCGACGGTACAAAAAATCACAATTGTCACATACTGATTATTTTATTCTACCAAAATTTAGACTATATACTAGAATAATCGCATAAACGAGGCACTGAAGAAAGGCTCGACATATAAAGCGAAATACTGAAATGCAAATTATTGGTTTTGGGATATTAACTTTTTATTTTGATTAGATTGTGATTCAAGTCCTTGCCTTTGTGTTTAAAATACACAACACTACAGCAATCACGAACGTATAGCTTATGAAAAATATAAAGAAGATATTAGTAGAGTGCTAATTGAGCCATTCGTCTAGCTCTTAATGGTTGTCTTACGAAATAGTTTATCTTTAGAGTCATGAGTCATCATATATTTATTTCGGTGGAAATCTCGGCATTACGTTGAAACTATCTCTCTTTCTCCCACCTGCAGATACTTCTTTAATGGGCATTTTTGTGCAACAGTTTAAGCATGCATGTTTCATTGAATGTCATATTCATATATAATTATATTGTATGCATGTTATATTCATATAAAAAAAGCAAAACATATCCTATTTCTTTTATTACATATCAAAAGAAATAACATAATTTTTATTCATATAATAAATATATAATATGTAATATTAATATTAATACATATGTAATATTAATTATATATTCATAATTTTTCACCATTTTTTAGTAGGTCTTTATATTTTTAGGTTATTCTTGTTGTATAAAAGTGTTTGATCATTTTTCAATAATTATAAATCTCGTTTTGCATTAAAAACGCTCAGTGATGTAGAGTTTTATTTCGCGTAGAAAGTTGCAAATTTATATAGAACCTCTTTTTTGCACACATATTATATTTTTAATATTTATCGGAATATCTTAAAAACTATATAAGGCAGCGTATTAAGACTTAAGCAAATGTTAATTATTGCATTCACATCTATCAAAATCAAAATCAAAATTACCTACGGTGTGTCTATCAATATAAATATTTACCTTATATTCTATATAATATGATCTATAAATTGTATTTTTTAATCTATGAAGCTAGAGGAAATTATATTTTTCTCTATCAACATTGTAAATTGCGGCGGTGGAATATAATAAATTTTCTTTTTCTTAATATTAATATCTAATCAACTCTATTTAGGACTCCTTTAATTTGTATATATAAAAAAAATTAATGCCATTTAATATACAGCTCTAAAAAATTTTTCCATTTTGCCTAAATTTTAGATTGCATGCAACAGAATAAAGACCAATACAATTATATTAGATTTAATTTATAAATCTAAATTTATTCTTTATAACGATCTTCTAACCAATATTTATTTCTGTGGTATTATTTCCGATGACAGGCATTGTAATAAAAAAAACATGAGTTAATTTGTCAAGATTCTAAAATTTGTATTTTTTAAAGTAGAATTGTACACTTTATTACACAGGAAACAGTCATTAATAAAAGTATAAATAGCGATATAAATGTAATATACAGGATGTATAAAAATGGTCGGGATTCCAGAATATTTCGAAAAGTATAAATTTTATAAAAAAATGTTTTAGATGAAAGTTGTAGGGTTTAAAAATATCTATTTACTAATTTTATCAGTTTGATCTTGAGTGGCGTCGTTAAGATTAGGGCAAGGTCATCTTGAATTTTTTAAATGAAATTATCCTATGTTTGTTATATGAATCGATTCCTCGCAATATTCTGTATAAAAAGATATAAGGGTAGGTGCATAAATGTATTGAATTAAGGTCATCAAAAAATAAATATTTTACGAGATATTTCATAGTTCATGTAAGATTATGTCAAAAAATAAAGTATAAAATATCTCGTAAACTATTCACTTTTTGACCATCCTACCCATTTTATGCAGAAAATTACGAGGACTCGATTTATATAACAAAAATAGGGTGGTTCCATTTAAAAAATTTAAGACGACTTAGCCCTGACCTGAGCGACACCACCCAAGATTAAACTGATAAAATTAGTAAATACATCTTTTTAAACCCTACAACTTTTATCTAAAACATTCTTTTATAAAACTTATATTTTTCGAGATATTCCGGAGTCTCGACCTTTTTTATAAACCTTACATAAACAAATGTCATTTTTGACGCAAGAATTTGTGTATAAAAAATTATGCTTATTAAATATAATAAACATTGCAATCAAAACATGTATAAATTTTATAGTAAATTAGAATAAGCACATTTGTACGAACTATACATTTTTTTATATTGTCAATATTCCTAAATATATAGCACGATAAAAGTATATAATATTTTAATTATTTGCATTCTGATAATTCAAAAATCTTTATAAAAAAATTACAATCGTTTTTAAGTTAGAAGATCTCATATCTGTTATACATTTATTATTTATGTTATACATTTCTTTGTGTGTAATATTTTAATTTATATCATTGCAATCTGCTCATAATAATTAGATGATTATTATAAGACAAACTTGCTTACTTATACAAAATTACTATAACTATGTACTAACATAATTATTGTAACATTTATATAAAAAAATTGTAAAAGACTTTTTTCAGTATCTTTTTTATAATGAAATGTTCTTGCCAAACTTTATCATAAACAAAAAGTGCTTATAAGTAACTAAAAGAAAGTGTTTTGTGGATTCACGTTTATATGAACTTTTTTCTCTCATATGTGTTTTCTTTCATGAGTGTTGATAGTGTTTCTTATCCTTCTATTTTTGAAATACTTTGTATGTTCATATCTGTACTTATTTTTATGTACTTATATCATGCTTATTTTTATAGTGTGTCTCAGAAAAATGTATTTCTACCAATTTGTGAAATAAATCCTATAATATATAATTTACTGTCCATATTTTATATTCATGTCATGTATTCGATGCTCATCCACGTAAATTCTGTAGGCTCGATGACAGACTTGATGATTGATCTATTGAGTTGGTTAGGAAAATACAAGAACAGGTGTATAGTATGATACGGCAACATCTTCTGACACAATTGGATCTGTTACAATAAAAAATTGTAAGAAAATGTAAAAATTTGTTTTTAATAATGAGAATACTTATAACAAATTAAGCAAAACATTCCATATTGCAGTTATTACAATCAGATAAATATAAAATTCAACATATATTTTTCTTAATATTTTGCAGAACTTTTATGGTAAAACAACATGGCATTGAATTAAAAAATTAAAGATTGTTTGGATTTTATTATCATCAAAAAAATGAGCAATGTGGATTTGTTTTCACTAACAGTTTAAATAAAAATAACTATTTTTCCTATACCGTATGTATATGAATCCATATATCCATACTCATACACACACTCACACACATACATCGTTTGCTCGTATATGTATACGCCTACGTACGTACATACGTATGCGCACACATGCATATGCGCGTGCGTTCAATGTGTATGTATGTACAATGTGTATGTATGTAAATACATATGTATGTAAATATATGTATGTACTTATGTATATAAATATATCACACGTTTATAATTTATTTTTTAATTTATCTAAAATAATTTATATATTTTAGTTTTATTAGTTTTTTATTAAAAATGACGATTCTCTATTTGAATCAATAATAGTAGATTTATGACTTTTCTCTTTCTAATTCTAAAATTTCTTTGTTTCCACAATTATCATTATATTAATTGTGTCTTTAGTAATAAAATTATTAAGTAGGAATATTAAAGGTGCGATATATATAAATGTTATTAATTTGTCCCACATTATGAGTTTGGTTTCAAGTAAAGTCTTAGTTAACCTTATGAATTGTATATTTATATAAATTAATTATATAAATTAATAAACATTATAGACATTAATTTTGAATATATCTGCGACTTACCTGCTTAAAATGAAAAGAATTGTCACCGTAGCAAATGCAGTAAGTATCATTGTCAAGATAATAGTAAATATAATGTCTCTATAAATTGATCCAATAATGAATGCCATTTTTTCACGTAATTGACTGCACTCCAATACATTTTCTTCATTCATATCTTCGAGTTTTCTATTATTTCGAGTGTTTATGTTAAAATTATTCATTACAATATAAGATAATGGCTTTGTAAAGACGTCTGCCACATTATCACCAGATGAGATATATTTTAGTTCAATTAAACCATCCTAAAGAAGTCTGCCACATTATCACCCGATGAGATATATTTTAGTTCAATTAAACCATTCTCATGCATCTCTCTAGTAATATGATAAGCTATATCGATATGTTTTGTACGCGATCTCTCTATTTTATTTCTTGTGAAATCAATTGCTGATTTGTTGTCACATCTGATGATATATGGCTTACAAGGCACGTCTAAATCTGTTTTCTGTGCTAATTCATTGAACATTATATTCAACCATATAATTTCTTTTACAGCTACTTCCAACGCAATATATTCAGCTTCCATAGTGGATGTCGAAATTGACCTTTGTTTATTAGATTTCCATATTATTGGGTTTCCATTTAAAAACCAAAATCTTTCGTCGCAGCCAAGTATTGTTAGTATTCTCTTAGCTTGTAACCAATGTGTTCTCCCGGGATTGGAGCTAAATTGTGACAATTTTGTTACTGCATACAATATATCTGGCCGTGTTGCCAACGCTACATACATTAATGATCCAATTAATTGTTTGTATGGTACACTATTCATTTCGTCCTTTTCAACATCGCTCTGTGGACCGTCACATTTCGATAACTTTATCCCTGGTTCGATCGGTGTTTTACATGTTTTACAATCATCCATTCCATACTCGCTTAGTAATTTACTTAAATATAACGCTTGCGATAATCTTATTTTACTTTCTCCATATTCAATAGTTATACCTAATAAGTACGACACTCTACTTAAATCTCTTATTTCGTATTCTGACGCAATTAATGACTTAACTTCGTTTATTTTATCAATTGATGGAGCAAACAATATAATATCATCTACATATAATGTAAGAATAAGATTATTATCGTAAATGTAAACACAATTGCTTGCTTGCAATCTTCTAAATTCATGTTTTATTAAATATTCGTCAATTGTATTATTCCAGTTACGCCCCGACTGTTTTAAACCATATATTGGTCTTAAAAGTTTCGCTACTTTTATATTATAGTCTTTATGTCCTGGCGGCAATTTCATGTAAATTTCTTCCTTAAGATTTCCATAGAGATATGCACATTTCACATCTAAATGATGTATTTTCCAATCATGCGACATTGACATAGCTATCAACAATCTAATTAACGAAATATTTGCAATAGGTGCATATGATTCCGAATAATCTGTATCTTTCTTTTGAGAAAAACCTTGTGCAACTGCTCTAGCTTTATATCTTGCTATTTTCCCTGTCGAATCTGTTTTAACTTTGTACCAATTTACTTCCAATACAATTAACATTTTCTGGTTTGCTTAATATTTCTCACGTATTTCTATTATTTAAACTTGTTAACTCCTCATTTATTGCTATTTTCCATTCTTCCGATTGTGGTGATGTTACCGCTTCATCATATGTTGTTGGCTCAACTATTTCTGCTAAATTTAATTCTATGTTTTTACGTTTTTCTACACAACCCCACGGATTTCTAACTACTTTCCTCGGTCTACCTACGTTACGTTTTCCTTCTGATATAGTTTTATGTGAATTGCTAGATCCTGCATTATCATCCGCGTGTTCTTCATGCGTCTCACTAATTGCTGATTCGTAATCTTCATTTACGGTATCTACATCATCTACTTTATCTATATTATCAGTATTAGTAAAGGGAATTTCAAGTATCTTTTTACTATAAATATACTCATATCCACTAACATCTTCAACGAATTCTACATGTTTTGTTTGTATTATATCGCATTTAATCGGATCCCACAATCTATATCCTTTCGTTTGATTGGAATATCCAACTAGTATACATTCTTTCCCTCTAGAATCAAGCTTGTGCCTACCTTGTTTAGTAATATGTGCATAAGCTAAACAACCATAAACTTTTAAATGTTTTACACTCGGTTCATTTCCCGTCCAAATCCTTTCTGGAACATCACTAACGAACGAATGTATGACTCTATTTTTAATATAACACGCAGTTACAATTGCTTCAGCCCAAAATCTTTCGGGTAACTCAGCATTTTTAAGCATTGCTCGTACTAGATCTAATAATGTCTTATTTATTCGTTCTGCAATTCCATTCATTTGTGGTGTATCTACGTTTGTTTGTTCATGTTTTATTCCCATTTCATCAAACATCTGTTTAAGAGTTTTATTACAATATTCTAATCCATTATCACTTCTAAATCTTTTTATCTTTCTATCTGTCTCTCTTTCTACCCTAGCTATATATTTGCGGACATATTCTACTACTTCATCTTTACTCCGTAAACAATATACTGTCACTTTTCTGGAATAATCATCGGTAAATGTTAAGAAATACTTTGCGCCACCAATTGATTTTATCGGCATAGGGCCACATAAATCTGAATGAATTAACTCTAATACATTCTTCGTTTGTCTACAACCTAATTCTTTACAAGGCGCTTTCGTTGATTTACTGTGCTACAACTATTACAGTGCATGTCATTTATGTTTATATTATCTAAGCCTCTGACAAAATTCCTTTTTGACAATTCTTGAATAGTCTTTATGTTTACGTGACAGAATCTTTGATGCCATTTTTCACTATCTGTTAACTTATTAATATACGTGAAATGCGTCTCGCTTTGATTTACGCTATTTATATTCTTTACGATTTTTGCTTTAACAATATAAAGACCATTTCTGCATAGAGCTTCCCCCACTATCATCTTATTTTCTTTACCTTGAATCTTAAGTTTTCCGTTATCTATCAAGAGTCTTTTACATTTCTTTTCTATTTGCGAAACTGACAATAAATTACGTCTTATATTGGGAACGTGATATACATTAAGTAACGTCAAGTTGAATCTTTTACTACCGACAAAAGTTTGTATTCTTATATTACCTACATCTACAGCCTTTAAAGTATCGCTTGATTTACTATCTGCTGAATAAATTATTTCATTAGCTATTGTTTTATATTTTTCGAACCATTCCCTATGTTTACATACGTGATGAGTCGCTCCGCTATCTATCAACCACGAATCATCTAACTGAGTATTATTTATTTCTAATAATAGTACACTATTATTTTTATGTGTATTGGACCAACGCTTTTTATTTCCTTTCGCATTAAACGATTTTAAATTGCAACTGTTCGCTAAATGCCCTCTCTTGTTACATCTAAAGCATTTTCTTTTTTCTTCCTTACTGTGTTCCTTACTGCTTATTTGATGGTATGCCTCCTTTGGTTGCTCTACAGTCTGTCCTCCTTCCTTCAGGGTTCGACGTTCATACTCGTTCATCAGTATCTCTTTGATTTCGGTTGATTTGAATTTTTCATCATCCAGATTTGCAAGTGTCATTACTATTCCATCGTATCCATCCGGAAGACCTGCTAACATAGCGTACGCTAAATCATCATCTCTAAATTCATATCCTACCTCCTTTAGACGGTCGCTGCATGTCTTCAGCCTTGACAAATATGAATTCATCGTTTCGTTAGTTTCTAATTTTATGGACAACATCTGCTTCTTTAATTGTAAAATTCTTGCTCGCGATTTTGGTTCAAAGATCCTCTGTAATGCCTCCCATGCATCAGACGCCTTGTCGCAATCCAGGATATGTATTTGTTCAGGATCGACGCCGAGAGCAATTGTCGCCAGAGCTTTATTTTCCTTAATCTTAAAACGCTCTTCTTCTTCTGGTGTGTGATTATCCGGCAAAATAGCTTCGCCAGTTACATGCTGCCACAACTCTCTTTGTACTAATGTCATTTTCATGTTAAATTTCCATAATCGATAATTCGCACCATTTAATTTGTCAATGCGATCGACAATTTGTAGGGATGACGAGGCCATTCTGCATCTATATATGTGTACTTTCCTGCTTCAGACCAAAATTGATTGATGCTTCGAGAATCTTCCACGAGATGTTAGGTTATGCGTTCCCTTTTTCTCGATCAATTTAGCTATTTTTTATTTACCCGATCTGGGTCCATAACCTTGTTAGCAGAGTTCATCTTTCAATCTATTATATATATATATATATATATATATATATATCAATCTCAAAAGAAAGGTGAATATTAAACACGTCTTGTGACTTAATATGACCAAATATTATTCATGGTTTTGTGTTATACAAAAGAACTCAGAACATAAATGAATCTTGTTTCTAACGAGACAATACAATCGATAACATTGCAAGAGTGTATCTAATACTATCAAATGCAAGGGTGTATCAAATACTATCATACCTTGTACAGACAATTGATTTTATTTCTGATCTCGATATATGTATTTGACATGTATATGAATTTATTAACACTTAATAAAGATAGTGATGAAATATGAAATTAGTATCTAACAATATATTACTCAATTTAAATAATATGTGATAATTAATATATAAATGAATAGTGTCAGTGTCGGCAAATCTTGAGAACTTTAAACAAAAATTCGACGGTGCAAAATACCGCAAAAATCACATACTTGATTTAATTGTACCAAATTTTAGAACAAATATTATAAATTGCAAGAACGAGACACGGAAAAAGAACTCGAACATGTGAAGCGATATACTACTTGTAAGTTACTCTAATAATTTTATAATATTATAATTTTTGATCTTACCAGGTCGTGATCCAAGTAGTTGTCTTTAGGTTCGTTATAAATACACGATATAACTACAATGACGAACGTATTGCTTCTGAAAAATATAAACTTGATACTGATAGAGTACTAACTGGACTATTTGTCTGACTCAGATTGGTTATCGCAGGAAACTGTTCGACTTTAGGCACTTATGAATTATCATATATTTATTTCGGTAGAAATCTCGGCATTATCTTGAAACTTTTCCTTTTCTTCCACCAGCGAGTACTCCTTTTTTTCCACAATTCTGTGCGGCTGCAGTTTAAGCATGTTATATTTACATTCGTATAAAGAAAGAAAACCATATCCGATTTTTTAATATGTATATATCAAGAAAGATAACAGAATTATTCTACATTAATGTAATTTTTGTTCATTTTAAGTCTCAAGTGGATATGTTTTGTTAGAAGACACTAAGTAATTCTTTGAAAAAAAAATTATTCGTTATTATTTAATTAATTCATAGTCTTTGTTATTTGGAAGCGTATGAAAACATTGCAATTGTAATAAACAAGCAAGAAAATAGAATAATTTCAATATAAACGGTAATTCTTAATATCTTAAATCGCAATAGGAAAATGACTGTAATGTGACCAGAATATTTAAGAGTGACTTAATTAATTGATTAATTTCAAAATAAATACATATATGATATGTAATAATATTATATATATAATATAATATAATATACTTATAATATAATATTATATATATTTAATTATATATATATGTAATATTAATTATAAATAAATAATATTTTACCATTTTTTAATAGGTCTGTATATTTTTAAACTATTCTTGTTGCATAAAACTTCGAACATTTTTTCAAAAATTATAAATCTCGTTTTGTATTAAAAACGCCCAATAATGTAGAGTAAATTTTATTTCGCGCAGAAACTTGCAAAATATAGAACCTCTCTTTTGCACACATATTATATCTTTAACATCTACCTTAATATTTTAAAAACTATATGAGACCGCGTTTTAAGACTTAAGTAAATGTTAATTAATGCTTTCACATCTATTAAAGTCAAAGTCACCGACGTTGTGTCTATTAATGTAAATAATTACCTTATATTCCATATATAATACGACCTATAAATTATATTATTCAATCTATAAAGCTAGAAAAAATTATATTTTTTTCTATCAACTCTGCAAATTGTGGCGGGGGATATGAATAATAAACTTTCTTTTCCTTAATATTAATATCTAATAAACTTTATTTAGGACTCTTTCCATTTGTATACATATATATATATATATAATTAAAGCCATTTAATATTCAGCTTAAAAAAATTGTTCCACTTTGCCTAAATACTAGGTTACCTGCAACAGAATAAAAACCAAAACATTTAGATTAGATTTAATTGGTAAATGAATTATTCTTCATGCCGATTCTTCTAACTGATAATTATTTTTGTGGTATTATTTCTGATGGCAGGCATTTTGTTAGGAAAACACGGGTTCATAATTTGTCGAAATTCTAAAATTTGAATTTTCTCAAGTAGAATCATACATTTTATTACACAGAAAACAGTTATCAATAAAAATATAAATGGCGATATAAATATAGTACATAAAAGAATGTCGTTTTTGACACAAGGATTTATGTGTAAAAAATTATGCTTACTAAATGTAATTAACCTTGCAGTCAAAGTATATATAAATTGGTATACTTATAATGTATATTAATGATTAAAATATATACTAAATTACAATATAAGCATATTCATACGAACTATTTTTTGATATTGTCAATATTGATAAATATACATATAGTATAATAAAGGCATATAATATTATAATTATTCGTATCCTGGTAATTTAAACTTACTTATAACAAAATTATTATAACTACGTACTAACAAAATTATTTTAACATTTTTATAAAAAGATTGTAAAAATTATTTTCGGTATCTTTTCTTTAATGATTTGTTCTCGCCAAACTCTATAATAAACAAAAAGTGCTTATAACTAACTAAAAGAAAATGTTTTGTAGATTAACACTTATATGAATTTTTTTCTTTCTTATCATAAGTGTGGATAATAATTGGCTTTCTATTTCTGAAATATTCTCTATGTTTATATCTGTACTTATTTGTGTGCTCTTATATCATCTTATTTTTATAGTATGTCTCAGAAAATATGTAAGTATTTCTACCGATTTGTAACATAAACCCTACGAATAATTTACTGTCCATATTTTATACTCACGTCATATATTCGTTGCGCATCCATATAATTTCTGTTGTCTCCATATAATTTCTGTTTTCTCTCGATAATGGACAATTGTTGCATTGGGTCGATATTCGGATTATCACTCAAGCATAGTGATGTGGGCCAATATTTTCTGACACAATTTAATCTGTTACAATAAAAAAATTTAAGAAAAATGTAAAAATTTGTTTTTAATAATAAGAATACTTATAACAAATTAAACACAAAAATGTTGATATTGCAGTTATTACAATGAGATAAATACAAAATTTAATATACATATATTTTTCTTAATACTTGCAGAACTTTTATGATAAAATAACATGGCATTGAATTAAAAATATTGAATGTTATATATGTATATATATGTATATATATTTTGATTTTACCATCATCGAAAAAATGAGCAACTAGAATTTGTTCCTATTAATAGTTTAAACCAAAACAACTATATTCCCTATACTGCATTATTATATGGATATAAACATATATGCACACACACACACACACACGCGCAAGCACGCACAATACCATATACGCGCATACGTACGTACGTATGTATGTGTAGTATATGTGTATAAATGTGTGTAAATACTTATGTATGTATCATATACGTTTAGAATTTACTTCTTTATTTAACTAAAATATTTAAAAAAAAATTAATTTTAGTAATTCGATATATAAAATCACGATTTTTTATCTGAATCAATAATAATAAATTTATGACTTTTCCCTTCTAAAATTTCTTTGTTATCACAATTATTATCATTATATTAATTTTGTATTTAGTAATAAAATTACTAAGTAGAAATATTAGGAGTGCGATATATATTTCTTTAATTTGTCCCATATTTTAAGTTTTATCCTAAATATAGTCTTATTGTTAGTTGACCCTATAAATTGTTTATTTATATAAATTAATTATATAATTTAATAAATTTATAGACATTAATTTTGTATATCTACGGCTTACCTGCTTAAACGGTAAACAATTATCGGCATAGAAACTGCAGTCAAAAGAATTATTACATAAATAAATATTGCTTTTCCGGATAGACTACATTTCAATGCATTTTCTTCATTCATATCTTCCGTTTCATTATTATTTTGAACATTCATGTCAAATTTAGTATATGTTTTATTTACCGCCATACCTAAAAATAATTCTTAATAATCCAAAACATAAATTGATAACTGTTATTATTACACGTCAGTATCACAGTTTATTCAGTATTTCTATACAAAAAGATATAATAAGTTCAATTATATTCTGTTAGTAAAAGA
This sequence comes from Lasius platythorax, assembly GCA_963971435.1. Lineage (NCBI taxonomy): Eukaryota > Metazoa > Arthropoda > Insecta > Hymenoptera > Formicidae > Lasius > Lasius platythorax. Next base: position 12,249,176 of record OZ020545.1, read on the forward strand.
AGAGATTGTTCTTGGTGCATTAATATTTTTATAAAAATAAATTATTTAATTAATTAATTTATTTAGTAGTATCTAAGAATATACACAATTACATATATACAGACTAATTATTAGTGTATATATATATATATATAAGACAGATTTATACCTAAAAACATATATTATTACATTTTCGTAAATTTAAAAATATATATTGTATATTTTATAACTTCAATATGTTATTATACATATAATTCTCTTTTTACACTTATGTTTTGATAAATATTTAAAAAATGACAGAAATGTGAAAAACACGCAAACAAACTTTAATTTCCATCTTTTAAGACTCAAGCTAAAAATATAAATTTTGACTAAATAAATCTAATATATAGTATTATTATATGAATTATCTTACCTGATATGCATGGGATGAAAACAATAATAGCTACAAACTTATATAATGTTTGTTTTAAAATTCGCATTAACCTAGTAAAATGCATCGTGAATACTTAGCGATTTCCAAATTTGAATAAGAGTCGAGATCGTAGTTGTTTTTATTTAACTTTTTCTATGCGGCTTTCGTTATAAATATCGCGATGCTGTATTAATTGCCTGCGAAAAGAAGACATTTATCGATATCGTATTGCATTATTTGCCCGACAGCACAAATTTTTAGCAAAACAGAAAAGATAGATTTTATAACGATGAATTGTCAGATTGACAGAAATATTTATGATAGCACGAACAAAATAATAAAAATAATAAGATATATAAAAATGGTAAAAAAACTGTGATCTAGACATTAAAGAGCAAAAGACAATACAATATGATTATAATTAATAAAGTGTACGATTGTCGTTTCTGATATATTTTCGATTAGAGCGTAGATAAAAATACCATAATTATGAGTAATAACGTATTTATGAGAATTGAAATATTTGCACAAATTAATAACAATATAATCTCTCTTTCTAGATGCCTGTAAAATTCCGCGAAAAGCATGATGTTTATATTTTATTGATACTGTATAAAACCATAGCAACTAACAGTTCTATAAGGTCATAACAAAAAACTTTTATTTGTTCCCTATTGCTCTTGATAAAGCCGTTATTTTTCTCTAAAATTTTTAATTAATAAATCAATAATTAAAAAATAGATTTAACGCCCAGTAATTTTATGAACATATATTACAATGAGGCAGTACAATTCATAATTAATATGACACAAATCAAGACGATAATTATCGTCTTGATTTGTACCTTGTACTGACAATTGATTTTATTTCCGATCTTGATACATGTATTTGACATACATATGAATTTATTAACACTTAATAAAGATAGTGATGAAATATGAAATTAGTATCTAACAAAATATTATTCAATTTAAATAATATGTGATAATTAATATATAAATGAATACTGTCAGTGTCGGCAAATCTTCAGAACTTTAAACAAAAATTCGACGGTGCAAAATGTCGCAAAAATCGCATACTTGGTTTAATTGTACCAAATCTTAGAACAAATATTATAAATTGCAAAAACGAAACACTGAATAAAACGCGGCATGTGTAGCGATGTATTTCTTGTAGGATACTCTAATAATTTTATAATATTATAATTTGTTGAACTTACCAGATCGTGATCCAAGTGGTTGTCTTAAGGTTCGTTACGAATACACGATATTACGACCATGACGAACATATAACTTCTGAAAAATATAAACTTGTAGAGTCCTATATATAGTAGAACTATTTGTCTGACTCACATTGGTTATCGCAGGAAATATTCTTAACTTTAGGCACTTATGAATCATCATATATTTATTTATTTGGAAATCTCGGCATTATATTGAAACTTTCTCCACCTGCGGGTACTCCCTTAATGTACATTTCTGTGTTGCTGCATTTTAAGCATGTTATATTCACATTCATATAAAAGAAGCAAATCATATCCGATTTCTTCACTATATCAATCAAGAAAGATAACAAAATTTTTTCACAAAGGTAATCTAATTTTTATTAATTTTAAATGTCAAGCGGATATGTTTTGTTAGAAGACAGTGAGTCACTAAAGGCACTAAAATTCTTTAAAAATAAAAAAAATTTTTGTTATTATTTCATTAATTCTTAATCTATGTTATTTGGGAAGGTATGAAAACATTGTAATTGTAATAAACAAGCAAGAAAATAAAATAATTTCAATTTTAACAATAATTTTTAATTTGTTACATCGCAATAGGAGAATTACTGTAGTGGCCAGAATATTTAAGAGTGACTTAATTAATTGATTAATTTAAAAATAAATACATATATATCTAAATATGTAATATTAATTATATATAAATAGTTTTTTATAATTTTTTAATAGGTCTTTATATTTTTAGATTATTCCTCTTGCATAAAAGTTTGAATATTTTTCAATATTTATAAATCTCGTTTTGGACTAAAAACGCCCAGTAATGTAGAGTAAATTTTATTTCGCACAGAAAGTTTCAAATTTACCATATAACCTCTCTTTCGCAAACATATTATATCATTAACATTTACCTGAATATCTTAAAAACTATATGAGACCGCGTATTAAGAAGTAAGAAAATGTTAGTAAATGCTTTCACATCTATCAAAAACAATATCACCGACGTTGTGTCTATTATAATGTAAATAATTACCTTAAATTTTATATAATACGATTTACAAATTTTATTTTTTAATCTATAAGACTGTCTAGAGGCAATTATATTTTATTCTATCATTATTGCAAATTACGGCGGCGGATGTGAATAATAAACTTTCATTTCCTTAATATTAATATCTAATCAACTCTATTTAGGACTCCTTCAATTTGTATATACAATAAAATTAATGCCATTTAATATACAGCATAAAAAATTTTTCCATTCTGCCTAAATTTTAGATTGCATACAACAGAATAAAAACCAACACATTTATATTAGATTTAATTTGTAAATGAATTATTCTTCTAGCCAATAATTATTTCTCTGCCGATCTTGTAACCAATAATTATTTCTGTGGTATGATTGTGATATGATCTAATGACAGGCATTTTGATAAGAAAAACATGAGTTAATAATTTCTCTAGATTCTAAAATTTCTATTTTTTCAAGTAGTATCGCACACTTCTTTATATAAAAAACAGTTATCGTAGAAAATATAAATAGCGATATAAATGTAGTATACAGGGTGTACAAAAATGGTCGGGACTTCAGAATATTTCGAAAAATATAAGTTTTATAAACCCTACAACTTTTATCTAAAACATTTTTTTATAAAACTTATATTTTTCGAGATATTCCAGAGTTCCGAACTCTCTTATACACCTTGCATAAACAAATGTTGTTTTTGGCGCAAGAATATGTGTATAAAAAATTATGCTTACTAAATATAATAAACATTGCAATAAAAATATGTATAAATTTTATAGTAAATTACAATAAGCATATTTGTACGAACTATATATTTTTTTATATTGTCAATATTCCTAAATATATAGCACGATAAAAGTATATAATATCTTAATTATTTGCATTCTGATAATTTAAAAATCTTTATAAAAAAATTACAATCGTTTTTAAGTTAGAAGATCTCATATCTGTTATTCATTTATTGTTTATGTTATACATTTCTTTGTATGTAATATTTTATAATCCATATCATTGCAATCTGCTCATAATAATTAGATGATTATTATAAGACAAACTTGCTTACTTATACAAAATTACTATAACTATGTACTAACATAATTATGGTAACATTTTTATAAAAAGATTGTAAAAATTTATTTTCAGTATCTTTCCTTTTATGAAATGTTCTTGCCAAACTATATCATAAACAAAAAGTGCTTATCAGGAACTAAAAGAAAGTGTTTTGTGAATTCACGTTTACATGAACTTTTTTCTTTCTTATCATAAGTGTAGATAATGTTTGCCTTCTATTTCTGAAATATCTTGTATGTTTATTTCTGTACTTATTTTATGCTCTTATATCATCTTATTTTTATAATATGTCTCAGAAAAAATTTTATTTCTTCCGATTTGTAATATAAACCCTACGTATAATTTACTGTTCATATTTTATATTCACGTCATATATTCGATTCGCATTCAGGTAAATTCTGTTGCCTCGATGACGGAATTGATGATTGATCCATTAAGTGGATACGGAAAATGCCAGAACACCAGCATAGTAAGGAACGGCAACACGTTCTGACACAATTTGATCTGTTACAATAAAGATTTATAAGAAAAATGTAAAAAATTGTATTTAATAGTGAGAATACTTACAACAAATTAAACAAAACTTTCAATATTGTAGTTAACAATTATTACAATAACATAAATATAAAATTCAACATATTATATATATTTTAATATTTTCCAGAACTTTTATGATGACAACATGGCATTGCTTTAAAAAATTAAAGGTTGTATTCAACTTTTAATTTTTATCACAATATATTTTCGTTATCATCGAAAAAATAAGCAATATAGGTTTATTTTCGTTAACAGTTTAAATCATAATAACTATTCTCTCTATGCTAACTGTATATGTATACATATATTTGTTTTCACAATTTTCATCATTATATTAATTGTCTAATTTGTATATTTAATAAAATTAGTAATAAAAGTAGTAAGTAGGAATATTTATAGTGCGACAGAAATTTTATTAATTTGTCCCACATTATGAGGTTAGTTCTAAGTAAAGTCTTAGTTAATCCTATGAATTGTATATTTATATAAATTGATTATATAAATTAATAAACATTATAGACATTAATTTTGAATATACATTTGCGACTTACCTGCTTAAAATGAAAAGAATTGTCAGCGTAACATGTGCAGTCAGTATTGTTAAGATAATAGTTAATATAATGATTGTATATAATATACAATAACATCTAGTAATGAATGCCATTACTTCTGGTAAATCACTACACTCCAATACAATTTCTTCAATCATATCTTCGAGTTCTCTATTATTTCGAGCGTTTATGTCAAATTTATCATGTGTATCATTATTTGCCATACCTAAAAAACGATTCTCATTAATAATCCAAAACATAAATTGATAACTGTCATTATTACATTACAGTTTATTTAGTAGCTGTACAAAAAGATATTATAAAGTTCAATTATAATCTGTTAGTAAAAGAAGAGTTTGTCATTGGTACATTAATATCCTTATGAAAATAAATTATTTAATTAATTTATTTATTTAGTAGTAAGAATATACACATTTATATATATACAGATAAATTATTAGTAAACCAGAGATTTGTACCCAATAACACATATTAATATATTTTCCACAAATTTAAAAAATATATATTTTGTACATTTTGTAACTTTAATATGTTACTATACAATTTTTTTTTACACTTATGTTTTGATAAGTACTAAAAGTATAACAAAAATGTAAAAAACACACAAACAATCATTAATTTCCATCTTTTAAGATTCAAGCTAGAAATGTAAATATTACTAAATACATCTAATATATATTATTATTATATGAATTATCTTACCTGATACGAATGGGATGAAAACAATAATAGCTACGAACTTATATAGCGTTCGCTTTAAGATTCGCATTAACCTAGTAAAATGGATTGTGAATACTTAGCGATTTCCAAATTTGAATAAAAGTCAAGATTGTAGTTATTTTTATCTATCTTTTTCTATGCGGCATTCGTTATAAATATTGCGATGTTGTATTAATTGCCTGCGAAAAAAAGACATTTATCGATATTTTGTTGTACTTTCCCGATAGCACAAAGTTTAAGCAAAACAGAGAAGGTAGACTTCTTAACGATCAATTGTCATGGATTGAGAAAGACATTTACGGTTACATACAAGAATTAATAAGACTAATTAAATATATAATAATATTAAAAAAAGCTGTCATTATAGACATTAAGAAATAATAGAAAATACAATTTAATTATAATTAAAACTAGAATTCATTATAATTAATAATTAATTAATAAAGTATACAACAGCATTTTTTAAAATAAATTTGCAGTCACACACAGGGCGTAATGGTTTTCTAAGAATTAAAAAATTTGAAAATCAATAATAACACATGAGCTCTCTTTCTATTATAGGTATATGTTAAATTGCGCGATAGGCAAGATATTTATATTTACTATCCAGGCTTTATAAGATTAAACTACAAACAATAGCTTTGCAAGGTTATACCAAAAAACTTTCAATATTTCCCTATTAGCTCTAGATAACTGATACTTATTTTCTCTTGAATTTCTAGCCAATAAATTAATAATTAAAAAGTAGGATAAACGCACACAGTAATATTACAAACAGTCATTAAACAGTCATTTAAAGTTTTAATTAATATGACAAACAAAAATGAAAACAATAATTATATCTTGTAAAGATTATCTAATCTATTTCCAATTTTGATATATGAGTTTGACATTTTATTAAGATATAATATTATAATAGGAAAATATATAATATAAAATTGTAGTAACAAAATATCACACACTTTATTTAATATGTGACAATTAATATTTAAATGAGGAGTGTCGGCGAGTCTTTAGAACTTGAAGCATAAATTCGACAGTACAAAAAAATAACAGTGGTCGCATGCTGATGATTTTATTCTACCAAAACTTAGAACAAATATTATAATTTGCAAGAACGAGACTCTCTCTGAAGATAAACTCGACGTATGAAGCGATACTAAAAAACTAATATATTTGGTTTTAAAATATTAATTTTTTTATTTTACCAGATTGTGATCAAAGTCGTTGTTCTTGCATTCACTATACATACACGATACAAACACTATACACGAAGAACGAAGTATGACTTTTGAAAAGTTTAGACGAGATGCTTGTAGTGTTAAAGTAGGCAAGATATTTGTAGAGTGCTGATTGGTCCTTTCACCTGAGTTTTATTAGCTGTCAGGGTCACACAAAATTGTTTTTAAATGCTTGAAAATCAACATATATTTTTGGTATCTTTTTCGGTAGAAATTTCGGCATTATGTTGAAATTTTTTATCCTTCCGCCACTTGTAGATTTCTTTCTAACTTTCGGTTGCAATTCAATCGAGCATTTTAAATTGAGACATTTATATAAAGAAAAAACACATAGGATTTTTTTATTGTTGAGAAAAGTAACGAAAAATTATTCAACAAAGATAATTTCTGTTTAGATTCTTTGCAATTTTAAAAAGTTGCATACAATAAAATATAGATCGATATACTTATATTGCATATAATTAGTAAATTAATTACTTTTCATGGTTTAAGTGATAATTAATTTTGTGATATTATTTTCAATCACAGGCGTTTTAATAACAAAAACAAGTATATATTAATAATTTGTCGAGTTCTAATAATTGTATGTTTTTAAGTAGTATTGTACATTTTATTATGCAGAATACGTTCGTCAATAAAAATATAAATAACATAAATGTACTATATAAACAAATGCCAATTTTAATGCAAGAAATTAATTATAAAAAAATTATGCTTACTATATTTTAAAAATCTCGTAATCGGAATACATATATACAAATTGATATATTCATAATGTATATATTAATCAATACAATATGCAAAATTACAATACACATACTTGTACAATCCATAAATTTTTGTATTCTACAAAGATAATCGATTCTATTCTCTGACCGATCTTAATATACATATATTCGACAATATTTAACACATAATAAAGAGAGTAACATGAAATTGCAGTAATCAAATATCGCATACTCCAAATAATAAGTGACAATTAATATATAAATATCGAATATACGATGTCTTCCAAACTTCAGGCACAAATTCGGTACAAAAAATCACAATGGTCACATACTGATTATTTTATTCTACCAAAATTTAGACTATATACTAGAATAATCGCATAAACGAGACACTGAAGAAAGGCTCGACATATAAAGCGAAATACTGAAATGCAAATTATTGATTTTGGGATATTAACTGGGGAAATATTAACTTTTTATTTTGATTCGATTGTGATTCAAGTCCTTGCCTTTGTGTTTAAAATACACAACACTACAGCAATCACGAACGTATAGCTTATGAAAAATATAAAGAAGATATTTGTAGAGTGCTAATTGAGCCATTCTCTTAATGGTTGTCGTACGAAATAGTTTATCTTTAGAGTCATGAGTCATCATATATTCATTTCGGTGGAAATCTCGGCATTATGTTGAAACTGTCTCTCTTTCTCCCACCTGCAAATACTTCCTTAATGGGCATTTTTGTGCAACAGTTTAAGCATGTTTTATTAAATGTCATATTCATATATAATTATATTGTATGCATCTTATATTCATAAAAAAAAGCAAAACATATTCTATTTCTTTTATTACATATCAAGAGAGATAACATAATTTTTATTCATAAAATAAATACATATATAATATGTAATATTAATATTAATACATATGTAATATAAATTATATATTCATAATTTTTCACCATTTTTTAGTAGGTCTTTATATTTTCAGGTTATTCTTGTTGTATAAAAGTGTTTGATCATTTTTCAATAATTATAAATCTCGTTTTGCACTAAAAACGCCCAGTGATGTAGAGTTTTATTTCGCGCAGAAAGTTGCAAATTTATATAGAACCTCTTCTTTGCACACATATTATATTTTTAATATTTATCGAAATATCTTAAAAACTATATAAAGCAGCGTATTAAGACTTAAGCAAATGTTAATTAATGCATTCACATCTATCAAAATCAAAATCAAAATTACCTACGGTGTGTCTATCAATATAAATATTTACCTTATATTCTATATAATATGATCTATAAATTATATTTTTTAATCTATGAGGCTAGAGGAAATTATATTTTTCTCTATCAACATTGTAAATTGCGGCGGTGGAATATAATAAATTCTTTTTCTTAATATTAATATCTAATCAACTCTATTTAGGACTCCTTCAATTTGTATATATAAAAAAAATTAATGCCATTTAATATACACCTTAAAAAAATTTTTCCATTTTGCCTAAATTTTCGATTGCATACAACAAAATAAAGACCAATACATTTATATTAGATTTAATTGATAAATTAATTATTCTTCATGCTGATCTTTTAACCGATAATTATTTTTGTGATACTATTTTTAATGACAGGCATTTTGATAAGAAAGACATGAGTAATAATTTGTCAAGATTATAAAATTTGTATTTTTTTAAGTAGAATCGTACACTTTATTACACAGGAAACGGTCATTAATAAAAGTTTAAATAGCGATATAAATGTAGTATACAGGGTGTACAAAAATGGTTGGGACCCCATAATATTTCGAAAAATATAAGCTTTTTCAACCCTACAACTTTTATCTAAAACATTCTTATATAAAACTTATATTTTTCGAGATATTCCGGAGTCTCGACCTTTTTTACACACCTTACATAAACAAATGTCATTTTTGACGCAAGAATTTGTGTATAAAAAATTATGCTTATTAAATATAATAAACATTGCAATCAAAATATGTATAAATTTTATAGTAAATTACAATAAGCACATTTGTACGAACTATACATTTTTTGATATTGTCAATATTCCTATATATATAGCACGATAAAAGTATATAATATTTTAATTATTTGCATTCTGATAATTTTTATAAAAATCTTTATAAAAAAATTACAATCGTTTTTAAGTTAGAAGATCTCATATCTGTTATACATTTATTGTTTATGTTATACATTTTTTGTGTGTAATATTTTAATTTATATCATTGCAATCTGCTCATAATAATTAGATGATTATTATAAGACAAACTTGCTTACTTATACAAAATTACTATAACTATGTACAAACATAATTATTGTAACATTTTTATAAAAGGATTGTAAAAGACTTTTTTCAGTATCTTTTTTTTAATGAAATGTTCTTGCCAAACTTTATCATAAACAAAAAGTACTTATAAGTGACTAAAAGAAAGTGTTTTGTGGATTCACGTTTATATGAACTTTTTTCTTTCATATCATGAGTGTTGATAGTGTTTCTTATCCTTCTATTTCTGAAATACCTTGTATGTTTATATCTGTAGGTTATTTGTATGTTCTTATATCATGCTTATTTTTATAGTGTGTCTCAGAAAAATGTATTTCTACCAATTTGTGAAATAAATCCTATAATATATAATTTACTGTCCATATTTTATATTCATGTCGTGTAATCGATGCTCATCCACGTAAATTCTGTAGGCTCGATGACAGACTTGATGATTGATCTATTGAGTTGGTTAGGAAAATACAAGAACAGGTGTATAGTATGATACGGCAACATCTTCTGACACAATTGAATCTGTTACAATAAAAAATTGTAAGAAAATGTAAAAATTTGTTTTTAATAATGAGAATACTTATAACAAATTAAGCAAAACTTTCCATATTGCAGTTATTACAATCAGATAAATATAAAATTCAATATATATTTTTCTTAATATTTTGCAGAACTTTTATGGTAAAACAACATAGCATTGAATTAAAAAATTAAAGATTGTTTGGATTTTATTATCATCAAAAAAATGAGCAATGTGGATTTGTTTTCACTAACAGTTTAAATCAAAATAACTATTTTTCCTATACCGTGTGTATATGAATCCATATATCCATACACCCACACACACACACACATACATCGTTCGCTCGTATATACGCATAGGTACGTACATTCGTATGCGCATACATGCATATGCGCGTACGTTCGATGTGCATGTATGTACAATGTGTATATGTATGTACATACATATGTATGTAAATATATGTATGTACTTATGTATATAAATATATCACACGTTTATAATTTATTTTTTCATTTATCTAAAATAATTTATATAAGTATTTTAGTTTTATTACTTCTTTATTAATAATGACGATTTTCTATTTGAATCAATAATAGTATATTTATGACTTTTCTCTTTCTAATTCTAAAATTTCTTTGTTTCCACAATTATCATTATATTAATTGTGTTTTTAGTAATAAAATTATTAAGTAGGAATATTAAAGGTGCGATATATAGAAATGTTATTAATTTGTCCCACATTATGAGTTTGGTTATAAGTAAAGTCTTATTGTTAGTTGACCTTATGAATTGTATATTTATATAAATTAATTATATAAATTAATAAACATTATAGACATTAATTTGGAATATACATCTGCGACTTACCTGCTTAAAATGAAAAGAATTGTCACCGTAGCAAGTGCAGTCAGTATCATTGTCAAGATAATAGTAGATATAATGTCTCTATAAATTGATCCAATAATGGATGCCATTTTTCCACGTAATTGACTGCACTCCAATACATTTTCTTCATTTATATCTTCCAGTTTTGTATTATTTCGAGCGTTTATGTTAAATTTAACATCTGTTTCATTATTTGCTATACCTAAAAAACAATTCTTATTAATAATTCAAAACATAAATTGATAACTGTTACTGTTACATGTCAGTATGACAGTTTATTGAGTAGCACTACAAATAGATATTATAAGTTCAATTATATTCTGTTAGTAACAGAAGAGTTTGTCATTGGTGCATTAATATTTTTATAAAAATAAATTACTTAATTAATTAATTTATTTAGTAGTAAAAAATATACACTTTTACATATATACAAATTATTAGTAAAACAGATTTGTACCTAATAACATATATTATTACATTTTCCATATAAATTTAAAAATATATTGTATATTTTATAACTTTAATATGTTATTATATAATTCTCTTTTTACACTTATGTATTGATAAATATTAAAAGAATGACAGAAATGTGAAAAACACGCAAACAATCTTTAATTTCCATCTTTTAAGATTCAAGCTAGAAATATAAATATTAACTAAATAAATCTAATATATAGTATTATTATATGAATTATCTTACCTGATATGCATGGGATGAAAACAATAATAGCTACAAACTTATATAGTGTTCGCTTTAAGATTCGCATTAACCTAGTAAAATGCATCGTGAATACTTAGCGATTACCAAATTTGAATAAAAGTCGAGATCGTAGTTATTTTTATCTAACTTTTTCTATGCGGCATTCGTTATAAATATCGCGATGCTGTATTAATTGCCTGCGAAAAAAAAGACATTTATCGATATCTTGTTGTACTTGCCCGATAGCACAAATTTTAAGCAAAACAGAAAAGGTAGACTTCTTAACGATCAATTACCACGGATTGCGAAAGACATTTATGGTTACATAGAAAATTAATAAGACTAATAAAATATATAATAATATTAAAAAGAGCTGTGATTATAGGCATTAAGGAATAAAAGAAAATACAATTTTATTCTAATTAGAAATAGAATTCATTTTAATTAATAATTAATTAATAAAGTATAACAGCATTTTTTAAATAAATTTGCAGTCACACACAGGGCGTAATGGTTTTCTAAAAAATTTGAAAATTAGTAATAACACATGAGCTCTCTTCCTATTATACATATATAGATGTATGTGAAATTGCACGAAGGACAAGATATTTATATTTACTATCCAGGCTTTATAAGATTAAACTACAAACAATAGCTCTATAAGGTTATACCAAAAAACTTTCAATATTTCCTTATTTGCCCTCGATATAACCGATACATTCCTCTTGAATTTCTAGCCAGTAACTTAATAATTAAAAAGTAGGATAAACGCACACAGTAATGTTACAAACAGTCATTAAACAGTCATGTGAAGTTTTAATTAATATGACAGACATAAATAAAGACGATAATTATATCTTGTGAAGAAAATCTAATCTATTTCCAATCTTGATATATGTGTTTGACAATTTATTAAGATATAATATTACAAAAGGAGGATATATAATATAAAATTGTAGTAACACAATATCACGCACTTTATTTAATATGTGACAATTAATATTTACATGAGGAGTGTCGGTGTCGGCGAGTCTTTAGAACATCAAACATAAATTCGACGGTACAAAAAAATCACAATAATCGCATGCTAATGATTTTATTCTACCAAAACTTAGAACAAATATTATAATTTGCAAGAACGGGACTCTCTCTGAAGATAAACTCGACGTATGAAGCGATACTAAAATGCTAATATATGTATATTTAGTTTTATACTATTAATTTTCTTATTTTATCAGATTGTGATCGAAGTCGTTGTTCTTGCATTCACTATACATACACGATACATACACTATACACAGAGAACGAAGTACGACTTCTGAAAAGTTTAGACAAGATGTTTGTAGTAAAAATTATTAAATTAATTTATTTATTAGTAGTAAGAATATAAATATTTTTATATACAGAAACATCGTTAGTAAAACAGATTCGTATATAATAAAATATATTAACTCAAAAAACATATATTTTGTTATTCTTTAACTTTAACATGTTATTATATAATTCTTTTTTTATATTTACTTTTTGATAAATATTAAAAGAAAAACAGAAATATAGAAAACATGCAAACAATTATTAATTTCCATCTTTTAAGATTCAAATTCAAAATATTAACTAAATAAATCTAACATATAGTATTAGGTAACCAAAAAAGTTTGTGCGGTTTTTTATTTTAAAAATTAAACAAGTGCAGAAATCTTTATAAAATGTTTTGTTCAAATTAAAATAATCATCTTCGCAATAAATATTCTTTTTCCAACAAGATACAAGTTTGTAAATCCCGCTTTTATAAAACATTGGTCTTTAGAAGTAAAAAACTTAGCAACCTCCGCTTCAATCTCTGTTTTATTTCGGAACTATTTATTTCGAATGTGATTGTCTATAGTCAAGAAAAGGTGATAATCGCTTGGAGAAATGTCAGGAGAATATGGAGAATGAGGTAGTATCTCCCATCTTAAAGTACAAGTTTTCTCACGAGTAAGAATCGCCGTATGAAGTCTTGCGTTGTCCTGCAAGAATAACACTTTCTTTCGATTAACTAGTCCTGGCTGTGTCCTGCATGAAACGAATTGTTTGATCACTCACGTTAAACATTTGAGAAAGTTCTTGGCACTTTCGATTGGTTTTCAACACGTAATTCTTCATTATCAATAATAGAGGATGAACGTGATGCATCTTCGAGTGATTCATCTCCAGAAGCAAATTTTTTAAACCATTTCTGTGCAATACATTCTCTTACTACATCTTCTCCATATGCCAAACGTATCTTATGATATGCTTCTGCAGCCTTTGAACCGAGTTTAAATTCATAAAGCAAAGAAGCCCAAATTACACCAGATTTAACTGACATTTTAAAAGGGTTCAAAGTTACAGAAAAAGAGTAGATACCAAGTCAGAGTGCACCGATTGATTTATGACGCACATAAAAATTTGCGCTCTGCAAACCACTACAAGATAAAATAACTTCTTGCAGCAAACTACCGAAAACCGCAAAAACTTTTTTGGTTACCTAATATTATTATGTGAAATATCGTTCTACTTGATATGCAAGGGATAGAACTAATAATAGCTACGAACAAAAATAATGAATAAAACTCGCATTAAACTAGTAAAATGCATCGTGGACACTTGTTTCCTATCTAAACTTCAGTAAGATTTAATATTGTAGTTTCTTTTATCCAATCTTTTTTATGTGGCTATCGTTAACAATATCGCGATGCTGTATTAATTGCCTGCGAAAAAAAACACATTTATTTTATATTTATACGAAATCTTGTTGTACTTGTCTCATAGCACAGATTTTAAGCAAAACAAGAAAAGGTAGATTTCACAATAAATTGTCCAATGTTGAGAGAAACATTTATGTTAGCATGAAAAAATAATAAGCTATATAAATACAGTAATAAAAACTATGATCAAAAACATTAAAGAAAAAAGGCAATACAATTTGATTTTAATTAATAAAATATATTATTGTTTGGTATTAAAGCTCTGGTCAGAAGAGAGTCAAAAGAAAAAGTTTAGTCATAAGAGATAGGATTAACGTCCGGTAATATGTATTACAAACAATTATAAGAATAAGAATTTTTAATTAATATGACGATAATTGTATTCTGCAAAGATAATCGATTCTATTCTTTGACAGATCTTAATATGCACTCGTCAACAAAATTATCGCATAGGTAATTTCATGTCAAAATTTCGCATAACTTCAAATAAGCATAACTCCGCCAAAAATTGTCGTATTTGAAATTTCTTTTTTTCATTCTCAAGCTTATAATATTGATTTTAAGCTTGAGAGTGAAAAAAAGAAATTTCATATACGACAATTTTTGGCAGAGTTATGCTTATTTGAAGTTATGCGAAATTTTGACATGAAATTACCTATGCGATAATTTTGTTGACGCGAATGTATACAGTCGACAATATTTTAACACATAATTAACGTTTTACGTTTATATGAATTTTTATCTTTCTTATCATAAGTGTGGATAATGATTGGTCTTCTATTTTTGAAAAATTCTCTATGTTTATGTCTGTACTTATTTGTGTGCTCTTATATCATCTTATTTTTATAGTATGTCTCAGAAAAAATGTATTTCTACCAATTTGTAATATAAATTCTCGTGTAATTTACTGTCTACATTTTATACTCACGTCATGTATTCGCTGCGCATTCAGATAATTTCTGTTGCCTCGATGACGGACTTGATGATTGATCAATTGATCGATTTGAAAAATGTGAAAACACCAATATAGGAAGATATGGCAACATCTTCTGACACAATTAAATCTGTTCCAATAAAAAATTGTAAGAAAAATGTAAATATTATTTGTTTTCAATAATGAGAATACTTATAACAAATTAAACAAAACTTTCCACATTGCACTTAATAATTAATACAATAAGATAAAAATATAAAATTCAACATATTGTATTTATTTTAATATTTTCCAGAACTTTTATGATAAAACAACATGGCATTGCATTAAAAAATTAAAGATTGTTTGGATTTTATTATCATCAAAAAATGAGCAATGGGTTTGTTTTCACTAACAGTTTAAATCAAAATAACTATTTTTCCTATACTGCATGTATATGAATCCATATATCCATACACATACACACACACACACACATACATCGTTCGCTCATATATACGCATAGGTACGTACATACGTATGCGCATACATATGTATGCGCATACATGCATATGCGCGTGCGTTCGATGTGTATGTATGTACAATGTGAATGTATGTACATACATATGTATGTAAATATATGTATGTACTTATGTATATAAATATATAATATATAATATATCACACGTTTATAATTTATTTTTTCATTTATCTAAAATAATTTATATATTTTAGTTTTATTAATTCTTTATTAAAAATGACGATTCTCTATTTGAATCAATAATAGTAGATTTATGACTTTTCTCTTTCTAATTCTAAAATTTCTTTGTTGCCACAATTATAATCATTATATTAATTGTGTCTTTAGTAATACAATTATTAAGTAGGAATATTAAGGGTGAGATAAAAATGTTATTAATTTGTCCCACATTATGAGTTTGGTTCTAAGTAAAGTCTTAGTCGACCTTATGAATTGTATATTTATATAAATTAATTATATATATTAATAAACATTCATTAATTTTGAATATACATTTGCGACTTACCTGCTTAAAATGAAAAGAATTGTCACCGTAGCAAATGCAGTCAGTATCATTGTCAAGATAATAGTAGATATAATGTCTCTATAAATTGATCCAATAATGGATGCCATTTTTCCACGTAATTGACTGCACTCCAATACATTTTCTTCATTTATATCTTCCAGTTTTGTATTATTTCGAGCGTTTATGTTAAATTTAAAATCTGTTTCATTATTTGCTATACCTAAAAAACAATTCTTATTAATAATTCGAAACATAAATTGATAACTGTTACTGTTACATGTCAGTATGACAGTTTATTGAGTAGCACTACAAATAGATATTATAAGTTTAATTATATTCTGTTAGTAACAGAAGAGTTTGTCATTGGTGCATTAATATTTTTATAAAAATAAATCACTTAATTTATTTATTTATTTAGTAGTAAAAATATACACATTTACATATATACAGACAAATTATTAGTATGACAGATTTGTACATACTAACATATATTATTACATTTTCCATAAATTTAAAGATATACATATATTGAATATTTTATAACTTTAATATGTTATTATATAATTCTCTTTTTACACTTATGTTTTGATAAGTATTAAAAGAATAACAGAAATGTGAAAAACACACAAACAATCATTAATTTCCATCTTTTAAGAATGCAGTGAGAAATATAAATATTAATTAAATAAATCTAATATATAGTATTATTATATAAATTATCTTACTTGATATGCATGGGATAAAAACAATAATAGCTACGAACTTATATAATGTTTGCTTTAAAATTCGCATTAACCTAAAATGCATCGCGAATACTTAGCGATTTCCGAATTTGAATAAGAGTCGAGATCGTAGTTGCTTTTATTTAACTTTTTCTATGCGGCTTTCGTTATAAATATCGCGATGCTGTATTAAAATTGCCTGCAAAAAAATACATTTATCGATATCGTACTGTATTATTTGCCCGACAGCACAAATTTTTAGCAAAACAGAAAAGATAGATTTTATAACGATGAATTGTCAGATTGACAGAAATATTTATGATAGCACGAACAAAATAATAAAAATAATAAGATATGTAAAAATGGTAAAAAAAATGTGATCAAGACATAAAAGAGCAAAAGACAATACAATATGATTTTAATTAATAAAGTGTACGATTGTCATTTCTGTTATAAATTTTCGATTAAAGCGTAAATAAAATTACCATAATTAAGAGTAATAACATATTTATGAGAATTGAAATATTTGCACAAATTAATGACAATGTAATCTCTCTTTCTAGATATCTGTGAAATTCCGCGAAAAACATGATATATATATTGATACTGTGTAAAACCATAGCAACTAACAGTTCTATAAAGTCATAGCAAAAAAACTTTTAAATGTTCCCTATTGCTCTTGATAAAGCCGGTATTTTTCTCTTAAATTTTTAATTAATAAATCAATAATTAAAAAATAAGTTTAACGCCCAGTAATTCTATTAACAGGTATTACAATGAGACAGTACAACTCTTAATTAATATGACACAAATCGACACAAGACGATAATTATACCTTGGACAGACAATTGATTTTATTTCCGATCTTGATATATGTATTTGACATGTATGTATATGAATTTATTAACACTTAATAAAGATAGTGATGAAATATGAAATTAGTATCTAACAAAATATTACTTAATTTTAGTAATATGTGATAATTATTATATAAATGAATACTGTCAATGTCGGCAAATCTTCAGTACTTTAAACAAGAATTCGACAGTGCAAAATGTCGCAAAAATCATATACTTGGTTTAATTGCACCAAATCTTAGAACAAATATTACAAATTGCAAGAACGAAACACTGAAAAAAACGCGGCATGTGAAGCGATATATTACTTGTAGAATACTCTAATAATTTTTTAATTTTATAATATTATAATTTGTTGATCTTACCAGATCGTGATCCAAGTGGTTGTCTTAAGGTTCTTTATGAATACACGATATTACGACCATGACAAACGCATGGCTTCTGAAAAATATAAATGAGATACTGGTAGACTCCTAATAGAACTATTCGTCTGACTCACATTGGTTATCGCAGGAAATTGTTTATTTTAAGACACTTATGAATCATTATATATTTATTTCGGTGAAAATCTCGGCATTATGTTGAACCTTTCTCCCATTTATCGACCTGCGAGTACTCCCTTAATGTACATTTCTGTGCTGCTGCAGTTTAAGCATGTTATATTCACATTCATATAAAAAAAGCAAAACATATCCAATTTCTTCACTATATATGTATATCAAGAAAGATAACAAAATTTTTCCACAAAGATAATATAATTTTTATTTACAATATAAGTAATAGGCTCTGTTATAAAATAAATTGAAAATAACGGGCTAAATAAGAGCCAAGGCGCTGTTATGGGTGCGCAAATAATTCTTTTTTTTTTTTGGTTATTGTAAAAAATTTTTGTCATCTCAGATCACAGGCTAAATGATCACGAGTTCGCATGGGATGTGGTGGAAATCCTGGATGAGGAAAATACATACAGAAAACGTTTGATGTCGGAGATGATTTTTATAAAGAGGCAAAAAAACAGCCTCAATCTACAAACCGATACCGAAAGTATGCATCTGGCTTATCTCACGACAGTAGAGAGAATGTCAAAAATTTAAAACTGTCGCGCGCCAGATTACGTCATTCGATCGATAAAACAATCACCTCGATATCCATATTGTTTATACACGCACGCACAATGTCACGCGACGACTAAATTTTGACATATGTTAACCGACAGTTGTGTATCGTCTCCCACGGCTCACGGTCCTGTCACCGCTCGATGAAGTAAGACACCTCTCCACCAACATATCGTTTTTATCAACAATCAAATTAAGTCGCAAACGAGCAATTAATTCTCATATAAAGTTACAGTCAAAATGGCGACAACCCTGAAGAACCACGGCAATTTTTCCTTCACGACTGGAACCGGGAGAGGAATTATTTCGTTTAATAGATGGTGAGGCCCGTGATGACCACGGAGAAACGAACGGACGAACATATCATGTACGTAAATCAATTTCCATGAAAAATTATAATCCGCAACACTAACGCCGATAAAAGAACTAATTATCCACGCTTCACTAAATTTTAATCGTCAACGACTATTTTGTATATATTTTTTGTAATATTATTTCATATCATTTCTCTGTTTATTGACAGTTAATTATTGACACCGCTGATGATGGTCCGATAGGAGGAAACGTACGTTCTTAATAAAAGGTTTTTTACAATAACCAAAAAGAAAAAAAAATTATTTGCGCACCCATAACAGCGCCTTGGCTTTTATTTAGCCCGTTATTTTCAATTTTATTTTTATTTATTTTAAATGTCAAGCGGATATGTTTTGTTAGAAGACAGTGAGTCACTAAAGGCACTAAAACTCTTTGAAAATAAAAAAAT
This sequence comes from Lasius platythorax, assembly GCA_963971435.1. NCBI lineage: Eukaryota > Metazoa > Arthropoda > Insecta > Hymenoptera > Formicidae > Lasius > Lasius platythorax. The sequence goes on from OZ020545.1 coordinate 12,269,238, forward strand.
TATTTGTTATTATTTAATTAATTCTTAATCTATGTTATTTGGGAGGGTATGAAAAAATTGTAATTGTAATAAACAAGCAAGAAAATAGAATAATTTCAATTTAAACGGTAATTTTTAATTTGTTACATCGCAATAGGAGAATTACTGTAATGGCCAGAATATTTAAGAGAGACTTAATTAATTGATTAATTTAAAAATAAATACATATATATCTAAATATGTAATATTAATTATATATAAATAGTTTTTATCATTTTTTAATAGGTCTTTATATTTTTAGGTTATACCTCTTGCATAGAAGTTTGAATATTTTTCAATATTTATAAATCTCGTTTTGCACTAAAAACGCCCAGTAATGTAGAGTAAATTTTATTTCGCGCAGAAAGTTGCAAATTTACCATATAACCTCTCTTTCGCAAACATATTATATCATTAACATTTACCTGAATATCTTAAAAATTATATGAGACCGCGTATTAAGACGTAAGAAAATGTTAGTAAATGCTTTCACATTTATCAGAAACAAAGTCACCGACGTTGTGTCTATTATAATGTAAATAATTACCTTAAATTTTATATAATACGATCTACAAATTATATTTTTTTTTCTATAAGACTATCTAGAGGCAATTATATTTTATTCTATCAATATTGCAAATTACGGCGGCGGATGTGAATAATAAACTTTCATTTCCTTAATATTAATATCTAATCAACTCTATTTAGGACTCCTTCAATTTGTATATACAAAAAAATTAATGCCATTTAATATACAGCTTAAAAAATTTTTCCTTGCATACAACAGAATAAAAACCAACATATTTATATTAGATTTAATTTGTAAATGAATTATTCTTCTAGCCAATAATTATTTCTCTGCCGATCTTCTAACCAATAATTATTTCTGTGGTATGATTGTGATATGATCCGATGACAGGCATTTTGATAAGAAAAACATGAGTTAATAATTTCTCTAGATTCTAAAATTTGTATTTTTTTAAGTAGAATCGTACACTTCTTTATATAAAAATCATTCATCGTTAAAATATAAATAGCGATAATAGCGATAAATGTAGTATACAGGGTGTATAAAAATGGTCGGGACCCAGAATATTTCAAAAAATATTAGTCTTTTAAACCCTACAACTTTTATCTAAAACATTTTTTTATAAAACTTATATTTTTCGAGATATTCCAGGGTCCCGAACTCTCTTATACATCTTGCATAAACAAATGTTGTTTTTGGCGCAAGAATATGTGTATAAAAAATTATGCTTACTAAATATAATAAACATTGCAATAAAAATATGTATAAATTTTATAGTAAATTACAATAAGCATATTTGTACGAACTATACATTTTTTGATATTGTCAATATTCCTAAATATATAGCACGATAAAAGCATATAATATTTTAATTATTTGCATTCTGATAATTCAAAAACCTTTATAAAGAAATTACAATCTTTTTTAAGTTAGAAGATCTCATATCTGTTATACATTTATTGTTCATGTTATACATGTCCTTGTATGTAATATTTTATAATTTATATCATTGCAATCTGCTCATAATAATTAGATGATTATTATAAGACAAACTTGCTTACTTATACAAAATTACTATAACTATGTACTAACATAATTATTGTAACATTTATATAAAAAGATTGTAAAAATTTATTTTCAGTATCTTTTCTTTTATGAAATGTTCTTGCCAAACTATATCATAAACAAAAAGTGCTTATCAGTAACTAAAATAAAGTGTTTTGTGGATTCACGTTTACATGAACTTTTTTCTTTCTTATCATAAGTGTAGATAATGTTTGCCTTCTATTTCTGAAATATCTTGTATGTTTATTTCTGTACTTATTTTATGCTCTTATATCATCTTATTTTTATAATATGTCTCAGAAAAAATTTTATTTCTACCGATTTGTAATATAAACCCTACGTATAATTTAATGTTCATATTTTATATTCACGTCATATATTCGATTCGCATTCAGGTAAATTCTGTTGCCTCGATGACGGACTTGATGATTGATCAATTGTCGATTGAGTCGATTTGAAAAAGGTGAAAACACCAATATAGGAAGATATGGCAATATCTTCTGACACAATTGAATCTGTTACAATAAAAATTTATAAGAAAAATGTAAAAAATTGTATTTAATAGTGAGAATACTTATAACAAATTAAACAAAACTTTCGATATTGTAGTTAATAATTATGACAATAACATAAATATAAAATTCAACATATATTTATTTTAATATTTCCCAGAACTTTTATGAAAACAACATGACATTGCATTAAAAAATTAAAGGTTGTATTCAACCTTTAATTTTTATCACAATATATTTTCGTTATCATCGAAAAAATGAGCAATATGAGTTTATTTTCATTAACAGTTTAAATCATAATAACTATTCTCCCTATCTGCCTGTATATGTATACATATATTTGTTTTCAAAATTATCATTATTATATTAATTGTTAAATTTGTATCTTTAATAAAATTAGTAATAAAAGTAGTAAGTAGGAATATTTAGAGTGCGACAGAAATTTTATTAATTTGTCCCACATTATGAGTTTAGTTCTAAGTAAAGTCTTAGTTAATCCTATGAATTGTATATTTATATAAATTGATTATATAAATTAATAAACATTATAGACATTAATTTTGAATATACATCTGCGACTTACCTCCTTAAAATTGAAAAGAATTGTCAGCGTAACATGTGCAATCAGTACCATTTTCAAGATAATAGTTGATATAATGATTGTAAAATAACATCCAATAATGAATGCCATTACTTCTTGTAATTCACTACACTCCAATACAATTTCTTCATTTATATCTTCGAGTTCTCTATTATTTCGAGCGTTTATGTCAAATTTATCATGTGTATCATTATTTGCCATACCTAAAAAACAATTCTCATTAATAATCCAAAACATAAATTGATAACTGTCATTATTACATGACAGTTTATTTAGTAGCTGTACAAAAAGATATTATAAGTTCAATTATAATCTGTTAGTAAAAGAAGAGTTTGTCATTGGTACATTAATATTTTTATAAAAATAAATTATTTAATTAATTAATTTATTTAGTAGTAAGAATATGCACATTTATATATATACAGATAAATTATTAGTAAAACAGAGATTTGTACCCAATAACACATATTAATATATTTTCCATAAATTTAAAAAATATATATTTTGTACAGTTTGTAACTTTAATATGTTACTATACAATTTTCTTTTTACACTTATGTTTTGATAAGTACTAAAAGAATAACAAAAATGTGAAAAACGCACAAACAATCATTAATTTCCATCTTTTAAGATTCAAGCTAGAAATATAAATATTAACTAAATAGATCTAATATATAGTATTATTATGTAAATTATCTTACCTGATACGTATGGGATGAAAACAATAATAGCTACGAACTTATATAGTGTTCGCTTTAAGATTCGCATTAACCTAGTAAAATGGATCGTGAATACTTAGCGATTTCCAAATTAGAATAAAAGTCAAGATCGTAGTTATTTTTATCTAACTTTTTCTATGCGGCTTTCGTTATAAATATCGCGATGCTGTATTAATTGCCTGCAAAAAAAAGACATTTATCGATATCGCAATGCATTATTTGCACAAATTGATGACAGCGCAAATTTTTAGCAAAACAGAAAAGATAGATTTTATAACAATGAATTGTCAGATTGACAGAAATATTTATGATAGCACGAACGAAATAATAAGATATATAAAAATGGTAAAAGAAGCTGTGATCAACTCATTAAAGAGCAAAAGACAATATAATATGATTTTAATTAATAAAGTGTACGATTGTCATTTCTGTTATAAATTTTCGATTAGAGCGTAAATAAAAATACCATAATTATGAGTAATAATGTATTTATGAGAATTGAAATATTTGCACAAATTAATAACAATATAATCTCTCTTTCTAGATATCTATGAAATTCCGCGAAAAACATGATGTTTATATTTTATTGATACTGTGTAAAACCATAGCAACTAACAGTTCTAAAAGATCATAACAAAATACTTTCAATTATTCCCTACTGCTCTTGATAAAGCCGGTATTTTTCTCTTAAATTTTTAATTAATAAATAAATAATTAAAAAATAGGTTCAACGCCCAGTAATTTTATTAACAGGTATTACAATGAGACAGTACAATTCTTAATTAATATGACACAAATCAAGACGATAATTGTACTTTGTACAGACAATTGATTTTATTTCCGATCTAGATATATGTATTTGACATGTATATAAATTTATTAACACTTAATAAAGATAGTGATGAAATATGAAATTAGTATCTAACAAAATATTACTTAATTTTAGTAATATGTGATAATTATTATATAAATGAATACTGTCAATGTCGGCAAATCTTCAGAACTTTAAACAAGAATTCGACGGTGCAAAATGTCGCAAAAATCGCATACTTGGTTTAATTGTACCAAATCTTAGAACAAATATTATAAATTGCAAGAACGAAACACTGAATAAAACGCGGCATGTGTAGCGATGTATTTCTTGTAGGATACTCTAATAATTTTATAATATTATAATTTGTTGAACTTACCAGATCGTGATCCAAGTGGTTGTCTTAAGGTTCGTTACGAATACACGATGTTACGACCATGACGAACGTACGGCTTCTGAAAAATATAAACGAGATACTGGTAGACTCCTAATAGGACTATTCGTCTGACTCACATTGGTTATCGCAGGAAATATTTGTATCTTTAGGCACTTATGAATCATCATATATTTATTTCGATGGAAATCTCAGCATTATATTGAAACTTTCTCCTATTTCTCCACTTGCGAGCACTCCCTTAATGTACATTTCTGTGCTGTTGCAGTTTAAGCATGTTATATTTACATTCATATGAAAAAAAGCAAAACATATTCGATTTCTTCACTATATATATGAAGAAAGATAACAAAATTCTTCCACAAAGATAATATAATTTTTATTCATTTTAAATGTCAAGCGGATATGTTTTGTTAGAAGACAGTGAGTCACTAAAGACACTAAAATTCACTAAAAATAAAAAAATTATCCGTTATTATTTAATTATTTTTTAATTTTTGTTATTTGGGAGGGTATGAAAACATTGTAATTGTAATAAACAAGCAAGAAAATAGAATAATTTCAATTTAAACGGTAATTTTTAATTTGTTAAATTGCAATAGGAGAATTACTGTAATGGCCAGAATATTTAAGAGTGACTTAATTAATTGATTAATTTAAAAATAAATACATATATATTTAAATAAGTAATATTAATTATATATAAATAATTTTTTATCTTTTTTTAAGAGGTCTTTATATTTTTAGGTTGTTCTTGTTGCATAAAGGTGTGAATATTTTTCAATATTTATAAATCTCGTTTTGCACTAAAAACGCCCAGTAATGTAGAGTAAATTTTATTTCGCGCAGAAAGTTGCAAATTTACCATATAACCTCTTTTTCGCAAACATATTATATCATTAACAATTACCTGAAAATCTTAAAAACTATATGTAAATTATCGATAAAGCCGATATGAAGTTTACACAATTTTCTAATATCGCGTCCACTGTAACGAATCCTAAAGATGTATCAAATGTAATACGCGCTAGCGACGCCTTTAACAAGGATCAACTCGTCGATTGCGAGCTGACAGCTTTAGTTTTTAGTCACAATATATAAGAAAAAAGGAATATAAAAGAGAAAAGAATAAAGAGTTTTTAAATCTAAATCATGAAAATTTCTTTGCACGCTTCTTCTTTCTCCCACCCATAAGCAGTCCCAGCTCTCATACATAGCTCGACGCAAGGCGTACGCAAGAGAGGTAGCATGAAAGAGAAGAAAAAAGATAGACGAGGCGCACGCGGAGGAAAGAGATATCGCGGCAAAGTGTACGAAAGAGAGAGATAGCGCGAGACTAGGGAGAGCGAGGGAGTAAGCGCTAGGAAAGACAGGGACAGCGCGACACTACGATCCGTGAGAGAGGTAACGTTAGGAGAGAAAGAGACAGCGCGACACTACGAACCGTGAGAGAGTAAGCGTTAGGAGAGAAAGAGATAGCACGCGAGAGATGATACAGCGAAGGAGAGCACAAGACGTATGTAAGCGACAGAGAGATGAAAAGAAAGATAGCGCGTGAGATGACGAGGTGAAGGAGAGCGCACGCGAAAGATGACGCGGTAAATGAGAGCGCGAGAGAGAATTTTTTAAAATAATTTTCTAATACTTTTTAACTATATATATATTTTTTTTATGTTAATATTTTAATAATGATGTGGTGAGGGGAGAGGAAGGACATCTTAATCTAAAGTAAATTAAAAACATGTTTCTATATAATATTTTTAATCACAAAATGTGTGTATGTTTTTACAAAATAAATGTGTGTATGTGTGTGTGTGTAAATTTAAAAAATAAAAAAATAGAAAAAAAGATATAAGAAAAATTAATAAATAAGAAAAATTAAAAAATAAGAAATATAAGGGGGCAGGATGGCATGGTATGGCACGGTGCGGAGCGATGGTGGGCTGATGGCGAGGCGGCTGCTGCTGCGAGGCACTGAACGGCTGATCGCGAGGCGGTGGAGCTTCTGCATGATACAGAAAAAAATTTTATTAGAAATTTGAAAAATTTAAATTCATTCTGAAACACTTACCAGTTCCAATCTTCGACTACATCTTCGGGATATGGCTCCAACCCAAAGAGCTCTCGAAGGGCAAAAGTATTATCCCACATCGATGGGTTACTACGCTCCCACTCGCGGGCGTCTTCGGTGTCACCCCACATGTAATCGAACCAATATCGATCATTATAGCGCACCATCCGCGTCCATTCCCCATCGGTCATCCCTTCCTCCACTATTAGCGGAAAATTTAAATTATAATCCAAATCATAATCCAAATTTTGCTCGTTCATCAACTGAAAAAAAAAAAAATATATATATAACCATTAGGCCCCTGCGCACAATAGAGAAAATATTATAAATAATTTGCACTACTTACATCAACGGGAAGCCTGCAACAAGGAGCCATCTTTCACCGATATGTATATTTACTTATTTATCACTGTACACGATGACTGCTGAATACGTTCTAACGCGGAGACAAATTTGAGCAGCCAAACGTTGGCGTTGATGCGTTGCTTTCTTTTCTTAATAATTAAGGAAGATGTTTCGCTCTTTTATAGGAGAAATACCCCCGCGCCCCGCACCCCCCTCGGAAGACCCGAGTTAGAACTCTCCTAGCATATCTACTTATTCGTCTGACTCATATTGGTTATCGCAGGAAATTGTTTGTCTTTAGGCACTTATGAATCATCATATATTTATTTCGATGGAAATCTCGGCATTATGTTGAAACCTTCTCCTATTTCTCCACTTGCGAGTACTCCCTTAATGTACATTTCTGTGCTGCTGCAGTTTAAGCATGTTATATTTACATTCATATGAAAAAAAGCAAAACATATTCGATTTCTTCACTATATATAGGTATCAAAAAAGATAACAAAATTCTTCCACAAAGATAATATAATTTTTATTCATTTTAAATGTCAAGCGGATATGTTTTGATAAAAGACAGTGAGTCACTAAAGACACTAAAATTCACTAAAAATAAAAAAATTATCCGTCATTATTTAATTATTTTTTAATTTTTGTTATTTGGGAGGGTATGAAAACATTGTAATTGTAATAAACAAGCAAGAAAATAGAATAATTTCAATTTAAACGGTAATTTTTAATTTGTTAAATTGCAATAGGAGAATTACTGTAATGGCCAGAATATTTAAGAGTGACTTAATTAATTGATTAATTTAAAAATAAATACATATATATTTAAATAAGTAATATTAATTATATATAAATAATTTTTTATCATTTTTTAAGAGGTCTTTATATTTTTAGGTTGTTCTTGTTGCATAAAAGTTTGAATATTTTTCAATATTTATAAATCTCGTTTTGCACTAAAAACGCCCAGTAATGTAGAGTAAATTTTATTTCGCGCAGAAAGTTGCAAATTTACCATATAACCTCTCTTTCGCAAACATATTATATCATTAACAATTACCTGAATATCTTAAAAACTATATGAGACCCCGTATTAAGACGTAAGAATATGTTAGTAAATGCTTTCACATCTATCAAAAACAAAGTCACCGACGTTGTGTCTATTATAATGTAAATAATTTTATTAAATTTTATATAATACGATCTACAAATTATATCTTTTAATCTATAAGGCTATCTAGAGGCAATTATATTTTATTCTATCAATGTTGCAAATTGCGGCGGCGGATGTAAATAATAAACTTTCTTTTCCTTAATATTAATATCTAATCAACTCTATTTAGGACACCTTCAATTTGTATATACAAAAAAATTAATGCCATTTAATATACAGCTTAAAAAATTTTTCCTTGCATACAACAGAATAAAAACCAACACATTTATATTAGATTTAATTTGTAAATGAATTATTCTTCTAGCCAATAATTATTTCTCTGCCGATCTTCTAACCAATAATTATTTCTGTGGTATGATTGTGATATGATCCGATGACAGGCATTTTGATAAGAAAAACATGAGTTAATAATTTCTCTAGATTCTAAAATTTGTATTTTTTCAAGTAGAATCGTACACTTCTTTATATAAAAATCATTCATCGTTAAAAATATAAATAGCGATATAAATGTAGTATACAGGGTGTATAAAAATGGTCGGGACCCCAGAATATTTCAAAAAATATAAGTCTTTTAAACCCTACAACTTTTATCTAAAACATTTTTTTATAAAACTTATATTTTTCGAGATATTTTTCGGAGGATCTGAGTTAGAACTCTCCTAGCATACCTACTTATTCGTCTGACTCATATTGGTTATCGCAGGAAATTGTTTGTCTTTAGGCATTTATGAATCATCATATATTTATTTCGATAGAAATCTCGGCATTATGTTAAAACTTTCTCCTATTTCTTCACCTGCGAGTACTCCCTTAATGTACATTTCTGTGCTGCTGCAGTTTAAGCATGTTATATTTACATTTATATGAAAAAAGCAAAACATATTCGATTTCTTCACTATATGTATCAAGAAAGATAACAAAATTCTTCCACAAAGATAATCTAATTTTTATTCATTTTAAATGTCAAGCGGATATGTTTTGTTAGAAGACAGTGAGTCACTAAGAACACTAAAATTCTTTGAAATTAAAAACATTATCCGTTATTATTTACTTAATTCTTAATCTTTGTTATTTGGGAGGGTATGAAAACATTGTAATTCTAATAAACAAGCAAGAAAATAGAATAATTTTAATTTAAACGGTAATTTTTAATTTGTTAAATCGCAATAGGAATGACTGTAATGGCCATAATATTTAAGAGTGACTTAATTAATTGATTAATTTAAAAATAAATACATATATATCTAAATATGTAATATTAATTATATATGAATAATTTTTCACCATTTTTTAATAGGTCTTCATATTTTTAGGTTGTTCTTGTTGCATAAAAGTTTGAACATTTTTCAATATTTATAAATCTCGTTTTACATTAAAAACGCCCAGTGATGTAGAGTAAATTTTATTTCGCGCCAAAAGTTGCAAATTTATATAGAAACTCTCTTTTACAAACATATTATATCTTCAACATTTACCTGAATATCTTAAAGAGAATATCTAAACGAGACCGCGTAAGACATAAGCAACTGTTAATTAATGCTTTCACATATATCAAATTCAAAGCTATCGACGGTGTGCCTATTAATGTAAATAATTACCTTATATTCTATATAATTCGATCTATAAATTTTGTTTTTCAATTTAGAAAGCTAGAGGAAATTATTATTTTTTTATCAACATTGCAAATTGCGGCGGCGGATGTAAATAATAAGCTTTCTTTTTCTTAATATTAATGCATAATCAACTCTTTTTAGGACTCATTCAATTTGTATATATAAAAAATATATATAAAAAACATTTTGATAGAAAAAACACGGGAAAAACATTAATAATTTGTCAAAATTTAATTTAATTGACATACCAGACCGAGAGCGCAGCGGTTAATATTCATATCAAAAGACATCAGTGTATGTGTGTGTGTGTGTGTGTGTGTGTGTGTATGCACTGTTTTATCGTTTACGACAATCGTGGTACCGCGAGGTCGACCGTGAAGACGAAGCGTCTCCGAGGATCGGTCAAAGGAACGACCGCGGCACAGAAAAGAGGGTGTGAAAGGAACAGACTTGCGTGGCGAGTCTCTCTCTCGGCGCGATATTGCCGCCGGTTTTTTATTTTAGCGAAATACAGTTATAGAGAGATAGCGAGAGGATGGATGAACCGGGCGGAAAACAGGAATATGAAAGGTCTGTTATACATATATCCTTCGTTTTTTTTCTGAAGACGCGTGTGACTCGCTCGCGGTGGGAAAATGTCGCGCGATTAAAAAACCGAGTCTCCGTCAGATGAATGGATATAGACCGGTTAAAAGAGGATTACGCGGACGATGTATTTTTCCGAGCTGTTTCCACGATCGATATAAATCTGTGCTGTTATAGATACAGTTAAGTACGATAAACGATGAACGGATATGTTAGATTTTTCCAAAAGAATTTATTATTCCGGTTGGAAAATCTATAAAGATTCAAATCAGAAATGTAATGTATAAGATACGCGATTTTCAGCGAGAAACTCGAGCAGATCTCATTTGCTTGCTTTAATGTTTTCCAAAATTCTTTTCTGATTACTATTTTACATTACAATTAAACAGAATATTTAAAACATCAGATAGAAATTTACTCAATTATAGCCTAGGTAATTATTTAATTTTTAATTTTTGTTGAATACTTAATTTTTGTTGAAACTATATAGATTATGCAAATAGAGCCAAGAAATTAGTTTAATATTTCAAATAACTTTTTAAGATGACATATCATCAAGAATGAATATCAATATCTATAATACACATTTTTTTTAGCAGCCACGCTTTGTAAATTTTATATTTGTGACGGAAATTTAATATAAGATAATGGTAAACTAATATATTTTTATTTTTAATTCTATTGAAAGAATTTAATAGCAGATATAAAAATGGGATTTTCTATCCGATTCCATAAAAGTACATATACCGATTTTACTTAACTTAATAATTTCTCATTAATTATTGCGAAGATCGCAAAACGGTAGAAGACTTTTCTATTAGGTTTAACCCGCTCTCAACCTGCACGCTTGGATGGGGAGATTATTACCGGACACCCTGTATAAGAGTTTAGAATTTGAAGAAATAACGTTATCAATTCTTGTCTAATTTTTCGCTGATATTTATATTTGATATTCCTTTTTTGCATTCACATATCAATCGAAATAAAAATACGATTTGGGTGACAACTTTTCAGAATTCTTTAAATCCTTTAATAGATTTTTATGACTAACAATAAGAATTACAATATCCCGAATGAGTAGATATTAAAATCCCTCGACTTGCTTTAAAACTCGCGAGATACAAAAATATTTGACTCACACACTGGCGGATCCTAGGAGAGGAGGGGGGGGAGGGGGTTTAAAAACTCCCCCAAATTAAAAAAAAAGAATAAAAATAAAAAGAATTAAATTTAAAAAAACAAAAAAAATATAAAAAATTTTTATAAAAGTAAAAATGGGATCACAAAGAGTTTTACCACCTCGTTGTTGATTCTAGAGTAAAAGCTAAGCTTGACACCAAGAAAAATATCAAACCAAATAATTTTGTCGAAACCCCCATTATCGACGTCAGAATCCGTTAGTGAACCCACATATATACATATATGCAATTGCCATTCTCTTGTGACTGCTCTGTTAGAAAAAGACGAGTCCGAAGCGAGCAACGTGTCACGCGAAGCAAACGCGGCGCAGCTGGCTGTCACTAATTCTGAAAGTGCTTCCGCGGTACCAGGATAGCACGAACATTCTGCCCGCGATAGAGCCCGAAAGGCAGCGATCCGGCTCTCTCGCTACGTTATCACCGCCGGCGTATCAGTATACCTATGCTTCCTTGGTGCGCAAAGTGCCACGCCTTGCAACGACACGGCACACAATGCAACACTTGCACGATATCGCTTGCTGGATATCTCTCGGCGAGAGAATTAACTGATTCGTCTGCGTCGGCACAACACACATCTTATACGTCTATTTATTTATCCCAACTATGTTACCGAGATGCTTTATCTCTTTATAATGGATTCGATTGCACTATATATTTTCCTAATATATATTGTAGAATTATAAAATATTTTTATAATATTTTTTGTAATATTCATAATTATAGTTATGATAATTTAATATTATGTATCCTTTATAATTAATTATATTTATTTATATATATTATATATTTTTAATAATTTTTTATATTTAAAATTATATCCATCTTTCTCATTAATAATAAATTACATCAAAACATATCGTTCGACGAGAAACATTTAAATCTAAACCTTTTCCGAGAAGCAAATATATCTCGCGCTGCTTTCACGGCCACGACACTTGATTTCGAAGATACCTCAAGTAATATCGAAGTGTGCGGCATTTTCCCGGCGTTCTCTGTCTCGGGCTGTCCAAGACATCGAATTACTATTTAAGCGCAGAGAGATGCGGATATATTATTTTCTTCCTTCGCTCGGACAACTTAATAAGTACCATAATGCGAAATGCGTACGCATAAATCAAGCGGAAAACGTTGCTCGTATCGCACAGACACGCGCGCAACACGTTCGTGTGTGCCTCGAATCTCTCTCTGGGGGGCTCAGACAACAATTTAGTGACCGCGGATACAAAGGCCGAGTCTCGCCGAATGGCGGCGCCCGATTATTGATTTAACCGTCGGCGGTCCGTTTTGTTGAGAACAATGCGGAAAGTCGACCGGCCGTATAAACTATATATGTGTATATCCGCTGTGTATATCCTAAAATCGTAATCAAACGTTTGCGCTATTTCTACATTATAAGACAATGCCGAAACGCCCGGTGTGTTACTTCGCATAGAGTACACGCGGAATATGCGCTATTGATGTCGCGCTCACACGCGTGATCGCGTATGCACGCGACGATACTAACGCACAAAGTGCATAATCGCGCGATGCATTCTATTTTACGTCCGCGTGATGTATCATTTTCCTAATCTAGTGTGACAAAAATATCTTACTTTATTCATACATTGCAAAAATCTTACATTTTTTCTTCATTTTATTTAATACACGAATTTTTAATTTAAATCTAAGAGAAATGTACAGTTTTTGTACAAAACCTTGAGATTCTCAAAAATGTATTTATAATACAAATTAATATTAATTTTTAAAAATTAGTTTTAGAACGGAGAGATCCGGTTCTTTTTCATAGATTCTATGAAACACGTAAATTACTTCAAACATTTACATATCTTTTTACAAAGAAAGTTTGAAAATGTAAAAGATTACAATAGAAGAAAGGAATTAATTGGTGTTTTTCAAAATTTTCAATGTTTTTCCAAAATCCCTTTAAATTTAAAATTAGTACTTAATACAAGTAATCGCAAAATAAAAATAAAATACAAAATATTTGCATACAGTAAATAAAATACTTTCGTAGATTGTGGACAGAAGAAAAATAGCACATTTTGCGCAAAGCTTAATAAAGCCTTTATAAATCTCCATTTCTAATATCTATAACAGAATTTTTTATATATTTTATATATTTGATCTTAATTCAGAATCAAACATTTACATTTTTTTTTAACCTAATCTAATCTAATCTAACCTTTGATTTTATATTGTAAATCGCTTATAAATTAATCCTACGCAACGACGAGATTAATCAATTTAAACCGTGCCGTGAATTAGCTTGCAAAGCAATAATACCGCATACCAAAGCGTGCGGGAACCGCGGTGTGAAAAACGATTTGTTGTACTACTCGGTGCCGCCTCTTGTGCGTGCGTGTACGCAAAAATGTTCGACGCAAGTTATTAATTACCTATTTGCGTTTACCGCGAATCGCGAGCGCGCGCGTCTGACATTTTACGGCGATTCAATCGAGAGAGAGAGAGTCGCGATATCGAGAGGCTGAAACTCGAACGAGGTATATACGTATGTATGTACTTCGTAAATCAATGTATCGTGTATAAAACTATTTGCCGCGGATGTAACGCGAACCACGTGCGCGATCACGTGCTCGCCACTTTGTGTCGAGGAAACGCCGCCGCGTCGTTCGATTTTCCAGCCGATTTTTCATCTTTCCCGATGCCCTACATTGCAACCGCATTTATTTACTCGGATAGAAACGTACGTAAATATGCCGAGCCAAGGCATGTAGGGAATAAATCCAAGAACACACCCTACACATGCGAATTAAATTCAGGAAAGATATCTTACGAATGTAGCGCGTATGTAAAAATCTCTTAATAGCAAAATGAAGTTTTACGATATCTGATCTCTCTTATCGTGCGCGCACGCGCTTATTCTATCATCTCTTATTCTGCATTCAGTATTCTCAAATTCTTCGGATATTCTTGTTCACGTGCATATAATCGAGTGGAAATTTTGTTTCTACTTTTTATCTCAATTTTCAATCTAACATATTTACTTTGAGCAATCAGCTTACTCTCTTTTGGTAATTTTCTAACTTTCGACAAAATTAATTTATAATTCTTATCGAAACTATTCGTTTATTACCTATTTAAGTGAGGAGATACTTGAGATAAATGATCGATGACGTGTTAATTATCTGAAAAAAATGATGCATAATTATAAACGCGCTCGTGCACGGATTTCGATTAAAAATTCGCAACGGATGGGCGCGTTATGCCTCGATTAAGTTAAAAAATAATTGCATTTTACGAACTCTTTGCGAGCGCGACGTTTTAATATCGGCACAATCAACGCGTCGCATTAATTCAGTATTAACCCACATATGGATTTGAAAGGCATTTTCGAGGCGCGTCTTACGCGTTAATTGACGGCTTTT
Organism: Lasius platythorax; assembly: GCA_963971435.1. Taxonomy (NCBI): domain Eukaryota; kingdom Metazoa; phylum Arthropoda; class Insecta; order Hymenoptera; family Formicidae; genus Lasius; species Lasius platythorax. The sequence goes on from OZ020545.1 coordinate 12,284,263, forward strand.
ATTGAAGAAATTATTCTCCCAAAATATACAAACCGTATCGTATTATTCGCAGAACAGATAAACTTCGACTATTTTGCACCTGAATGCTCTGTAATTAAAGAAAAATGAATTATTTTGTACACGCGTTTTTATGCGACCATCAACATTCCGTTTAACAACATCTGACCGTTCAAATTATGTCGCAATATTTATTAATGATTCATTATCTCAAACTTTATGAATCAAGCATTTTTTTCGTTCGACAAAAAAATATGCTAGCAAAATTATAGAAAATAAATAGTTTTAAAAAAGAGTGATCTGACTCTGTGCTTAAAATGTCAAAGTAGATATTAGATTTAAAAAATTGAGATCAAAAAATTTTTCGACTCGGAAGGTTTTTAAGTTGTACAACTTTAAGAGCATAAACGAGCTTCAAATCAAAATTTAGCAGAAAGTAAAGTTTAAAATTAAGTAAGAAGAGCAAAATCTGCCGAGCTATACTCGCAAATAATTATTTTCGACACAAAACTCTTATCGGTACCTCGATATCTTAATTAATGGGAGATTGAGAGACTCGAGAAATTGGTGCAACAATCTGTAGACGAAATACGAAGAGACCCCGGGGCACCCAGTGTAAACCGAGACTTATAATGACGGGTTCGCGGGATAATAACCCCCGGGTCGTTGTTCCACGACGATGAAATACGAAACTCTTGGGTGGCGGGGGAGATATTCTCTACGTAGTATTACTCTCGATAAAGTCGGCGAGTAACAGCCGGGCGTGTTCGTACGTACGTTGCGCATCCTGAGATGCGATGCAGCTCTCCCTTCTCTCTCTCTCTCTCTCTCTCTCTCTCTCTCTCTCTCTCTCTCTCACTCTTTCTCTCTCTTTCTCTCTCTTAGAGGACCGCAATATCCGTATCCATTATCATTACGAACCGTCGTTCTCGCCCACGCGCGTGCGCCGACTCTTGTCTCGCGCGTGCATCGCGCTCCTGAAAATTTATAGGGAAAACGCGCGGCGAGATAGATCTCGCGTTCATTCAGAGCGAGATGACTTAACGCGCCTTCGACCACGTGGGTGTTTTAAAGTCCGTTGTTCTCGTCGGTTTTCGAGACCAGGGAGAAATTAACCGTTCCCTCTTCTCGTTCTCATGTCCCTCACGTTTTGAGCGACGGCATTTATTTCGTCTGCGATGGGGGTTTTTAGGAACTTTCTTCAGGAAGTCGTTTGTTTGATAAAGATAAATCGATGATGAAAGAAACAGGGTGCGTAATACGATGTATTTGTTTACAAAATCTAATTGTGAGATGAAAAGATGAATATATGATGTGTGTCTTCGAATGATATATTTTTAATTATTGTAGTAAAATATAATAAAAAATATTATTTATTATAAAATATTTATTATAATAAATTTTAATATTTATTGAAATATTTATTTATTTAATTATAATTATTATATAAAAATATAATAATTATATATATATTTTCAAACAATATACTATGGTTATCTCGTAAATAATAACTTTGAACTAAAAGATCTTGAAAGATTTTTAAAAAATTAATTTACAATCTCGCGATATTTCCGTCGCGCAACGACATTGCGTAACAGACGATTATTGCTCACGTATCGAGTCGTATAATCGAGTGCTTCCACATCTCGAACTTGTGCGTGATATCCCGATCCGGGGATCTCACGAGTCATCGTTATTAGCGCACATCCCGCCGCGTTCCAGATCGTGCGCGCTTTCGATCCCGCGGCGTCTCTCGCGCAGAAAGAAAAAAAGAAAAAAAATACACACACACACACAGATACAAACGCAACTCGAGGCAAACGAGGCGCTTTCGGATCTGGGTCTCCTCCGTACGCGCCTCGAAAAAAAAAAAAAAAAAAAAAAAAAACGAGGATGGTACGTCCTCTGCCTCTCCCGCGAGGAAGATACGTTGTCTCACGCTTTCGACTCGACAACGTGCGTGCACGTCCACGCCAATTAATGGCTTTCGACTTTTGATTGACGTCCCACCGATCGCCCGTGCGTACACTTGTTGCATGCCGTGTTTCACGGTAATCGGGGGCCCGGGCAGCACATACGGACTCCTCACGTAATTGCAGGGGATAATGCACGGGCGGCGTCTCCACTCGTGCACGTTGGTTGCATCTTGCATCGCGATGCCGCGATACGACGACGACGACGACGGCGGCGGCGGCGGCGGCGGTTGTTTTTCGTTGGCGGCCGCCGCCGTCGCTTTCGTAATCGCGCCGCGTCGAAGTTTACGAGCGCACACCGATCTCGAACAATAACTTATCTCTTCTCCTCCTTTTTTCTTTCTTTTCTCTTTCTTTTCTTTTTCGCCGCGTAAACAAAACCTTTCTCTCTCTCTTTCTCTCTCTTCCGATCGTGTAATTAAATCGGCGATTACACTTTCGCTAAATCGAAGGCGTGTTATTTGTCCGTGACTTGCGAAATGAATCGATGATAAAAACCGCAATTAAGTGTATTACGTCGATTGTGGAGATAAATCTTCCCGAGTCTTCGGGCTCTCCAACGAATTTTATTTAAGAAAAGAAAAAAAAACGTATAGATTAGAAAATACGCTGAAAAAATTGTTTTCTCATTTTAAGAATTTCCCATTTATTTTTAGAATACCCTGTTCTAAAATAGGCGCCAGAAGGATTCTCTTACCTTAAGAGGGGAATCCTTTAAAGATTAATGTATTGTAAGCTGCAACACTATACATATAATCATATACGTTACTACAATAATATAACGCCAAATGAACGGTTCGCATAAAAAGACACACGACCGTTTGTTATTAACAAATAATATTTAGAGAATGTTCCAGAAACACTTAAGAATATCTGTTAAGAGAGATTTTATGATATATAGTCCTTTTACTTCGAAAAGATCATTTTTTTTCGGTGTATTTATGTTTATTTTCAATGAAATTTCGAAATTTATATGTTTATTTGACATGGAAATTTTGCTCTGAATTTATATTTCACATAAATTGCTTTGAACGGTACATTTTATCTTTTATTATTATTAGCGCGTGTAATATACTTTGGCATAAAACAGCAAGCAACTGCAACTTATTAAGAAAGTCGCATGACTTCTTCGTCGAGCGAGCAGACGCGTAAAAAGCCTGTCTCGAAATAAGGACGCAAAATCCGCCCGATTGTCGCCGTTAATGATTGATGTTTTGCTACCGTACGTCATCGCGTTCACTTGAAAGTAAACTCTGCGGTCACGATGCAACGCAAATGCATCACCTTGAAGATATTGTGTACTTACTGTCTTCTTTTTCTCGTCTCCATCGATTCGGCGAGCGTCCTTCTTTCCGACGACTCATGTTTCTCGGGTCCTTGTTATAGATGAGTCCTTGATGAACATGTTTGTACAGCAATGGACATCATTGGGAAAGCGTAGTATTTAATCTATAGAAGAATTGCATTATATAATTTCGGTAATTTTATGCATCATTCGTAAAACAGTGGGAATATTTTGCTGGAAAAATATTTTACATTAAACTCTTGCATAAATTACGTAAAAGAAATGTGTAAAAATATTATATATACTATTATTATATATTAATATATTATAGAGATTTGAATTATATATTATATATTATAAGAAATTTTAAAATTATAATTGCTTATCGATTACACCGAAAAAATTGAATTCTCGAAGTAAGAATATGCTTTCTTTATGGTCTTTCTTTGTACTGTAAAATAATGTACTTTCTTGTTGATATAAAAATAAACAAACTTCGTCTACATTTTTATAAATTAGAAATATCTGATACTAATCTTTAGAAGATTCCCCTCTTATAAAGTAAGAAAATCCTTTTGGCGCTTATTTTAGGACAGCGTATTCTAAAAATAAGTGAGAAATTCTTAAAATGAGAATACAATTTTTTCAGTGTGTGTATATATATATATAAATTTAATTCGTAAATGATTGGTCGTGCGCGTCGGAAAAAGGAAATTTCGTGCATTTCTCGCTGCCGGTTATTACGCACATCGATACTCGATCTCGATCCTGACAGTTGGAATACGAATGGACCGCGGATTGAGATAAAAACTCTGATGCATCAGGGACTATATGTATAATGCGGCATCGTGACCTTCCGATAAAGTAACAGGAGCCGTCCTGCCTCGCGGCGATGCAGATGCAGATGCGCCGAACTCGGCTACCATCCGAGAAATAAACTCGATCTCGGTTCATCGAACGAACGAATTCACGGGCGCTTATTAAAGCCTGTCAAGCGATATAAAAGCGGTCGAGCTGAAGTAGGCCTCAAGGTAATTATAACGCGAAATGCTCTCTTTTTTATCGGCGACGACTTTATGAATTTCTTTTTTCCTTTTCTTTTTTTTGTGTCAAACAATTCGCTTTACGGGAGCAACGCGAAGGCTTGAGGGACGCGAGCGCATCGCCTTGAAGGGATTCTCTCCTTTTCGTTTCTCATCGTTGCACGCTGCAGTTTGGTCGGCCTTCCATCCGCGATGGTTCAGCCCGGCCGACCGAGAAAAAAAGACGGCCACACGTGTCCTTGAGACGCGATCGCGTACACGATCGCTTATTAACTTGTCAACCCTTCCAAAATCTTGGGACGATTGCCGACGATCAACCTTGGGGTTATTAAGACGCGGAGAAAGCATCGAACATTACCCTTCTTTTCGTCACGTCGCCGCGAGGACATAAATTTTTATAAAATAAATGTAAATAAGATATATACAATTTTTATATAAAAATATGTAAAAATTCTGAATATGAACAAACATTTTATATTACGAACAAAAAATATTATAAATATATAATTTATATATAAATTTATATATATATATATATATATACTTTCAACATCTCAATATATAATATTTTAGTTTGGCTTATTGATTAATTAATTTAATAATGGCCTAATTTTGAAACATTCTATTTTCAAGAATTATTTCATTTCTTGTGTTTGCAATTAAGGAAAAAAGGAAAACTACGGGAGACAGAGAAGGTTGTAGCGGGATTCAACGTGCGCTTTCAACACGAATGCGCGTAACTGTACAACGGATGCGATCGGATTTAGCCGATTATCCGCAGGTAGCACGATTCCGCTTATGCAGCCGGTCCTACGCTGCACGTTGTTTAAAGCGCCGTTAGTTCACGGCGCAAACACACGCCCGGCTTTATTCGCTGACAAACAAAGTTAATAAGCAATACCGGGTGTGTTCTAAATCGGCCATTACAGATACGTCACCTCCGCGCATGCATGTAACATAATTGTGCGCGTAACGATCGGCCGAACGCTTTGAATTGTAATACGTATATCGGTGGCGCGAAGAGAGAGAGGGCTTCTCATACCTGACGAGAGGTAAATTCACAAATAGCAGCGGTAATAATAATATGCGATGATATATCGAGCGCAATTAAAAATTTCTGGTAGCGATCCGACATCTATTTCGATCTTTCGACAGCATTTATTCTACTGTGTCGTCATTTTTATGGGATATATTGCGTCGGGCAAGAAATTTTTTCCTACTATTAATGGAAGAGTTGAAATAAAAATCGATCCGCGAAATCGACTCCGAAAAATAAAGCTCACAAATGATTAATGTTAATATTAAGAGATAAATTGAGGATTAATGATTAATATTAATGCGAAATCTCTTCTTTAAGTTTTCTTTAATTTAATTGTCGCCTTAAGAACCGAAACAAAATACTTTTTTGCCAACTTTCAGTTGTTTAGATGTCGCACATTACACCGAAGGTGTGACAATCGTTTAGCGCACATGTCTATCTGTCATCGAATTTCTTATCGCGCATACGTGATTTACATATGTCTCAATTTATAGTTACTCACACAAATTTATTTCATACATTTTAGTTACTCACACACGTGATTATAACGTCGGTGTAGTTCCATTCATTTTCTACGAGCGTAGGAAATAAATGTATACACATTATTTCTCGCCCCGCGCTTATATTCGCGTGGATTTTTTTAAATTAATTTCTCATTAATTATTGCGAAAATCGCAAAATGATAGAGGACTTTTCTAGAGTATTTTTTTATGAACGAGAAATTCCATCTACTTTATCGGTTAAATATTACCAGAAGAAAATGCAATAGTGAAACTTGATTACTGCGTTTAATAAATTATATGTGGGTTGGTAATTTTTTATATGTAGTTTTTATTAATTTTAGCGATAGTTAATAAAGATAACAATCAATGATAGGTCTTGTAAATGATATGTTAAGTCAATGAGTTAATACATTTTATAAGCAACGAGTAAAAATGATAAACTTTTTTTTATTTTCTTGCTTGTAATCGAAATTTCGTTAACATATCTGTTTTTTTTTTTTTTTAGTTAATACAATGAATATGGTAAATTTCCATTAAGAACTAATAGGTCATAATATGCATTGCAAGTGGAAGTTGAATATCCTGAGACAAGTAATAAATGACATATAAATATAATATTGCAAATATAAATATAAATATTAAAACTAAACACACACATACACACACATTGATATTGCAAAAATAATAAAGATAGTTTATTACACATCGTATAATAACTTTAATATTCATATAATAATATATAAAGAAATTATGCTAAATATCTATAACTTAAATCGACAATATTTAGTTTATCTACAATATTTTGTTTAAAACCACTTGACATGAAGATATCGATTAAATTCTGCTATTACATTTTCTCATAAGAAAACAATCAAAAAGAAGGAAGAAAAAAATCAAGTTTGCGTTTGGAATAAGTGTAACATATTTATTGCAACTTTATCCCTCTTGGAAAACTGAAATTCTTGCAAGAAATAATAATTACGATGGCGTGATAATTGGATGGCATTGTAATTGTAATCGCATATCCATAGATAGATCATTAAATTCTATGTTTCCACATCTATGGAAAGTTGATGAATATCATCACATTTGTTTATGTAGAAAATTTTCAGATAGTGTCGATCAACATAATTCTCGCCGAAAATAATATAATATGTTATGTGTAACAAAGTATGAGAGAATACTAGTAGCATTTTTATATAAATTATGTATCTTATATATGTATATATGCGATCTTTCATCAAATACAATATAAAATATACCTTTTTTATTTTAGATATTTTTTATTTTTTATTATATAGATATCTCCATCAAAATGAATCAATAATGTAGAGATAGAACGATGCTTTTGTAAATTCGAAGACATTTATTACGTGCCAAATAAAAGCCTAGCAAGATATTATCCAAGCGATATCGCTGCAATTCTCCAAATACTTTCCAATCAGTAGTTTATATGATCTTGAAATATACAATTTGCAATATAAATATATTAAAATTATTATGCATAAATAATTTTTTAACTTTTTTTATGAAGATATTATGGTGCTCTAGAGATCGCAAGATTAAAAATACAATGTTAAAACCGTAATATTAAAAATATTACATCATATCAAATAGTTTGCGTGCTGTTTAGTTTTCACTGCAAAACACTGCATAATTCTCAATTCAATTTTTATCGCATATGACAAACGGATAATACAATATTATAAATTCTGTGGATCGCTGTATCGATATCACGTATTCTACGCATCTTAAAAGTTTTCATTCATAAATCGAATGAGACGCAAATGTATAAAGCACTTTAACGAATCGCTAGTAGAAATATTTCACGATAAAAAATATTTCCTCAGATATAAAAAAAAAAGTTAAATTGTTTTATCATATATACAAGTCTTGTATATTTAATTATTCAATTAAGTTTCTTTTTATTACCAACGTTAATAAAATTAATAATCTTATACACGAGCGCTTGTCTTTTTTATTTATTAAAAAATAAATTTTATATTCTGTAAACAACTTTTCTGTTCTCTCCCGGGATTCGGAATTCTCCCTCCTAAAGTAAATCTGTGACTTTTCTGTTATTTTTTTACAAGATACAACTGGAAATGAAAATAAAAACAAAGATTTAAATATTTTTAACTATTTAACACAATTTTTTACTTCTTTAACTTTTATATGTTACATATATTTACAAGTTTGATCCTTTTTTACTTGAAGAGTGTTTTTTTCTTTTTTCTCAGAAAAAATTTTGTAACAGAATTCTGTCTTGAATTTCATCACAGACATATAAATGGTCTAGCGAGCGAGTCGTTGTCGCGCGCGTGATCAAAACTAAAAACTTACTTTAAAAAAAAAGTAAAAAAAGGCGCCAAGTACACGCGACAGTTAAGAATACCCGTTATATTTGTTTACAAAATAGTGTTATTTTATCCTACAAAAATAATGATATCAAATAAAATTGTGGCAATTAAAAATATAAATTTTTTAAAATATTAATTAAAAAATAATATTAAATTAAATTAAAACTTAATAGAAAATTTAAAAATTAAAAATTAATACAAAAAATTAAAAATTTTTACAAAAATTAAAAATTATGCCGTTTTTTTAATTAAAATTTTTTAATTTTTTTATTTGTATTAATTTTTAATTTTTGTATAAATTTTTAATTTTTTGTATTAATTTTTAATTTTTAATTTCTCTATTAATTTTTAATATAATTAAAAATTATTTTTTAATTATTATTTTTAAAAGTTTATATTTTCAATTAGCGCAATTTTCTTTGATATCATTATTTTTGTAGGATAAAATAACACTATTTTGTAAATAAATATAACAGTTTTTCTTAACTGGCGTGCGTACTTGGCGTCTTTTTTTTACCTTTTTTAAAAAGGTAAGTTTTTAAGAATTCATATATAAAGGAAAAATAATAAGAAGAATTGAAGAATAATTGAAAAATGATTAAAAAAGAAATTTTTGCATTACATTTTTCAGAAAAAATAAAATTGGATGAAATGAGAGAAAATTGATTATATATAATTATATAAAAAAATATTTTCATATATAATTATACACCAGCAATTTTTTCTCATTTCTTCAAATTTTATTTTTTCTAAAAAAAACTACAAAAATTATTCTTTTAATTATTTTTCAATTTTTCTTCTTATTATTTTTCCTGTATATAAAGACAGAAATTATGTACGAGAAAGAGAACTATATCGCGACAAAAATTATGTACGAGAAAAAAATATATGGACATATTTTACATATAATTATATATATTTATAATGTATTTTATTATATATATAAATTTTTTCCCGAACTCACTTCTCCCTCTCTCTCTTTTTTCAACATTATACCTTACAAATGCTGAAGAATATTTGAAATGAAATCACTTAACAAAAGAATGTAAATAAATATTCCAATAATTATTTTCTATAGTATTAATATGCGATAAGTAAACGATATTTAATGTTTTAAACATATTGAATTGATTGCTGAGACATGTTTAAAATGTAAAATTAAGCACATATATGTTTATATAATTTTTTTTTCCGCAATGTGTGACCGATGTCATCTCTTATAATATATTAAGTTTCTTTTGAGAGAAGCGCGTTCTGTGTATACAAATATATATATACATATATATATATATGTGTATGTGTGTGTGTGTGTGTATGTACGTATACATTATATAACTTTATATAATATAACTTTAATATTGTACAAAATTATATAAATGTGATGTATTAGTATTTTAGTTTTATAAAATTGTAAAACATGTTCGAAAAATTTATTTAATGTAAGTGTATTTGCTTCTCATAATTTATAAAATTATTAATAATAAACAACTTATTTAATTTAAATGTATTTGCTTCTCATAATTTATAGAATTATTAATAATAAACAATTATTTGTGTGAATGTTATAAAACTAAGATATTAATACATTAAGACATTTATACAATTTTTTATAATATATAATATTAACTAATGTTACGTCTGTATATATATATGTGTATTAAAAAACTATGATTCGTTATAAAAGGAAGTTTTTTTTCAAAATTTTTTATATCTTTTTGTAAACAATAAAACAAAAATATAAAATAGTTCAATTTTAGAGAGTTGAGTTTATCCTCTGAAAATAAATCCAGATAGCGATCAAAAATAGTGTATTATTTATAAAGACATGCTTTATACATTCTCGAAATTTTATAATTTATAATTTTTTAAATTTTTGACTTAAGCATCTCTTCCCTTGAGCTTCGCAGCAAGAACAGAATATAACTGAGTTGTTTATTGGTAACGAATTATAAACGGCGCCGTTTGTTCTTTCTTTAATTTTGATTAAATTTAATTATTACCATGTTGAATTATAATAATAAAAGATTTCGTTCGTTATGGAAAAGACGAACAATATATGGAGAAATTATGATATAAAACATTGTACGCGTGTACATACATAGCAAATAAGGTGAACGTTACAAATATTTGAATTTCAACGGGCTATAAGAGCCGAACGCGAATGGTAATGCGTTAGTTTCGATGAAAATTAATTTTTCATCAAAATAATTTGTCGTGCACAGAGCACGAATTTTACTTGGTCCGATATCAAAGTTAATTTTCATCGAAACTAACGCACTACCATCCGCGTTCGGCTCTTATGGCCCGTTGAAATTCAAATATGTTTTTCAAATTGAGAGCCTAAAATTTCTTAGTTGTTACAAATATTATTCTCGGTTTATATATTAATAAAATTGAAATATTTATTTCAGAATGGAAAGAAAGAAAAGGTATGTGTATGTAGATTACTAATAATATTCTATTTACATAAAATACAATAATATTTACTATCTTAATTTCCACATCACTGTATCTCACATACAGCTATGTACAGCATATTTTAAACTCACCTTTTAAAATGTGCTTTGGCTGCATTTAATCGATTCATATCGTCACGAAGGAGATATTTTTTACTACCCATTGTTCCATCCCTTTAAATGGTAAAATATTTAAAGCTTAAAATTATCTTTAATGTAAACATTAAAGAAAAAGTGTCAAAATTAACCAATCTGCTGTAAATTTTGATATACTATTATTTCTCAGCAACTAAAATCTGAAATTTTTTTATAAGAACTGATATAAATCAGATACGCTTATTGTTAGTTAGTTTACTTATCCGAAGTACATTATGCATTTGTTGCTCCTTTATATGCTAAATTCATTTGTTTTGTGTGATTATTTGAAATTAGAAAGTTTTTACTTGTGGCACTTTTTTCGATCAACTATATAATTTAATTAGTCATAAATATTTTTCTTGAAAATATTCTATATGCTTGTAGAACAGAAAATTTGTTTTATTCCTATTTTTATCTTTATTGCTTTGTTGCAGTGCGATTAGAAGAATTAGAGATTAGAATATATATTCCATAAACTAAGTATCTTGTAGTTTATACATTGATATAATCTAATGTTTTTTATTCTGTATCGTTAAACAAATATGAATAAATTAGTTGATTTGCTCTAAATTTTTAACTTATAGATATCTCGTGTAAAAACTTTGGTAAATATAAATTAACGTAAATATTATAGATTAACGTACCCACCTCCAATGACCTTGACCTTGACATATGTTGTCAAGGTCACCCTTTTGAGTAACCTTCAAAAGGTTTTAGCCGTCGCTTGTTGCTTATTAAAAAGTTATTAACAAAAGAATTTCGACGAATTATATGCAATTTTCAGACACCATGTACGTTTTATAAAATGAATCTCTACCAGATTCATTCATTTATATGTAGTAAGTCGAAGGCCTGGGGCGGAGCCCTACCCCCTGCACCCTAACACCGAAAAAACTAACCTAACCCATTTTCTAGAGATGAAGAAATAAAAAAACCCTTTTCAGTGCGAAACGAGGTCTATGTTCTTACAATTTCACATGGGGTTGCAACTTTTCACGCAAAGGAAGGTCCACCCCCATCATCCTCTGCTTTCAGGTAGTTGTATCAAGGGTTTTTTCATCACTATAATACATATAAATTCATTGACAAAAAGAGTACCTCCGGTTAAGATAGTCAAAATGACCTCATTTTTAAAAAAAGAAACTAACTGCCTGTACATGTGTATAAACTAATAACAAAATTTTCTATAACGCCCTTACCCCTCCTTCCGTCATCACCCTCCAACACAAAAATTCGCTAATTTTGTTTAATATTTTTTTTCTCAAATCCTATCTAAGAAAAAATTATTTAAAAAATTGAGTATGTAAATATAATAGAGCTGCATTAATACAAATTTTTTCAATGTTTAGGAGGCCTATCTTCTTATTTAAAATAAATCTTAAATATGAAAAATTGTAATATTTTCGAGCTTGAGAGGGCTTCGGTCCCAATTTCTTCTGTGAATAATATATTTTGGTAATTTCAATTTTCACAAATTTTTTCAGATTTTTTGAAATGGTGCGCGACCCCTAAATTGGCCAAAAATAATTTTAGTAATTTTTGGTCATTTTTGTCCTTAAAATAGTTCACAGACCTTTTAATTATATTCAAATCTTCAGAATTATTTATTCTTATTCAACAAATATGGTAATTAATACATTTTTATATCTTATAATTTTTTTAACAAATAATTGCATCTTTTTCCTCGTAACTTAATTATATCACATACATGTGTATATACATATATACATATGTGCATACATGTACATACGCAACACACATGCGCCACACGCGCGCGCGCGCGCGCCCACACACACACACACACACAAAATGAATATTATTATGTTTTATTTTCTATTATATTAAGTAAGTACCTAATCTTCATCGCTGTCCTCATTAATTACTGGACTCACTTCCTCAAAATTAAAAAGTTTTATTAATACTTCTGCTGGTCGTATATTTTTTGACAAATATCTAGCATAAGATAAATAATAAATAATAGCAGCTACGTGTGAACAACATCCTACTGTTTTTTCCCATTTGCACAGTTACAACAATACCGCTTAATATATGAGCTTAAAAATCTTGAATTTTAATCTTTCGAAATAGAATATACAATATGAAATAGACTATTCAGTCAATTTAAATTAACATGTCGAACGTGGTGTCAAAGTTTATCGGGTACAATACGAATTTTGAATATTTATAAATAGATCAAAACGGATATGATGACACAAGAAGAGAATATTTTAATGCACTTCTATTGTGTTGCAAGAAAATAGAAGTGCATTGCAGCATTAAAATATTCTCTTCTTGTGTCATCATATCTATTTTGATCTACTTAAATATTCAAAATTCGTATTGTATCCGATAAACTTTGATACGATTCAAATCGTATTTCTTGATTAAACTATAATATGTAAGATTACTATTCATTTTTTTTGTAATGCATCAAGAAATTATATACATATAATTATATATATATAAAGTACATATCTTATCATATTTAAATTTTGCTGGCCAAATTTTTAAAGAAATAAATAGCATCTTCTTGAAATTTAATGGCTAAAATTATTTTCTTGATATTTTTACCTAATACTTTTTAACAATAAATACATTACTCTCTCTCTCTTTTTTATTCCAAAATCTGAAAACGCTGAGTACATACAACAGTGCATAAACATTCAACCACTATTCGACAATATGATCCTTTTACATTATTGCGTATTAAATCGCATAACGTTGCTGAAACTTTATCGTATGTATGTATATAAGATTGAAAATTATGGTTTGTACAAGGTATATTTCGAGAAAATTTTGTTGAAATCTACATCTAATAAATTAAATTTACCAAAATTTTTTCTTTAATGCGAAATATGTAATATTTAAGGTTACTCAAAACAAAGTGGAAGTATATTAAAGATAATCACTTGACGATCTTGAGAAACGAGGGAGTGACAGCTGCGATTAATGGAGAAACGCAATGATTTTCCAGTGGATTCAAATATAAAAATAATCATGTACAATTAAAATATGTAATAAAAATTAATATTTTTTATAAATATAATTCAAAAACGTTACAAATAATAAAGTTTATGCCACATAAATACTATAACCGTAAGAGTCTTAATAAGTAAATAATTGTGTTTATATTTATTAATATTTTATTATTAATATATATTATTTCTGTTCTAAGAAATATTAATAACGTCACACAATTCTTCGGAATAAAATATGATTACTAATACATTAATTTGTATGTTATTTTATAAATCATCTTATTTTTATTTTTTTATATTAAGTTTTATTTTTTTTTTGCCGTATATAAAGTATTATATTACCTCATCTTGTGTGCGATGTGCTCAGTATTGAGCGTTGACATAAAATAAAGCAATAAATATTTATTTATTTTCTACAAAATTATTTAATACAACTCTTTTTGATGCTCCGCTGGTCGAAAGCAAAAGCGAAAGAGCAATAAGAACGAAAGTTGTACACTATGATGTGTTATAGTATTTCTGTAAAAAGGTATGTGGAGATTAACTGTCTTATCTATTAAATGTCTTAATTATTAATATTCTTATTTGTATTATTTCGCGACTGGTGATTTGCTTAAAATTTTGTAACAATTGTATTTTATTTTAAAGTATTTCTTTAAAGTTTATGATGCTTGGAATTAATAATAAAAAATGTAAAATAAAAATATAAAGGTGATTTATTAAAATTCGACCTGACTAGCCAATACAAATATTTCTACACAACGTTTTGGCCCTTGGGCACGGGCCCTTATCAAGTGTTGCTATAAAAATTAACGAAAAATTGTATATTAACAATAAGAAACGAACCGCAATTTGGCATGTAATGTACAGGATATTTTTAAGAACGTTACCTTTCAAGCTGTCAAAGTGAAAGCCGTGATATTACTAATGTCGAAAAAGAAGACATGTATGTAATATTACCATGTCTCGCGTCCAAATAACATAAACATTACAAAGACACAGGAACAAACTTTACAAAAAACAACAAACAATCATACTCTGTGTATTAACGTGTCATATATCGGATTTAAATTATCTGTGTCTTTTTGTAGATTAATATTATTGTTAAATTTTTTTATAAAAAACATCTCAGCAATCTCTCTTTTCTTTCTATGTTTTTCACAGTGCAAAATTTTTGGTTCCTTCCAATTAAAATCATGTCCGTGTGTGGACCGATGGTTGCTAATTACACTGTGGTTACTGGGATGTTTTCTAATGTCTCTGCAATGTTCATTTACACGTGTAGCTAGTTGTCTTTTCGTTTGACCAGTATATGTCGCATCACAATCATTACATTCAATCATATATACGACATCAGTTTTGTGATTAGCATCAATCTTGTTTTTACCTTTCTTAATTAAGTTATTAAGTCTTTTTGGAATCGTATATATTATTTCGAGGCCACATTTATTAAGCGCGATATTTAAATTTTCGCTTAGGTTTTTTATGTGAGGTAAAGGTAAAACAGATGCTGTGTCAAACTTTTTATAACAAATGTCAGTATTGTGGGTAGAGTCCTTACGAAATTTTTAAGTTTTAATTCTCTTACAGATATGTGACTCTATAAAAGATTTTGGGAAGCAATTGTTGACAAGATATCAGTTATTATTTTAATATTATTATCATAATAGCGATCGTCAGAAAGCAATACAGCACGGTCTACTAAATCTTTTATGGTATTGATCTTGTATTTAAGTGAATGGCTCGAATAAAAATTCAGATATCTGCCTGAAAAAGTAGGTTTTCGATACCAATTAGTCAGCAAAATGATGGGGAGACCAAGAGAGAGTGTCCATACTTAAAGAAACGTTTTACCCCAATGGATTACCCGATCGTATGGGGATTACATTAAGGACTCATTAATGACGTGGATGAAAACCAAAGAAAGGATTTGCATCTCCAACCAGCAATTGATTTTTCTATTGAAATGCAGAAGATATGATGTACTACCGGCACATATATACAGGTCACATAATCGCGTTTTCTTTTTCAACAATAGCGTTAATCGTAATTTTATAAATTTCACAAAACGTAATCAGTCAAGACTTTTAAATCTTGAGATAAGGGACCTTAATTTTTATTTGAGATTCTTACAATCTAAGATTAGTAAAAAGGAAAATAGGTTTGTCAATTTTTTACCGAATGAAATCTTAACAAGCTTTTTTGAATTTAACAATCGCAAGCTCAAATTACTTAGATATAAAAAGAAAAATTGTTTAATTAAGAAGTTTAAATATTTACTACGCTCTCAAAATATTAATATACACGCACTAAATAACGTAGACAAATCAAAATGTATAATGAACATCAGTAGCAAAGTAATTCCAAAATCTATATTAGATTTTTTGAGCTTGGGAGAGAATTTCGGATTACCTATTAGCAAAATTGACAAAAATGATCGGATAGACTCGACACTGAACATTGTTAAAAGTGTAGAGGCCAATATTCAGAGAATTCCCAATAACTTAAGAGAACAAACTAGAGCTTCGGTTTCAAATTCCTTACAAAAATCTTTAAATAAACAAAAACATGTCAATGCCATAGACAGGTTTCTTCTGAATAGTTTCTCTGAATGTAAAAAGTTTTTAAAAGACAATGATGACTTACTTACTTATCACGAAAGCCGACAAAGGACAAGTGACAGTAATTATGGACAAAATAAAATCCAATGACACCATGAATAAACTACTGAGTGACCAAACAACTTACAAAAAACTAAACAAAGATCCCATCAATCTTACAAAAACGAAGGTTAACACGTTGGTTAAAAGTTGGCGAGACAACGGGATTATCGACGAACTGACATACAACCACTTAAAAAACACAAGTGAAATTCTCCCCAGATGTTACGGACTACCAAAGATACATAAAAAAACCATCCTTTACGTATCATTGTCTCGTCGGTTGGTAGCCCGACTTATAACTTAGCTCTTTATTTACACGAAATTCTACATAAATCTATTCCAAAGCCGGGTTCGTACATCAAGGACAGCTGGACCTTTGTCAATAGTATTAGACACACTAAGATTAATGATAATCAGGTCTTATTCTCGTTAGATGTAACTTCGTTATTTACAAACATTCCGAAAGACTTAGCTTTGAAAGCAGTGGAAAATAGGTGGATTCATATTACACAAAATACTGACATGTCTTTACAACAATTCTTACACGCATTCACAGTTGTTCTTGACTTAACGAGCTTTAGTTTTAACGGAATTTACTATGAACAAATCTTCGGATGTCAGATGGGGTCTCCCTTATCGCTAATCTTGGTTGACATGGTCATGGATGACCTAGAAACTCATTGTTTAAATTTATTAGATTTTACTATACCGGTCTATTACAGATATGTTGATGATATTTTTGCAATAGCAACGAAGTCCGAAATTATTGAAGTACTTCATTAAGTACTACAATAATTTAATGTTTTCAACGGTTACCACCAGCGCTTAAAATTTACGCAAGAGATGGAAACCATTAGCTCTATTCATTTTCTAGACACCACTGTAATTAAGATTGAAGGAATTTTGCTGACTAATTGGTATCGAAAACCTACTTTTTTAGGCAGATATCTGAATTTTTATTCGAGCCATCCACTTAAATACAAGATCAATACCATAAAAGGTTTAGTAGACCGTGCTGTATTGCTCTCTGACGATCGCTATCATGATAATAATATTAAAATAATAACTGATATCTTGGTCAACAATTGCTTTCCAAAATCTTTTATAGAGTCACATATCTGTAAGAGAATTAAAACTTAAAAATTTCGTAAGGACTCTACCCACAATACTGACATTTGTTATAAAAAGTTTGACACAGCATCTGTTTTACCTTTACCTTACATAAAAAACCTAAGCGAAAATTTAAATATCGCGCTTAATAAATGTGGCCTCGAAATAATATATACGATTCCAAAAAGACTTAATAACTTAATTAAGAAAGGTAAAAACAAGATTGATGCTAATCACAAAACTGATGTCGTATATATGATTGAATGTAATGATTGTGATGCGACATATACTGGTCAAACGAAAAGACAACTAGCTACACGTGTAAATGAACATTGCAGAGACATTAAAAAACATCCCAGTAACCACAGTGTAATTAGCAACCATCGGTCCACACACGGACATGATTTTAATTGGAAGGAACCAAAAATTTTGCACTGTGAAGAACATAGAAAGAAAAGAGAGATTGCTGAGATGTTTTTTATAAAAAAATTTAACAACAATATTAATCTACAAAAAGACACAGATAATTTAAATCCGATCTATGACACGTTAATATACAGAGTATGATTGTTTGTTGTTTTTTGTAAAGTTTGTTCCTGTGTCTTTGTAATGTTTATGTTATTTGGACGCGAGACATGGTAATATTACATACATGTCTTCTTTTTCGACATTAGTAATATCACGGCTTTCACTTTGACACCTTGAAAGGTAACGTTCTTAAAAATATCCTGTACATTACATGCCAAATTGCGGTTCGTTTCTTATTGTTAATATACAATTTTTCGTTAATTTTTATAGCAACACTTGATAAGGGCCCGTACCCAAGGGCCGAAACGTTGTGTAGAAATATTCGTATTGGCCAGTCAGGTCGAATTTTAATAAATCACCTTTATATTTTTATTTATTACTGACGACTTCAATTTAATTATTTGATATGTAAAATAAAATTGATATACACATCCATGTGTATTCCCTTTCCCCCCCACATACACACACACACACACACACACACACACACGCACACACACACACACACACACACACACACATAATCGTAAAACGGTACAGGACTTTTCTATTCGGTTTAATCCGCTCTATCTGCACACGAGAAGTGATGATTATTATCAAACACACTGTATATACATATATAAATAGATCTATCTTTGACGTTAAATACTTTTAAGTTTTTATATTTTTACAATTTTTAACTTTTTTTCCTTAAAAATAGTAAAAAAATGGAATATTTTGAAAAATATGATGCTTTTGAAAAATGTACAGCTACAAGGAGCATTAAATGAAATAAAATTTTTATCAAAAATATTATTTAAATAGTAATTTAATAATCAACGCAGAAAAATAATTTTGGTCGCTGTGAATTTTAAAAAGGTGTTTTATCTCTTTAAAATTCTATCATTACTTATAAAAAGGTATGTGTATTGCATATCTTTTTATGCTTTACAACTGCGCATTTGAGTTTGAATATAAAATGCATCTCGCATTTGAATATACTTCCTAAAAATGCAAAAACATCGCAATATCGTTTTAATCGCATTATTATTTTAATCCGCAAATTCTTATTTTGTGATTGTGTATTCGCTGAACTTTGACACAATGTACATATATTAAGTTGATTTTAATTGAATATGTAATTATACTGATTATAAAATTATTATATTACATAAATATGCGACTATTTTTCCCGGAAGTGAGGGTGTTAAAATATAGGAGTTGATTGTCACACATTTCATATCTGATTTAACAGAGAGATAGTAGGACATGTACTGCTTTATGGTATAAGTTGTCGTGTTAATCAGTTTTATAAAAAGTTTTGTTTTTAATAGAATCGACGCTGCTGTTGGTTTCATAAAACAATTTTTAAAAAATTGAACGTAGTGAGTATAAATTTTTTTTGCTTTTTTCAACATTCTTCTCTTTTAAGTTTTGAGTAAATTATTTCAAAGATTATTTCTGTAACTGAATCATGTGCACAATATACATTGCACAATTAAAGCATACGTGAAATAAAGTTTACATTTTTCTCTGTTTTCTTTTTCTGTTTAAATATTCCAAACATTGTGCTATTTTTTATTTTGCTAATTATTTTGTGAAATCTGTTTTTCAATCTCTCAAAATGCGGGAACCTTTTTCTTCTCTTAATAATAATGCTACATTTTATGCATTTCTCTAGTAATTAAACTTACATACTAATATATTTGCATAGTCTTATTTATTTTGGGACTTCTTATTCGTAATTTTCTATGAACTTATATTGTTCTCTTATTATTAGAATGTTTCGCAATCCAATTTTATTGAATCCATTAATTTATTTTGTCAAGAAATTACTAAGTAATAATAATGAAATTTTGGATAATTAAACAAATTTCGCTATAAAAAATTTTTATATTATATATACTTACTTGAAAAACTATAAGCTTAAAATTATACGATTATTCTCTTCTTTCTACACATTTTTATGATAAATTTTCCTTTGTTCCACAAAAATGGTTTATAAAATTTCAATCTCTTTTATTCTAAAAAAACATGTATGTAATTCCGAAATAAAGTTTTGATATCTTTTTTCAGAATTACTAGAATTTTTAGAAGATGGATAAAAAAAAGCGATTCAATCCATATATCAGTGTCGATGCTGAAGAAGAAATCGTTATCTCTGGTATAGCCGGGCGATTTCCTAACTCTGACAATATGAAAGAATTTCAGGAAAATATTTTCAATAAAAAGGATCTTGGTTCAAAGGATCATCAACGCTGGACTAATTGTAATAATATCTTTTTCTCGAAATTAAGAATATCTTTGTTTTTTAGTAGAAAAATTTAGTAGAAAGATACTTATAGCTCACGTATGTATATCAATCGCAGTTCGGAATTTCTAATATCTGGTATCAGTATGTCTGCAAATATAATATATTAAAATCGAAAAAATTCATTCAAAGTCATTAATGCTCCGTGCAATATTACGTATGTTCACATAAATCACTTTTTGTTAATATCTTTATAATTTTCTTTTTGTTTGATATCATAATTCAAGGTAATCGAAATATAGGTCGCGTATCTCTTTGAGAATATTTTAATGCAATAATTATCTATAACTTAATAAATTTAAATAAAAATAATATGACAATATTATTTATATATAAATTATTTTTAATCCTGACAGATATCTATGAAATGCCTCCTCGAATAGGAAAAATTAACAATAGGCAGAAGTTTGACTCAACATTCTTTGATATACCGGCCTCAGAAGTTCAAGTACTTGATCCTGGAATAAAAATGTTACTCGAGCATACCTATGAAGCAATCATTGATGCGGGTGTAAATCCCGCAGAATTACGAGGAACAAACACAAGCGTTGTCACAGCAATATGTGTTTCTGATTCAGATAGATATTTATTATACGAAAAACCTCACGTATGTGTACTTCACGTATTGGTTATTTAATAATTAAATATCAAAAATCGATAAAAGAAACGCGCTCTTAAAATTATATAAACTCGTTTATATGTATACAATAATATTGCTAAATATGCGGAAAATATTTTACATATAAAAACTATATCGTAATTACTAATAGATTGCTGGAACAAACATTCTTGGATATGGTAATTCCGTGACAGCAAGTCGAATTTCTTATTGGCTCGGCGTTACTGGACCATCGTATAACATCGATACTGCATGCAGCTCGAGTCATTTCGCTATGGTGGAAGCTTACAGGATGATTCGATCTGGCATTTGCGAAGCGGCTATTGTTGCTAGTGTTAATTTATGCATAAATCCTTCTATAACTCATCAGTTTTTTCAGCTGGGTATGTAAAAAAATAATATTATTGCGTTCACAGTTGTTGCGTTGTCAAATGGTATAAAGTAGTTATTGATACAGATTTATCAAGATAATAATATTTAATCAATGTTTGTTTATTCGTGCTTCGCAAAACATAGTAAATTCTGTGTTTGAACGACATAATTAATTCGCTCACATATATTCATCAAAGTTTTTAAGTACTTCGTGTATTAATCAAAAAATTAAAAATAAAAAACAAAATTATATCTTTTATATTGATTAAAACAAATAAACTACTGATATTATTTTAGGGGTTCTTTCTGCTGATGGCTACTGTAAACCTTACGATGAAGAAGGCTCTGGTTACATGCGTAGTGATGCAGCTGTAGTAGTGTATCTACAAAAGGCAAGGGATGCAAGAAGAATCTATGCGACTTTTGTCTATGGTAAAACCAACTGCGATGGCTTTAAAGAAGAAGGAATTACCTTTCCATCATTTGACAAGCAAAAAATGTTACTGGAAGAATTTTACGACGATTGTGGAATCTCACATCTTAAGCTATCTTACATGGAGGCTCATGCAACTGGTACTGTGGCCGGTGATCCTGTGGAACTTCAAGCCATTGATGAAGCTTTATGCGCCAAAAGAGACTTTCCTCTGTTACTTGGTTCAGTGAAATCGAATATTGGACACTCCGAACCCGTTAGCGGTCATTGTCAAATTGCAAAGGTAAGTTTACAACAAAATAGAGTTAATACAACTGTACATATAATGTAATGCTACATATAAGATTATGCAAGTATTTTTTTATTTGCCAGTCATTTTTGATTATTTATTATAATTATAGAAGATATTATTGCCATTATATATAAGAAATGTATGCATCTCATAAAGGTTTTAATAGCGATGGAAACTGGTATAATACCGCCTACTATACATTTTAAACATCCACGTAAGAATATGACTGCTATCATTGAAGGAAGAGTAAAAATAGTCACTGAACCAACAGAATGGAAGGGCGGTTATATCGGTGTTAATTCCTTCGGATTTGGCGGTGCTAATTGCCACATATTATTGAAATCAAATCCGAAAATTAAAGTCAATAATGGAACGGACGATAATTTACCTAGGCTTGTAGCTATATCTGGATGTACCGAGGAAGCAGTTAAAATTATATTAGATGACGTAAGTATACATTTATTTCCGAAATCTAATCTTCCTTCTTCTTACCTCGTACAGTATTATTATATGTATGTCATTTTAATTTATTTACAAAATTAACCCTTTGTCAAAAAAGGCGGTATAAAAATAACTGCAAGTGTGTTGTACCAGAGGTTGTACACACATAAACACAAACACATATACAATATACATATGTATATTGTATATATTATAATATATTAAAATAAGAGAGTAAAAGAGAAAAACTATATAATATAGCATTTATTATACGATTTTGTGTGTAGATACTACGTATGGTAGTCAATTAATATTAACGAGTTATACACAAGATATATATATATATATATATATATGTATATATATATAATATTTTTTAAAATAACAATTTAAATGGTTGATTAATTATTACATTTAAATAGAATTATAAAACTGATAATTTCACACATTTAAGGAACGAGATTTATTTTTTTTTTATCGAAGAAGTGTTTATGCAAATCAATTTATTTATTACCTGTCTTGTAAAAATTAATAACAGATGACAGATGGGTACGCGTATAAGTGTAGTTACAGGCCTGATTGCGAATTCTATGCGATACATCATTGACAAACTTTGACTTATAATTCAAAAACTATTGTAGCCTCGATATTTTCACCTAACGATTTTTAATTTCATTATACCACTAAAATAAGCTATTAAAATATTCTACAGAAGTTGTGAGAAATTTTATGTGTTTGTAACTTTGAGAGAAACATTGTGTATATATATATGTGTGTGTGTGTGTGTGTGTGTGTGTGTGTGTGTGTGTGTGTATAAATGATTACGGTTATATTTGTCATAATTAAATATTAGATAAACAAGATAATATATTTAATAAATTTATGCAAATCAGTTGAATTTATTTTATTAAATGTTTAGAATAACGACAGTTGATTAAATCATCACACACACACAGCCACATTCACATTCACTAATACCCACATTCCACTTATATTAATACTCACGAGCACACACACGCGCGCGCGCGCGAGAAATATTAAACAAAAGGGGCTTAACTATATCATTTTGAAAACGACTTGACGTCAGCTACAGGAATTCAGAATAAAAAAATAAAGTGTTCTTGATATGACCTGAGCCACCCTAGGTCAAAATAAATGTTGCACTTTATTTCCATCTTTAAACACACTGAGAAAGTTTTTTGAATGTGTTCGTGTGCAATACGTATGTGTGTCACAATTCTGAAATTTATTTTGAATTTTACGTATTTTTAATATACAGGGTGTCCGGTATCAAACGGACCAACGCTCGTGAGCAGGTAGAACGCAGTAAACTGAAAAGAAAAGTCCTGTACCATTTTGTTAAATTCGCAATAGTTATTGCGTTATTAATTAAAATATCTGAGCTAATGAGCGCGTGGGAAACGGTAGGCCGGAATCGATAGACATGTAAGGCATGGCTTATTTGTTTATATCTCTTAGCAACAAATATCATGCGTCGCTCGTCGCTCGCTGCGTGACTCCACCTCTCGCTCAGATGATGCTTCCGTTGTTAAGAGACGTAAAAAAGTAAGCCATCGTACATGCCTACCGATTCCGGCCTACCGCTTTCCACGCGCTCATTAGCTTAGATATTTTAATTAATAACGCAATAACTATTGCGAATTTAGTGAAATAGTAAAGGACTTTTCTTTTCAGTTTACTGCGCTCTACCCGCTCACGAGCGTTGGTCAGTTTGATACCGGACACCCTGTATATTTGGATGTCTCAATTTAAATAAATTACCCCCCCCCTCTCTCTCTCTTCCCCCCCCTTTTTTTATATATATGTATATAAGCGTAATCATGATTCTATCTACCTATATCAATTCTGTGCGACACAAAACGTGTCCTTTTAATGTGTTAATGTACTTACTTTGACTAAAGAATATCCAAGATACAAACAAAATAAATTATAAAATGTTAAAGACATTTAGACTTTTCAACTTTAAATATAAAACATTTGATAAAATATAAAAATTTTATTGATAATTCCAATAGAGAAATTTTTTACAACTTGACCAATACCAGCAAATAAACGGGCAAAATTGGAAGAATATTTTTTAGGGAGAACGTATCTCTTGGTTTGAGATTACAAGATTCCCTTAATCTTCCTCCAACCATACCGTGAATAAATAGGCTAGAAAAATATAGGTCCGAAAAGTCGCTGAAGCAGGAAACGAACCTGCGTCTTTCGCTTGCCGGGCGACTGCTTTAACCATCTAAGCTATTCAGACCCTTTCGATCCTATATTTTTCAATTGCCTTTTAATAGATGTTAGTAAACAATAATCTGAGAACGTTTTACCGGCTCTCGACGGTGAAAGATGTAAATTCTAATATTGTGTGTTAGCTCCATAATTAGGTCCAGGAGCGAATTAAATTAAGTAATTGGTAATTTTTTATTGCTAGTCAAATAAAAAATTTCTCTATTTGAATTTATTTGACTAGCGATAAAAAATTACCAATTACTTAATTTATTGATAATATTAATAATATTATTAATATGTTTAGGACAAATAAGTTAATTAAGTTAAAAGAGTAGATTCAAATAAATTCTACGATTTGTAAGTCAATTTATGGTAACTAATTTCGTATTATGCAAGACTTGTAGATAATTAATTTGATTATAATTATGTAAGAATCTTATAACAAAGAATTTAGAAATCTTCAGCAAAAACCCGTTTATCCTATTAAAAGATAAGTTTATCTAGATTATATCAAATTATTGCATGTTTTCACTTCTAATTTACATATAATTCTCTCCTAACAATGTACATATATTTCTTAACAACTAATTGTAAACTTTGTTTCTTTTTTTTTGGTAATATTTATTTGCATAATTATGAACTCTATTATTTTACACAGAAAGTATATTCCATAATCATTATATTATACCATAGTCGCATATTCTACAAATCGAATGCTTATAACACGGAAATGATAGTGATCACTCGCATGTGTACATACACACATACGCGTTGCACCCACACACTTAAAAAAAATTTTTATATATAAACCATTAACTTTAATTAATTTCAAGAATGTGCTATAAGATAATTATTGTATATTTACAATTAGTAACGATATCTCTGTAGGCACACAGTCGATCGATAGATGTAGAATATATCTCTCTGCTACATCGTATTCATAGCGGCAATATAAAAGGTCATCCCTACAGGGGATACATAATTGCTGGATCAAAAGTATCCGATAACACAATAATTAAAATGGAACGAAACTTGTTTACGAAAAGACCGATTTGCTTTATATTTTCTGGAATTGGATGTCAATGTCTTAATATGGGTACGTAAATCAAATATCATATTACAATATAACACTTAACAATTGTTAAGATGTATAACATATTAGTTTGCAATTAACATTTAATAATTTTTAAATTATAAACATATGTTGATATTCTTATATTTGTGTTGGAAAATAACAAAATTAACAGTAATAATATTTCCAATTTGCGAATTTTGTAATTCTTAAAGTTACATTTAAGTATAATATAACTAAATTTCGCTATAAATTAAACTAAAATATAATATTGATACTGCACGTGCAAAATAAAGATAAGCAATTTCCAGAAATTTTGTTTATGTACGTTTAGATCAATTATGTAAAAATATTACATTATTTAAAACAATGTATCAACAACATTATGTAATTATATTTTTTTAAAATATTGGTAGGTCGAGCTTTAATGAAATTTCCAGCATTCAATAAAGCAGTCCAGAAATGCGACACTGTTTTGAGATCTCACGATATATTTCTCACTGATATTCTAATAAATGAAGACAAACATATTCTCGACAACGTAGTCAATTTATTTGTCGGCCTTATTGGACTACAGGTAAAAACATATACATATGTATAAATAAAATATATTATTTATATATATTATTTTATTCGAGAAAAGTATTACTTTATTCGAAAGTTAGATGATTTATATGTATTGCAGATCGGAATAGTTGATCTTTTAACAAGCATTGGTATCATTCCTGATATTATAATGGGTTATTCCATTGGCGAGTTGATTTGTGGATATGCCGATGGATGCTTGACGGCCGAAGAAACGATCATGTTGGCATATTATGTCGGCTTAGCATTTCTTAAGTCAGAAATAATAGATGGCTTAATGGCTGAAATTAATCTCGATTTCAAAACTATGAAGAATATGTGTCCATCAGATATTGATGTAGCTTGTTACAATAGTTCTCATAATTGTATTGTGAGTGGACCAACAAACTCTGTAAGAGCATTCCTCGCTAAGCTACAGGTTTGAAAATAGTATAAATAATATTTATGATGCTTATAATTATTGAATTTAATAAATGATAAAATTTCTTTTTATTTAGAATGATAATATTTCTGTAAAAGAAATTTCGTGTGGACGTATACCTTTTCATAGTCGTTATGTCGAGCCCGCAAAAGTTAAACTTTTGGAATACCTAACACAAATATTGCCACAGAAAGCGTCCGTGAGTTCAAAGTGGTTGAGTGTGTTCTCTTGTGAATGGTCCGGCGCATCTACAAAATCATGTCTAGCGAAATATTATGCAAATCATCTGCTAGCCCCGGTATTATTCTTAGAGACTGTGCGATTTATTCCAAACGACGCAGTGACGATTGAGATAGCGCCGCATGACATGCTACAATACATTCTTAATGATTCCTTAGAGACTACAGTGACAAATGTCGCGTTATACAAATTCTCTCACAAACCAAATATTGAAATATTTCTAGAAGGAATTGGAAAACTATATAATGCAGGTTTACAGCCGCAAATTGCAAATTTATATCCGGAAGTAAAGTTTCCTGTAAGTCGTGGTACACCGATGATTTCCCATCTTGTAAGGTAAATTCTGTTTGAAATAGCACAAGTTCTTTTTACTATAGAAAAGTAAACGAGATAATAGAATTTGAAACAGTACAAAATTAAATTGCATTATTTTTAATCGTTAAGACGGTAAACAAACAAAGATTAATGTTTCATACATTGTTGAATTAATGACATGCTTTGCAGATGGGATCATTCCGAAGATTGGTATACATACCGTTATTCCGGACAAAGAAAACTTGACAAAGGAGAAGTAATTGTTACTATTAATGTAACAGACGAAGAATTTATATACATGACTGGGCATGTCGTTAATGGAAAAAATTTATTACCAGCTACAGGATATCTTTTCCTTATATGGCAGATGATTGGCTGGTTAAAAGAGCAAATACACCTCGATATACCAATTGTATTTGAAGATGTCAATTTTCTACGCTCTACGATTTTATCACAACAAAGCCCAGTCGATTTAACTCTTATGATCCAGAGAGGTAACTTGTACAATTAAATTTATTTTCTAAACTGTAGATATACAAAGAATAAAATATTTTTACATAAAATATAAATAAGAGAAAAAATTGAGTTGAGAAAGATAAATCGAGAAAAGATTTGTGCATCCAACAAACCGTTAGCAGTCTGCTAATAGAGTGCAGCAGATTTGAGCAGAAATTACAGTATATTGACACTAACTGTGTCTGCATTAAGCTTGCATTCTGTTGACATAGTTGGTAAATGTAACATAATCAAAATTTATTTCTACTACTTGATTTCTACTACCAATTTACGATACAATGTGTTGCAAATTTGTTTGATTTATTTATATTTTATTTATATTTCTGTTATTCTAATTAATGTATTGTTTTAATTTGTTAATAAATTTTGCAATACTTGTGTTATCATTTTACTGTTGCATATGGTAGATGTTACATTAAAATTTTGTTTTACCTGTAAAAATTTATAATAGATACTTTGCAAAATTTGTTTTCGAAGGATATAGTTCTTTTAAATATACATGTAATACGAATTTTATATCAAAGTGTTAAACAAATTTAATCATCCCATATGATGAATTTAGTATCTTAAACTATTAAAAATATTTTATTAAGATTTTAGTTTTGTTAGTGTAAAAATTAAATTAATAAAAAAGTTTCTGGAATAATAATTTAAAACAAGGACTGAATTCTATCTTAATAAAAGCTACATACGAAAATAATTTTGCTGTTCTGCAACTGCTAGGCAGTTTTTAAGCACGCCCAAAAGATTTCGGTCCAGAGATATCACAGCTTAGTCGGTCAAGCTTACGAAGATTAAAACATTATTCTAGTTTCTGATGAAAATGTTTGCATATCAGATCGTATATTAATCATTGATATCATGAATACTTTTATTAAAACTTAAAAATTTACTTTTGTATTTATTTAACATTTCATACAAGCGTAATTAATCGATAATATTTCTATTTCTTGTGTTTAATATTTTTTTTCCATAATTGGCTAATTTATCCTTCAGAATCTCATTATAGAACAGAATATTTTTTTCTAAGTTATATTTATACAAAATTAATATCGATATTGTTGATAGGTAGTAACAAATTCGAAATAATCGAAGGAAGCAATACTGTCGTTACTGGAATAGTACGAATTCCTGTTAATATTGAAGATGAGAAAATATGTACTACATTTATTGATCGAAATATCAATGATAAAGAGGAAATGAGCATGAAAGATATCTATAAAGAATTGAAACTCCGTGGTTATCAATATACTGGCGAATTTCGTGGACTAAAAAGCGCGTCAATCTCTGGAAAGAATGGTCATATTGCCTGGACTGACAACTGGGTAACATTTATGGACAACATGTTACAGATGATGATTTTAGGACAGAAATCGAGAAGTCTCCTTGTACCAACAAGAATTCGCAAATTAGTAATCGATCCGAAATCTCACATACAACATGTTGAAAAGCTTGCAAATGAAGAGAATCGTAAGTTTTCAGTATTATAAATGGGTTAAAAATTCTAAATAAGGTTACAAATTAGCCGAGTGTTATTTCTTGGAAAATATATATCTAATATGTCATCGTATGTGTGTTATATCGTAGAAGTTCTTGTACAAAATTATAAGCATTTGGATGTTTTGATATCTGGAGGAATAGAAATATGCGGCGTCGTGGCTACACCTATATCTCGCCGAAAAAGAGCAATCCACCCCGTTCTTGAAGAGTACAAGTTTGTTGCTCATCGAGATCTAAATGTGATATCTTTGCAAGATGCAATAAGAATGTCGGTGCACATTGCGCTTGAATGTTACAATATGATAAACGTGAAAATCATCGAATTTGTCGAGGATAGCGATCAAGTGCTGCCGGAGAATATAAATTGTTTTTTTGTGAATAAAGTTCTGGATGATTTACCGCAAATTAAATCTGATATCAAACTGATAGTGTCACACGAGCGATTCAAAGATACCGCTTTGCCTGACAACGTTTCTACAATAGAATTTGATAAACTGACAGGAAATGAAAATTGTTTGATGATCATAGGTTACGGAATTTTTATAAAAAATAAAAACGAATTACATGAACAATTATTGTCTGTTATAATGCCGAATGGATTTCTTCTGACATTTGAAGAGTTGGATGCTACTTACGACTACTCATGCCTGGATAAGTATGGGTTAAAAGTAATTTTGGAGAAACGTACCAACGATAATACACTTATATTATTAAGGAAAATGCAATATATTAGCAGTATTCAGGAGATAGTGTATGTGAACAATTATGAATTCTCATGGGTGAGCAAGCTTAAATCATTTATGGATGAAAAGATAGAAAAGGAGACTACATATATGAGGATAATAGTTGTCGCAGAAGGAGACTTCGAATGCGGACTAATCGGCCTTGTCAATTGTTTGCGAAAAGAACCGGGCGGTGAAATGATTAGAGGATTATTTATTCAAGATACAGATGTGCCTACTTTTTCATTGCAAGAATCGTTGTACATGAAACAACTACAGCTCGATTTACCCATCAATGTTATACGTTCCGGTAACATTTGGGGATCTTACAGGCACTTTTCGTTACCGTCACTAGAACCAAAACCCGTACAAAGTGCCTACGTTACTCAGATGGTACGTTAAGGAGATTCGGAATTTAAGATAAATTGAAATAATGTTTTGTGATACTTTTCATTCATAAATTAAATAATAATTGACTGTAATTTAATAGGATTGAAATAGTTTGTTATATTTTTTTATTTTAGGTGCCGGGTGATCTCAGTACTTTTTGTTGGGTGCAAAGCAGAATATCTTTTGTCAACGATGATGATAAAGAAAATTTAATTAGCGTAGTATATGCGTCTATTAATTTTAGAGATGTCATGATAGCTAGCGGTAGACTCAATCTCGAATCTATTTCAGACGAACCAAATAATAGTTCTTTAATTGGAATGGAGTTTGTTGGTTTTAATAAAAATGGACAAAGAATAATGGGCATGTGTGCATCTGGGTATGATATGGATACACACTGTTTTAATTAATATATTATTGTTTTAGTAAATAAACTGTTTAAAATAAATTTCTTATATTTAAATTATAAATGCTTTTGATGAAGTAAGAAACAAAAGAATTGTTATATTTTATATGCTTCTTTTTACTCTTATATACAGAATATTATTTAAAATAATAAAATTATTTAATATAAATTTAATATCATGAATAATATACATTTAAATGATTTTCTAAATTATTATTTTCAGAGGAATGACAAATATACGCGTAGCTGACAAATATCTCAGTTGGATCATACCTGAAAAATGGACGATGGAAGATGCAGCGACGGTTCCATGCGTGTATGGTACGTGCTATTACGCTTTGTATTTCAAAGGTAAAATGAAGAAGGGCGACAAAGTATTGATTCACTCTGGTACGGGAGGCGTTGGTCAAGCTGCGATTCATCTCGCGCTTTACGAAGGTTGCGAAGTGTTTACAACGGTTGGGAGTGTCGAGAAACGACACTTTATAAGAGAAACATTTCCCTCTATTCCCGAGGATCATATCGGAAACTCTCGAGACACGAGTTTTGAACAAATGATTATTCAGAAAACGGGAGGTCGCGGAGTGGATATCGTATTGAATTCTTTAGCTGAAGAGAAACTGCAAGCATCCATTCGTTGCTTAGCAAAGGGTGGTCGTTTCCTCGAAATTGGAAAGTTTGATATGTTTTCCAATAATCCTCTAGAAATATTTGCATTCTCAAAAGGTATTAGTTTCCACGGCGTTTTATTAGACAAATTATTTTCTGCGAAATCAGGGAATAAAGCAATATTGTGGAACAAAATAACAGAAGGTTTAAAGAATGGCGCTATTAAACCATTATGTAAAAAAGTCTTCGAAAAGGATGAAATAGAAGCTGCGTTTAGACATATGGCTGCTGGAAAACATATTGGCAAGGTATGATCATTTTCCAGTATACGTATAACAGGGATAACTAATCGAAGTACTAATATCTAAAAAAAATGGACATAATGCATATTTCTTTTTATACTTACTTTATTCTTTCCAACAGCTTTTTTTATTTTCCTTTTTTTCGAGGTCTTTTATTCACTGTCAACTCTATCAAAGATTTTAAGATATAATATAATTAAACAGCATCTTTTTTCGCGTGTTGTATTCTTTTAATTATGCTATAGTATGCGCAAGTTCCATTCATTGTGCTTCTTTTCTTCTATCTAATCTGCATTTCCGGCAAATATTATATTGCTCTTCATCTTTCTCTTCAATCTCTCCGTCAACATCACTTATCAATATAACCATGCAACTTGTATATTATACGAAACAGTAAAACACTCTTATAAATTTCCATTTTACTTTAACCTTCTTTTTTAAACATCAAACTTTAATCTTTTTTCGGCGCAATTATCGCTTTCTTACATTCGTTTGATAAAACCTTCTCTCTTTTAAACTGTTTTTTATCGGCTCTATTAAATTTTTTTTATTACTCCTATATTGTACAGTCACACTTTATTCCTACAAATCTCTGTCTGTGATCTTCATTTTTCCAGCTTCTCGTCCCTTATGATCTCCTTTTCATCTTTCTCCTTTCTTCCTGATATTTCAAAATATACATATAATATCAATATTAATTGTTTTAAATTAATATCAATATTAATTGTTTTCAATCAATATTATTTGTAGATAATGATAAAAATTCATAAAGAAGATGAACCCTTGGATGCGCCAATACTCGCACATCCCCGCTACTACTGTCTGGAACACAAATGCTACATCGTTTTAGGTGGCCTAGGTGGTTTCGGTTTAGAATTAATTGATTGGTTGATTCTACATGGTGCAAAAAATCTAGTACTGACTTCGCGAAATGGGATAAGGAACGGTTATCAGCGATCAAGAGTAACGTTATGGCAATCTTACGGTGTGAATGTACAAATTGTTACAGCTGCTGATACTTCGAAATACGAAGATTGTAAATCTATATTAAAATTTGCCGAACAACAAGGTCCTGTGGATGCTATATTCAATTTGGCGGTTGTGTTGAAAGATAGCATATTTAAGAATCAGTCTCCACAAACATTCGAAGATTCCTTCGTATCAAAGGCATGGGCGACGAAAAAGATGGACGAATTGTCGAGAACAATTTGCCAACAACTTCGACATTTTGTCGTTTTTTCTTCCGTTTCATGCGGAAGAGGTAACGCAGGCCAAACAAATTACGGAATGGCTAATTCCGTAATGGAAAGAATTTGTGAAAGAAGAATGAACGAAGGTTTACATGGTTTGGCTATTCAATGGGGCGCTATTGGTGATGTTGGACTTGTGGCAGATATGCAAGACGATGACAAAGAACTTGTTATTGGAGGTACATTGCAACAAGAAATATCCTCTTGCTTAAATACATTAGAAGTATTCTTGCTACAAAATCGGTCAATCGTAAGCAGCATGGTTGTTGCTGAGAACAAAAAAGATTCTGGCCGAGCAACAAATCCACTTGAAGCAGTTGCAAATATTATGGGTGAGTTCAACTATTACATAAAAGATTTGTCAAAACATTTATACGAAGCAAATATTTATTCCACAATATTGTTAAGAGTGCATTATAATGAAATAATCGAGTGCATTAAAGACATTCCAAGAAATACAAACTTCAATAGTTGTTATATTGCTGTTTCAAGACTAAGTAAGGTTCGGTTAAAAACTCACATTTAAATATTTAATTCTTTCTCTATTTCCTAAAATAGGATTAAAAAATCCAAACGTAGTGGCGCCGAACATAGCACTGGCTGAACTAGGAATGGATTCAATGATGGCAGTAGAAATTAAACAGACGTTGGAGAGGGAATTCGATATTTTATTGACTGCACAATATATTCGAAATCTTAATTTTTCTAAACTTAGAAAAATGACAAATACAGCCGAGCAGGAAGAAATGTTCAATGCCACTGAAGCTGATACAAAGAATGGTTTAGAAATATTGACTCGAAAACTTAACGATTCAGATTTGAGTCCAGATATTTATGTAGAAGTCGCTGTAAACAGAGAAGTTGCGGGAAGCGAAATATTCCTTATACCAGGAATCGATGGATGTGCAAGTGTATATAAACTGGTAGCATCGAAAATTAAATCTTCGGTGATATGTTTGCAACACGGTGCAATTAATATGCCGGGTGTTACTCGTTCAATAATGAAATCAGCAGCATATTTTTTGCCTGTACGAAGTTATAAGATAATCTATTTTAAATATTCATTTAAATTGCTGTGTATTTAAATAAAAATATATTTGATATATTTGATTACACATACACACACGCATGTGCACGCACTTGCGCCTTTTTTACGTGCTATCTCATATATGTTTATGTTTTTCTAGCATATATTGGAAAAAATGAAAAGTCGAGAAGAATTCCTAATTGTTGGTTATTCATTTGGATCTTTAATTGCCATCGAATTAGCAAGATTATTAGAAGCTAGGAATTTCTCCGGACGTTTAATACTTATAGATGGAGCTCCTGATCTAATGAAAGTTTTAATGGGGAAACTTTTTAATCATTTTTCAGAACAAGAACTACAAAATGACGTTCTATTTTATTTGATGAAACTGCATCTTGAATCGGAGAACAAAATGGTTAGTCAATTATCATAAATATATTGTGACTTTATACTGCGAAAATGGTTTACTTATTTATGTTTACATCTAGTTAATAGGAAAGAGTACATATATATATATATATAATTCGTTAGGATATGCTTGCTAAAATGATAAGATAAATTAAATTTTTATTATCTTAATTTATATAATCTAGACTACAGAAGTTTTAAGAATTTTCTATAACGTTTCGTTGAATAATCAAAATTATAATAATTATAGTGCCATATATATATATTTATATGTATAAGTTATATAACATGTATAATAATTGAAACAGCATTTATTGTTTGAGCGTATATTTGAAATGAATATTAAATTAAAACAGTAGTTGTTAAGGCAATAAATTGTTGTTAATGACCAAAGAAAAAAATAATTTGATTTATATAATTTAAAAGTGCAAAAGAAGTAATTGGATAATAAAAATACAAGACATGTTCAGTACTTTTAGTATACGAGAATATAGTATAAGCATATTACTGTCTTTTTTAAAGTGCAGATTGTTCTTTCGTTATTAAAATTGTGCATAATACAATATTATTATTTACAGCTTGCATTAGAGCTGAGTAAATGCAATACATGGGAGGAAAAATTAGAAATATTTACTCACTTTTCGAAAGAGATCGATGTATTAACTGTTGAAAATCAAAAATTTTTATGTTCCACGATTTACGATCATATAATCGCTGTACAAGATTATAATATATCTTCATTGCCTCGCCTTAAATCGTCTGTAATACTATTAAAACCTACACTTACGCCTATTACTTTTGGTGAAGAAGATTATGGTCTACATAAGGTAAATTTATTTAGAATATAATATTTTATCATTTTTAAGATATTTCTTATAAGAGAAATTACTTTTAGGTTACTGAAAATGCGGTGCAAATTCATTACGTGGAAGGTACTCATATCACAATGATGGACAATGACAAAATAGCATCATTTATTAACGAAGCATTGTAAATTAAATAATTATAATGATAAATTACTATAATAATGCAAAACATTAGAAATAAGTATACTTCATAAAATATTTTATTAAAATTTATAAACTACTAAAATAATTATCTAAAATAATTTTGAAGAATAGATATAGTAATTGATGTAGTAATTTATGTAAAATTAATATTATATCTAATAATTATTTTTCTTTTATTTCTTAGCAAAAACTAAACCAAAATGCGAATATTGGCGATGAAATATGGAATTATTTTTTTTTTACAGCACAGAAAGGATTGCGAAAACACAACACAAATTTTAGGAGCCATGGTGTTTGCAATTTGTCTTCAGTCCTATATCATATTTCAATCGTCACATTTATTTGAAGATCTTTCTTCTGATCAAATTATATGTTATACTTTAATAATAGATAAGCTTGTGTTATAAAACTAAAATATTAGTATAAAATAGTGCTGAAACGAGCATATAAGGATGTTTGCAATAGATTAACTTTATTAAGCTAATAAAAGATATACATAATTCTTTAGAATGGAATGTTTCGACACTTACTTGTGTCTCTTCAGCCGTAAACGAATGAGTACATTTACATTGATGATAAATCGAAAATATAATAATTAATGGTAGTGGACCGCTGGATATTTGTTGCACAATTTTTGAGAGTTGACATCGTGTGTGTTGTGTTATTTCTTATAATAACTCACCCTGTGTGGTTTATGTAAGTGATGGTGTGTTATGTGTGTCAGTATCATCGTTGAGTAGCTTGTCAAATTATAAAAATAATGTGTGACTAGTCTGATGTGGTGTACGATTGCACTTTACACAATAATTAATTAGCTCATCCTTGCTTGAAAAATTGTCAAAAAATTAAAATATAAAAGTATGATTTAACACGTACGATTCACGCGTTTCACTTGTCTAAATTTACTAAAGCCAGCTTTATATACGTGCATGAAAGAGAAAGATATGAGAATTAGGTATACTTAAGGAATTAAAAAACAGGAGTAAGTTGACATTTTTAGGCAGAAAATTAGCCAGTTAGATTTGAGACGGTTCTGTACCAATTGTTGTCATTAATCACTTGTTATATCTACTTTTTTTTCTTTACACATACAACATTCACATATATTACACAAATAATATATATTTTGTTGCTCTTACTTTATAGTGTTTATTTCTATTTCTGTGTAAAATAAAATCATAGCATTGCGGATGGATATGACACTTACAGAACGATGGATATTAACAGCAAAATTGTGGTCATTGCTTTAACATCTCTAGAGCAGCCTATGCATATATTTTATATATTTACACAATGTAACATAACTATATATTATATATATATATATATTTTTTTTTTAAAAGTTATGTCATTTTCGATTGAAGGTATATGCTATAAAAGATATTAAATTTTAACGTAACATAATCTAATTTAACTTTTAAAGACAAATATATCTCTTTTCACCTTTCTTTGTTCATAAATTAGCTTATTAACCTGATCTTCTCTAACAAGATTCTTTTTTTTAATTTAACTAAATTTTCTAAATGCCTATATAATTTCTACCTGTGGCTGTAACTGTAATTTTTACTTGTTAATTCTAACATATATGTGTTTTCTAGAATATATCACTTTGTAGCTTTATAGTTATATCACCTTGAGAATGCACTCTCTGATTTTGCGAGCACTTGGTATATTCATCCAGATTAGCCTGTTCGTTACTTCTGGAGCGAATCCTTTGCCAGCCGTGATGCATATCAGGTACTTGCTGAAATCGTTTAATTATCTCGTGGACGCTGCGACGATCGCCATTCTATTCCATCGTATTTCCATCGCCGATATTTCGAGTATTATTATTATCTACGGCCATGCCGTGCATATCGTACGACACGCAATCCTTTAAAAATATACGAGATAAATGTACTTCATATTTATCAGTTTCATTCGCACAAATGCTCCATCTCGAGATAACTAATAATTATTCAAGTATAATGTTAAAATAACGTTATAAAAGAGGGATTCTTGTTATCGCGATATCTTTTATTATCTTCTTTTTTTCTGTTACTCGATCTACTAAAGATGGTCCAAAGAAAGGACCAAAACGTTGAAACTAAATAGAGAAGTATTCAATAACAAGTTTGTTGCGCCTGTTTCCACTTTGAATTTATATCTTTTATTATGTCAGATTTGTTAACTTATTAGTTTTTTTATAGACAACGGAAACGATAAAAAATAATTTTATGGTTGAATCTCTCAATTTAAGATTTCTTCCAGCAACCGCGTTAACTCGCATTGTTTTATTTCTTATTCATAGAAAAGTAATAATGGAGATTGCAATGAACGATAATGTTGTTCAATCTTACCCTTTGTTGACATCTTCCTTCCATAGAAAGTGTTTCCGTCGAAGTTTTTTTAATTAACATTTTTAAATTTTTGTACGAAATTAAAACAACTATTTTGTACAACTTTTTTTTGTTAAAATATTTTTAAAAGTTCTTATTTTCAATTCGCGCTATTGTTTGATATCACATTATTTTTGTAGAATATATTTTACACAATTAAAATAATTTATAGAACAGTTTTTATCAGTTTAAAAAACACTATTTTGTGCAGATAAAGATAACAATTTTGTAGATTAGAATAACACTATTTTGTAGATACATGACAGTTTTCCACAATTAGCGCGTGTACTTGGCGCCTTTTTTTTACATTTTTTTAAAAAGGTAAGTTTTTAGGGATTATATCATTCTTTTTTGTAGTATTTAATTAATGACACCAAATCCACTAGCAAATATATATATTATGACGTACTAGATTA
The DNA here is from genome assembly GCA_963971435.1 of Lasius platythorax. Lineage (NCBI taxonomy): Eukaryota > Metazoa > Arthropoda > Insecta > Hymenoptera > Formicidae > Lasius > Lasius platythorax. The sequence goes on from OZ020545.1 coordinate 12,322,594, forward strand.
CCGAGTTAAAAATATCTTAGATTATCGGATCTTAATAACACATAAATTCTATTATTTAAAAAACGAGAAAGAAAACGAGCGAGAAGGGGGGGGGGAGAGAGAGAGAGAGATTTATAATATATTATTATAAATAAGAAAGAGTGAGTGAGAGAGAAAAAGAGGGAAAGAGAAGAACAGCGAAAGAGAGAGAGTGAGTGACAATACGTAATATATAGTTAAAAAGATTATTAATGTTACCGAATCCATTAGCAAATATATAAGTTTTATACTTTGACGTATTAGGTTATTATAGTTACCGACGACGGTCGGTAATATTAATAATATATAACTAAATACACAGTCGACTGTCGACTGCTCGAACCGTTTTTCGCACATACGCATTGGAGACTTTGACGACGACCACGACGACGGAGACGTTTCTTAATGATAAATTTTAACATTGAGACTTTGCATCTTAGTATCTCTGTTTATAGATCATGTAGAGCGAAAATAAAAACACTTTCCTTATATAAATCAAACGCAAGCTATCGATTAAGCCTATCAAGAATTCGATCGGTTCAGTGGTTATTGAGGTCTGATAATCTGAGATACTCTCAACTATCCGACTCGCGTAAAGATATCCGGAGTGCCTCGCTGTTGCTGTGCGGTACTTGGCGCGAAACACTACCGTGTCTCTTGATCAAAACTAAAAACTTACTTTTAAAAAAAAAGTAAAAAAAGGCGCCAAGTACACGCGACAGTTAAGAATACCCGTTATATTTGTTTACAAAATAGTGTTATTTTATCCTACAAAAATAATGATATCAAAGGAAATTGTGCCAATTAAAAATATAAATTTTTGAAAATATTAATTAAAAAATAATATTAAATTAAATTAAAACTTAATAGAAAAATTAATAATGAGAAATTAATACAAAAAATTAAAAATTTTTACAAAAATTAAAAATTATGCCGTTTTTTTAATTAAAATTGTTTAATTTTTTTATTTGTATTAATTTTTAATTATTGTTATTAATAATAATTAATAAAAAAAGATCCACACATAAATGGATGAATCTGGTAGAGATTCATTTTATAAAAATACATGGTGTCTGAAATTTAGTTCGTGAAATTTTTTTTGTTAATAACTTTTTAATAAACAATGAGCGACGGCTAAAACCTTTTGCATGTTACTCAGGACAGTGACCTTAACAACATATGTCAAGGTAAAGGTCATCGGGACTGAGTCCCTTTATCGGTATATTTACCCTCCAAATTTTATTTTTTCTAAAAAAAACTACAAAAATTATTTATTTAATTATTTTTCAATTTTTCTTATTATTTTTCCTGTATATAAAGACAGAAATTATGTACAAGAAAGAGAACTATATCGCGACAAAAATTATGTACGAGAAAAAAATATATGGACATATTTTACATATAATTATATATATTTATAATGTATTTTATTATATATATAAATTTTTTCCCGAACTCACTTCTCCCTCTCTCTCTTTTCTCAACATTATACCTTACAAATGCTAAAGAATATTTGAAATGAAATCACTTAACAAAAGAATATAAATAAATATTGCAATAATTATTTTCTATAGTATTAATATGCAATAAGTAAACGATATTAAAGAATTATTAATAATAAACAATTATTTGTGTGAATGTTATAAAACTTAGATATTAATACATTAAAGCATTTATACGATTTTTTATAATATATAATATTAACTAATGTTACGTCTGTATATATATGTGTGTATTAAAAATACTATGATTCGTTATAAAAAAAAGTTTTTTTAAAAAATTTTTTATATCTTTTTATAAACAATAAAACAAAAATATAAAATAGTTCAATTTTAGAGAGTTGAGTTTATCCTCTGAAAATAAATCCAGATAGCGATCAAAAATAGTGTATTATTTATAAAGACATGCTTTATATATTCTCGAAATTTTATAATTTATAATTTTTTAAATTTTTGACTTAAGCATCTCTTCCCTTGAGCTTCGCAGCAAGAACAGAATATAACTGAGTTGTTTATTGGTAACGAATTATAAACGGCGCCGTTTGTTCTTTCTTTAATTTTGATTAAATTTAATTATTACCATGTTGAATTATAATAATAAAAGATTTCGTTCGTTATGGAAAAGACGAACAATATATGGAGAAATTATGATATAAAACATTGTACGCGTGTACATACATCGCAAATAAGGTGAACTTTACAAATATTTGAATTTCAACGGGCTATAAGAGCCGAACGCGAATGATAATGCGTTAGTTTCGATGAAAATTAATTTTTCATCAAAATAATTTGTCGTGCACAGAGCACGAATTTTTCTTGGTCCGATATCAAAGTTAATTTTCATCGAAACCTACGCACTACCATCCGCGTTCGGCTCTTATAGCCCGTTGAAATTCAAATATGTTTTTCAAATTGAGAGCCTAAAATTTCTTAGTTGTTACAAATATTATTCTCGGTTTATATATTAATAAAATTGAAATATTTATTTCAGAATGGAAAAAGAGAAAAAGTATGTGTATGTAGATTATTAATAATATTCTATTTACATAAAATACAATAATATTTACTATCTTAATTTTCACATCACTGTATCTCACATACAGCTATGTACAGCATATTTTAAACTCACCTTTTAAAATGTGCTTTGGCTGCATTTAATCGATTCATATCGTCACGAAGGAGATATTTTTTACCACCCATTGTTCCATCCCTTTAAATGGTAAAATATTTAAAGCTTAAAATTATCTTTAATGTAAACATTAAAGAAAAAGCGTCAAAATTAACCAATCTGCTTTAAATTTTGATATACTATTATTTCTCAGCAACTAAAATCTGAAATTTTTTTATAAGAACTGATATGAATCAGATACGCTTATTGTTAGTTAGTTTACTTATCCGAAGTACATTATGCATTTGTTGCTCGTTTATATGCTAAATTAATTTGTTTTGTGTGATTATTTGAAATTAGAAAGTTTTTACTTGTGGCACTTTTTCCGATCAACTATATAATTTAATTAATCATAAATATTCTTCTTGAAAATATTCTATATGCTTGTTGAACAGAAAATTTGTTTTATTCCTATTTTTATCTTTATTGCTTTGTTGCAGTGCGATTAGAAGAATTAGAGATTAGAATATATATTCCATAAACTAAGTATCTTGTAGTTTATACATTGATATAATCTAATGTTTTTTATTCTGTATCGTTAAACAAATATGAATAAATTAGTTGATTTGCTCTAAATTTTTAACTTATAGATATCTCGTGTAAAAACTTTGGTAAATATAAATTAACGTAAATATTATAGATTAACGTACCCACCTCCAATGACCTTGACCTTGACATATGTTGTCAAGGTCACCCTTTTGAGTAACCTTCAAAAGGTTTTAGCCGTCGCTTGTTGCTTATTAAAAAGTTATTAACAAAAGAATTTCGACGAATTATATGCAATTTTCAGACACCATGTACGTTTTATAAAATGAATCTCTACCAGATTCATTCATTTATATGTAGTAAGTCGAAGGCCTGGGGCGGAGCCCTACCCCCTGCACCCTAACACCGAAAAAACTAACCTAACCCATTTTCTAGAGATGAAGAAATAAAAAAACCCTTTTCAGTGCGAAACGAGGTCTATGTTCTTACAATTTCACATGGGGTTGCAACTTTTCACGCAAAGGAAGGTCCACCCCCATCATCCTCTGCTTTCAGGTAGTTGTATCAAGGGTTTTTTCATCACTATAATACATATAAATTCATTGACAAAAAGAGTACCTCCGGTTAAGATAGTCAAAATGACCTCATTTATAAAAAAAGAAACTAACTGCCTGTACATGTGTATAAACTAATAACAAAATTTTCTATAACGCCCCCACCCCTCCTTCCCTCATCAACCTCCAACACAAAAATTCGCTAATTTTGTTTAATATTTTTTTTCTCAAATCCTATCTAAGAAAAAATTATTTAAAAAATTGAGTATGTAAATATAATAGAGCTGCATTAATACAAATTTTTTCAATGTTTAGGAGGCCTATCTTCTTATTTAAAATAAATCTTAAATATGAAAAATTGTAATATTTTCGAGCTTGAGAGGGCTTCGGTCCCAATTTCTTCTGTGAATAATATATTTTGGTAATTTCAATTTTCACAAATTTTTTCAGATTTTTTGAAATGGTGCGCGACCCCTAAATTGGCCAAAAATAATTTTAGTAATTTTTGGTCATTTTTGTCCTTAAAATAGTTCACAGACCTTTTAATTATATTCAAATCTTCAGAATTATTTATTCTTATTCAACAAATATGGTAATTAATACATTTTTATATCTTATAATTTTTTTAACAAATAATTGCATCTTTTTCCTCGTAACTTAATTATATCACATACATGTGTATATACATATATACATATGTGCATACATATACATACGCAACACACACGCGCCACACGCGCGCGCGCGCGCGCCCACACACACACACACACAAAATGAATATTATTATGTTTTATTTTCTATTATATTAAGTAAGTACCTAATCTTCATCGCTGTCCTCATTAATTACTGGACTCACTTCCTCAAAATTAAAAAGTTTTATTAATACTTCTGCTGGTCGTATATTTTTTGACAAATATCTAGCATAAGATAAATAATAAATAATAGCAGCTACGTGTGAACAACATCCTACTGTTTTTTCCCATTTGCACAGTTACAACAATACCGCTTAATATATGAGCTTAAAAATCTTGAATTTTAATCTTTCGAAATAGAATATACAATATGAAATAGACTATTCAGTCAATTCAAATTAACATGTTGAACGTGGTGTCAAAGTTTATCGGGTACAATACGAATTTTGAATATTTATAAATAGACCAAAACGGATATGATGACACAAGAAGAGAATATTTTAATGCACTTCTATTGTGTTGCAAGAAAATAGAAGTGCATTGCAGCATTAAAATATTCTCTTCTTCTGTCATCATATCTATTTTGATCTACTTAAATATTCAAAATTCGTATTGTATCCGATAAACTTTGATACGATTCAAATCGTATTTCTTGATTAAACTATAATATGTAAGATTACTATTCATTTTTTTTGTAATGCATCAAGAAATTATATACATATAATTATATATATAAAAAGTACATATCTTATCATATTTAAATTTTGCTGGTCAAATTTTTAAAGAAATATATAGCATCTTCTTGAAATTTAATGGCTAAAATTATTTTCTTGATATTTTTACCTAATACTTTTTAACAATAAATACATTACTCTCTCTCTCTCTCTTTTGCTCCAAAATCTGAAAACGCTGAGTACATACAACAGTGCATAAACATTCAACCACTATTCGACAATATGATCCTTTTACATTATTGCGTATTAAATCGCATAACGTCGCTGAAACTTTATCGTATGTATGTATATAAGATTGAAAATTATAATTTGTACAAGGTATATTTCGAGAAAATTTTGTTGAAATCTACATCTAATAAATTAAATTTACCAAAATTTTTTCTTTAATGCGTAATATGTAATATTTAAGGTTACTCAAAACAAAGTGGAAGTATATTAAAGATAATCACTTGACGAGCTTGAGAAACGAGGGAGTGACAGCTGCGATTAATGGAGAAACGCAATGATTTTCCAGTGGATTCAAATATAAAAATAATCATGTACAATTAAAATATGTAATAAAAATTAATATTTTTTATAAATATAATTCAAAAACATTACAAATAATAAAGTTTATGCCACATAAATACTATAACCGTAAGAGTCTTAATAAGTAAATAATTGTGTTTATATTTATTAATATATATATTAATATATATTAATTCTGTTCTAAGAAATATTAATAACGTCACACAATTCTTCGGAATAAAATATGATTACTAATACATTAATTTGTATGTTATTTTATAAATCATCTTATTTTTATTTTTTTATATTAAGTTTTATTTTTTTTTTGCCGTATGTAAAGTATTATATTACCTCATCTTGTGTGCGATGTGCTCAGTATTGATCGTTGTCATAAAATAAAGCAATAAATATTTATTTATTTTCTACAAAATTATTTAATACAACTCTTTTTGATGCTCCGCTGGTCGAAAGCAAAAGCGAAAGAGCAATAAGAACGAAAGTTGTACACTATGATGTGTTATAGTATTTCTGTAAAAAGGTATGTGGAGATTAACTGTCTTATCTATTAAATGTCTTAATTATTAATATTCTTATTTGTATTATTTCGCGACTGATGATTTGCTTAAAATTTTGTAACAATTGTATTTTATTTTAAAGTATTTCTTTAAAGTTTATGATGCTTGGAATTAATAACAAAAAATGTAAAATAAAAATATAAAGGTGATTTATTAAAATTCGACCTGACTAGCCAATATAAATATTTCTACACAACGTTTCGGCCCTTGTGTACGAGCCCTTATCAAGTGTTGCTATAAAAATTAACGAAAAATTGTATATTAACAATAAGAAACGAACCGCAATTTGGGATGTAATGTACAGGATATTTTTAAGAACGTTACCTTTCAAGCTGTCAAAGTGAAAGCCGTGATATTACTAATGTCGAAAAAGAAGACATGTATGTAATATTACCATATCTCGCGTCCAAATAACAAACATTACAAAGACACAGGAACAAACTTTACAAAAAACAACAAACAACCATACTCTGTGTATTAACGTGTCATATATCGGATTTAAATTATCGGATTAATATTATGTGTCTTTTTGTAGATTAATATTATTTTTAAATTTTTTTATAAAAAACATTTCAGCAATCTCTCTTTTCTTTCTATGTTTTTCACAGTGCAAAATTTTTGGTTTCTTCCAATTAAAATCATATCCGTGTGTGGACCGATGGTTGCTAATTACACTGTGGTTACTGGGATGTTTTTTAATGTCTCTGCAATGTTCATTTACACGTGTAGCTAGTTGTTTTTTCGTTTGACCAGTATATGTCGCATCACAATCATTACATTCAATCATATATACGACATCAGTTTTGTGATTAGCATCAATCTTGTTTTTACCTTTCTTAATTAAGTTATTAAGTCTTTTTGGAATCGTATATATTACTTCGAGGCCACATTTATTAAGCGCGATATTTAAATTTTCGCTTAGGTTTTTTATGTAAGGTAAAGGTAAAACAGATGCTGTGTCAAACTTTTTATAACAAATGTCAGTATTGTGGGTAGAGTCCTTACGAAATTTTTAAGTTTTAATTCTATTACAGATATGTGAATCTATAAAAAATTTTGGGAAGCAATTGTTGACCAAGATATCAGTTATTATTTTAATATTATTATCATGATAGCGATCGTCAGAGAGCAATACAGCACGGTCTACTAAACCTTTTATGGTATTGATATTGTATTTAAGTGGATGGCTCGAATAAAAATTCAGATATCTGCCTGAAAAAGTAGGTTTTCGATACCAATTAGTCAGCAAAATGATGGGGAGACCAAAATATGGTGTCCATACTTAAAGAAACGTTTTACAATGGATTACCCGATCGTATGGGGATTACGTTAAGGACTCATTAAGAACGTGGATGAAAACCAAAGAAAGGATTTGCATCTCCAACCAGCAATTGATTTTTCTATTGAAATGCAGAAGATATGATGTACTACCGGCACATATATACAGGTCACATAATCGCGTTTTCTTTTTCAACAATAGCGTTAATCGTAATTTTATAAATTTCACAAAACGTAATCAGTCAAGACTTTTAAATCTTGAGATAAGGGACCTTAATTTTTATTTGAGATTCTTACAATCTAAGATTAGTAAAAAGGAAAGTACTTAATGAAATACTTCAATAATTTCGGACTTCGTCGCTATTGCAAAAATATCATCAACATATCTGTAATAGACCGGTATAGTAAAATCTAATAAATTTAAACAATGAGTTTCTAGGTCATTTATGACCATGTCAGCCAAGATTGGCGATAAGGGAGACCCCATCGGACATCCGAAGATTTGTTCATAGTAAATTCCGTTAAAACTAAAGCTCGTTAAGTCAAGGACAACTGTGAGTGCGTGTAAGAATTGTTGTAAAGACATGTCAGTATTTTGTGTAATATAAATCCATCTATTTTCCATTAAGATTGAAGGAATTTTGCTGACTAATTGGTATCGAAAACCTACTTCTTCAGGCATATCTGAATTTTTATTCGAGCCATCCACTTAAATACAAGATCATAACCATAAAAGGTTTAGTAGACCGTGCTGTATTGCTCTCTGACGATCGCTATCATGATAATAATATTAAAATAATAACTGATATCTTGGTCAACAATTGCTTCCCAAAATCTTTTATAGAGTCACATATCTGTAAGAGAATTAAAACTTAAAAATTTCGTAAGAACTCTACCCACAATACTGACATTTGTTATAAAAAGTTTGACACAGCATCTGTTTTACCTTTACCTTACATAAAAAACCTAAGCGAAAATTTAAATATCGCGCTTAATAAATGTGGCCTCGAAGTAATATATACGATTCCAAAAAGACTTAATAACTTAATTAAGAAAGGTAAAAACAAGATTGATGCTAATCACAAAACTGATGTCGTATATATGATTGAATGTAATGATTGAGATGCGACATATACTGGTCAAACGAAAAAACAACTAGCTACACGTGTAAATGAACATTGCAGAGACATTAAAAAACATCCCAGTAACCACAGTGTAATTAGCAACCATCGGTCCACACACGGACATGATTTTAATTGGAAGGAACAAAAAATTTTGCACTGTGAAAAACATAGAAAGAAAAGAGAGATTGCTGAAATGTTTTTTATAAAAAAATTTAACAACAATATTAATCTACAAAAAGACACAGATAATTTAAATCCGATATATAACACGTTAATACACAGAGTATGATTGTTTGTTGTTTTTTGTAAAGTTTGTTATTGTGTCTTTGTAATGTTTATGTTATTTGGACGCGAGACATGGTAATATTACATACATGTCTTCTTTTTCGACGTTAGTAATATCACGGCTTTCACTTTGACAGCTTGAAAGGTAACGTTCTTAAAAATATCCTGTACATTACATCCCAAATTGCGGTTCATTTCTTATTGTTAATATACAATTTTTCGTTAATTTTTATAGCAACACTTGATAAGGGCCCGTACACAAGGGCCGAAACGTTGTGTAGAAATGTTTGTATTGACCAGTCAGGTCGAATTTTAATAAATCACCTTTATATTTTTATTCATCACTGGCGACTTCAATTTAATTATTTGATATGTAAAATAAAATTGATATACACATCCATGCGTATTCCCTTTCCCCCCCACATACACACACACACACACACACACACACACGCACACACACGCACACACAAAATCGTAAAACGGTACAGGACTTTTCTATTCGGTTTAATCCGCTCTATCTGCACACGAGAAGTGATGATTATTATCAAATACACTGTATATACATATATAAATAGGTCTATCTTTGACGTTAAATACTTTTAAGTTTTTATATTTTTACAATTTTTAACTTTTTCTCCTTAAAAATAGTAAAAAAATGGAATATTTTTAAAAATATGATGCTTTTGAAAAATGTACAGCTACAAGGAGCATTAAATGAAATAAAATTTTTACCAAAAATATTATTTAAATAGTAATTTAATAATCAACGCAGAAAAATAATTTTGGTCGCTGTGAATTTTAAAAAGGTGTTTTATCTCTTTATTCTATCATTACTTATAAGAAGGTATGTGTATTGCATATCTTTTTATGCTATACAACTGCGCATTTGATTTTGAATATAAAATGCATCTCGCATTTGAATATACTTCCTAAAAATGCAAAAACATCGCAATATCGTTTTAATCGCATTATTATTTTAATCCGCAAATTCTTATTTTGTGATTGTGTATTCGCTGAACTTTGACACAATGTACATATATTAAGTTGATTTTAATTGAATATGTAATTATACTGATTATAAAATTATTATATTACATAAATATGCGACTATTTTTCCCGGAAGTGAGGGTGTTAAAATATAGGAGTTGATTGTCACACATTTCATATCTGATTTAACAGAGAGATAGTAGGACATGTACTGCTTTATGGTATAAGTTGTCGTGTTAATCAGTTTTATAAAAAGTTTTGTTTTTAATAGAATCGACGCTGCTGTTGGTTTCATAAAACAATTTTTAAAAAATTGAACGTAGTGAGTATAAATTTTTTTTGCTTTTTTCAACATTCTTCTCTTTTAAGTTTTGAGTAAATTATTTCAAAGATTATTTCTGTAACTGAATCATGTGCACAATATACATTGCACAATTAAAGCATACGTGAAATAAAGTTTACATTTTTCTCTGTTTTCTTTTTCTGTTTAAATATTCCAAACATTGTGCTATTTTTTATTTTGCTAATTATTTTGTGAAATCTGTTTTTCAATCTCTCAAAATGCGGGAACCTTTTTCTTCTCTTAATAATAATGCTACATTTTATGTATTTTTCTAGTAATTAAACTTACATACTAATATATTTGCATAGTCTTATTTATTTTGGGACTTCTTATTCGTAATTTTCTATGAACTTATATTGTTCTCTTATTATTAGAATGTTTCGCAATCCAATTTTATTGAATCCATTAATTTATTTTGTCAAGAAATTACTAAGTAATAATAATGAAATTTTGGATAATTAAACAAATTTCGCTATAAAAAATTTTTATATTATATATACTTACTTGAAAAACTATAAGCTTAAAATTATACGATTATTCTTTTCTTTCTACACATTTTTATGATAAATTTTCCTTTGTTCCACAAAAATGGTTTATAAAATTTCAATCTCTTTTATTCTAAAAAAACATGTATGTAATTCCGAAATAAAGTTTTGATATCTTTTTTCAGAATTACTAGAATTTTTAGAAGATGGATAAAAAAAAGCGATTCAATCCATATATCAGTGTCGATGCTGAAGAAGAAATCGTTATCTCTGGTATAGCCGGGCGATTTCCTAACTCTGACAATATGAAAGAATTTCAGGAAAATATTTTCAATAAAAAAGATCTTGGTTCAAAGGATCATCAACGCTGGCCTCAATGTAATAATATCTTTCTCTCTAAATTAAGAATATTTTTGTTTCTTAGTAAAAAAATACTTATATCTCGCAATATTGTATATAAATATATATACGGTAAATTTCTATATTAGCGTCATCACCTCCAATTTGCCTCAAAATTTACATAGAGCTTCCTTTCGATTTACAATTAAGACTTATGATATTTTTAAGCCGGGGAAACAATATGTCAGAATGTTTGATATCGTAATTCAAAATAATCGAAATAGAGATCGTGTAACTCTTTAAGAATATTTTAATGCAATTATTATCTATAACTTAATAATATGACAACATTATTTTTATATAAATTATTTTAAATCCTGACAGATATCTATGAAATGCCTCCTCGAATAGGAAAAATGAACAATATACAGAAGTTTGACGCAACATTCTTTGATATACCGGCTTCAGAAGCTCATGTACTTGATCCTGGAGTGAAAATGTTACTCGAGCATACCTATGAAGCAATCATTGATGCGGGTGTAAATCCCGCAGAATTACGAGGAACAAATACAAGCGTTGTCACAGCAATATGTGTATCTGATTCAGATAGATATTTATTATACGAAAAACCTCACGTATGTGTGCTTCACGTATTGGTTAATCAATAATTTTAATATCAAAAATCGACAAAAACTATATAAACTCGTTTATATGTATACAATATAATATTGCTAAATATGCGGAAAATATTTTAAATATGAAAACTATATCGTAATTGCTAATAGATTGCTGGAACAAAAAATCTTGGTGGTAATTCCATGACAGCAAGTAAAATTTCTTATTGGCTCGGCGTTACTGGACCATCGTATAACATCGATACTGCATGCAGCTCGAGTCATTTCGCTATGGTGGAAGCTTACAGGATGATTCGATCTGGCATTTGCGAAGCGGCTATTGTTGCTGGTGTTAATTTATGCATAAATCCCTTTATAACTACTCAGTTTTTTCAGCTGGGTATGTAAAAAAAATAATATTATTGCGTTCACAGTTGTTGCGTTGTCAAATGGTATAAAGTAGTTATTGATACATTTATCAAGATAATAATATTTAATCAATGTTTGTTTATTCGTGCTTCGCAAAACATAGTAGGTTTTGTGTTTGAACGACATAATTAATTCGCTCACATATATTCATCAAAGTTTTTAAGTACTTCGTGTATTGATCAAAAAATTAAAAATAAAAAACAAAATTATATCTTTTATATTGATTAAAACAAATAAACTACTGATATTATTTTAGGGGTTCTTTCTGCTGATGGCTACTGTAAACCTTACGATGAAGAAGGCTCTGGTTACATGCGTAGTGATTCAGCTGTAGTAGTGTATCTACAAAAGGCAAAGGATGCAAGAAGAATCTATGCGACTTTTGTCTATGGTAAAACCAACTGCGATGGCTTTAAAGAAGAAGGAATTACCTTTCCATCACTTGACAAGCAAAAAATGTTACTGGAAGAATTTTACGACGATTGTGGAATCTCACATCTTAAGCTATCTTACATGGAGGCTCATGCAACTGGTACTGTGGCCGGTGATCCTGTGGAACTTCAAGCCATTGATGAAGCTTTATGCGCCAAAAGAGACTTTCCTCTGTTACTTGGTTCAGTGAAATCGAATATTGGACACTCCGAATCCGTTAGCGGTCATTGTCAAATTGCAAAGGTGAGTTCACAACAAAATAGAGTTAATACAACTATACATATAATGTAATGCTATATATAATATTATGCAAGCATTTTTTTATTTGCCAGTCATTTTTGATTATTTATTATAATTATAGAAGATATTATTGCCATTATATATAAGAAATGTATGCATCTCATAAAGGTTTTAATAGCGATGGAAACTGGTATAATACCGCCTACTATACATTTTAAACGTCCACGTAAGAATATGACTGCTATCATTGAAGGAAGAGTAAAAATAGTCACTGAACTAACAGAATGGAAGGGTGATTATATCGGTGTTAATTCCTTCGGATTTGGCGGTGCTAATTGTCACATATTACTGAAATCAAATCCAAAAATTAAGGTCAATAATAGAACGGACGATAATTTACCTAGGCTTGTAGCTATATCTGGACGTACCGAGGAAGCAGTTAAAATTATATTAGATGACGTAAGTACATATTTATTTCAGAAATAATTTAATCTTCTCTATATCTACCTCGTACAATATTATTATGTATGTCACTTTAATTTATTTACAAAATTAACCCTTTGTCAAAAAAAGATGATATAAAAATAACTGCAAGTGTGTACACATATAAACACAAACACATAATAAAATATATATATATATATATATATATATATATATATATATATATGTATATAATATAAGATTTAAGAAAGTGTTTAAATATATGTAAAAAGAACTTAAAATAAGTCATTGTCATAACTTAAAATATATTTAATTAAAAAATATATTCATTATACTAAATTACTAATTCTAATAATGGGATCTATAAAAAGTTAGAGAAAGATTCAAGTTGATTTTAAGTCGGTAGTAACAAAAAAACGAAATATTATAAACAGGCATATGTTAAAATCAATTGTTTGAAACAAATACATTGACAATTAATGTAGCCATTAAGGAGTTTGAAAAATAGAGTATTAGTTGTGTGCAAATTTTTCAAAGGTTTATAATTAAATATCTGTATATTATAATTAGAATATATGTATATACAAAATGTCTTACAATCTCCATACAATACTTTAATCTTATACTATAAAATAGAATCAAAAAAATCTAATACGAAAATATCAAGACTACAAAAATTTTTGAATTATAAGCAATCAAAGTTCGCCAATAATATCGCTTATATTTCGCGCACTCAGATTATAACTACGCTTACACACGTACCACATCTGTCATTTATTATTGATTTTTACAAGTCAGGTGATATTGATTTTTACTGCACAGCTAATTTTATCGTTTTTTATATGTGCGTATGTATTACGTAACTATAGATTTAAGTTTATTGTATCCGGTTTAGAGTTTTACAAAAGTAAAAAAATTACCGGCTGCGAATTAGTTAAGATATTATAAGATATATAAATGTTGTATATTTACAATTAGTAACGATATCTCTGTAGGTACAGAGTCGGTCGATAGATGTAGAATATATCTCTTTGCTACATCGTATTCATAGCAACAATATAGAAGATCATCCCTACAGAGGATACATAATTGCTGGATCTAAAATATCCGATAACGTAATAATTAAAATGGAACGCAACTTGTGTACAAAAAGACCAATTTGCTTTATATTTTCTGGAATTGGATCTCAATGTCTTAACATGGGTAAGTATATCAAATATCATACTACAATGTAACATTTAACAATTGTTAAGATGTATAACATGTTTGTTTGCAATTAATATTTAATAATTTTTAAATTATACACACATATGTTGTGATATTCTTATATATATATGGAATATAACAAATTAACAGTTATAATAATTTTTAATTACAGTTTGCGTATTTTGTAATTCTTTGAGTTACATTTATTAAGTATAATAATAACTAAATTTTGACGTAAACTAAAGTATAATAATGACACTGTAGAAAATACGTGCAAAATAAAGATATACAATTTTCAGAAATTTTCTTTTATTTATATATGTTTAGATCAATTATGAAAAATATTAAATTATTTGAAACTATGTATCAACAACATTATGTAATAATGTAATTATATTCTTTTAAAATATTGGTAGGTCGAGCTTTAATGAAATTTCCAGCATTCACTAAAGCAGTCCAGAAATGCGACACTGCTTTGAGACCTCACGGTATATTTGTCACAGATATTCTAATAAATGAAGACAAACATATTCTCGACAACGTAGTCAATTTATTTGTAGGGCTTATTGGACTACAGGTATAATCATATATGCACAAATAAGATATACATATGTATATGTCTATATATATTACAGGATTTTTATGTATTTATTATAATTTTTTATAAAGCATATCTTTAGAGACCAGCTTTTTATTTTATAAAAAGCTAAAGTTTCTTGTAAACAAACTGAAATTGAAAGTAGCCTGTTACATATATATAATTGTATGCAGAAGGCTAAATTTGTAATATTTTATAATATTATTTTATTCGAAAGAAGTAGAAAGTTGGATAATTTATATGTATTGCAGATCGGCATAGTTGATCTTTTAATAAGCATTGGTATCACTCCTGACATTATAATAGGTCATTCCATTGGCGAGTTGATTTGTGGATATGCCGATGGATGCTTGACGGCCGAAGAAACGATCATGTTGGCATATTATGTCGGCATAGCATTTCTTAAGTCGAAAATAGTAGATGGCTTAATGGCTGAAATTAATCTCGATTTCAAAACTATGAAGAATATGTGTCCATCGGATATTGATGTAGCATGTTGCAACAGTTTCCATAATTGTATTGTGAGTGGACCAACAAACTCTGTAAGAGCATTCCTCGCTAAGCTACAGGTTTGAAAATAATATAAATAATATTTATCATGCTTGTAATTATATTGAATTTAGTAAATAATAAAATTTATTTTTATTTAGAATGATAACGTTTCTGTAAAAGAAATTTCCTGTGGACGTATACCTTTTCATAGTCGTTACGTCGAGCCTGCAAAAGTTAGACTTTTGAAATATTTGAAACAAATATTGCCACAGAAAGCGTCTCCGAGCTCAAAGTGGTTGAGTGTGTCCTTTTGTGAATGGTTCAGCGCATCTGCAAAATTATGTCTAGCAGAATATTATGCAAAATATCTGCTAGCCCCGGTATTATTCTCAGAAGCTATGCATTTTATTCCAAACGACGCAGTGACGATTGAGATAGCACCGCACGATATGCTACAATACATTCTTAATGATTCCTTAGAGACAACAGTGACAAATGTCGCGTTATACAAGTTCTCTCACGAACCGAATATTGAAATATTTTTAGACGGAATTGGAAAACTTTATAATGCAAGATTACAGCCGCAAATCGCGAATTTATATCCGGAAGTAAAGTTTCCTGTTAGTCGTGGTACACCGATGATTTCTCATCTTGTAAGGTAAATTCTGTTTGAGCATAGCTAGCACAAGTTCTTTTTACTATAGAAGAGCAAAAGATACTTGAATTTCAAAAATTAAAAAATTAATTTTGAATTGATTATAATTGATAAATAATGTTTTATACATTGTTCAATTAATGATATATACTTTGCAGGTGGGATCATTCCGAAGATTGGTACACATACCATTATTCCGGACAAAGAAATCTTGATAAAGGAGACGCAATTGTTACTATTAATATCGAAGATGAAGAATTTATATATATGACCGGGCACGTCATTAATGGAAAAAATTTATTACCGGCTACAGGATATCTTTTACTTATATGGCAGATGATCGGGTGGTTAAAAAAGCAACATCATCTCGATATACCAATTGTATTTGAAGATGTCAATTTTCTACGCTCTACAATTTTGTCAAAACAAAACCCAGTCGATTTAACTCTTATGATCCAGAGAGGTAACTTGTGCAATTAAATTAATTTTGTAAACTATAGATATACAAAAAAATCTAATATTTTTACATAAAATCTAAATAAGAGAAAAAATTGAGTTAAGGAAGATTAATCGAGAGAAGGTATCCAACAATTTGTTGTCTCCAATAAATTGTTAGTAGTAGCAGCAGATATGAACAGAATTTGCAATACATTGTCACTAACTGTGTCTGCAAGATTGTTTTCTGCTGACAAAGTTGGTAAATATAATCAAAATTTGTTTCTACTGCCTGATTTTTACTGCCAATTTACGATAGATTTTGTTGCAAATTTGTTTGATTTATTCACATTTCATTTTTATTTCTGTTATACTAATTAATGTTGCTTTAATTTATTGATAAATATTGCTATATTTATGTTATCATTTTATCATTAAATATGATAGATATGCTGCATTAAAATTTTTTGTTTTACCTATAAAAATTTTTAATAGATACTTTGCAAAATTTGTTTTCAACAGATTTAGTTCTCTTACATTATATAATACGAATTTTATATCAAAATGCAAACAAATTTCATCATCTAATGACGAGTTTAATATCTATACTATGAAGAATTTTGTTACGATTCTAGTTTTGTTATTGTAAAAATTGAATAAATAGAAGAGTTTTGGAAATATTTAAAATATAATAATTATAAATTAATTATAATATTTTAAAACTAGAATTGAACTTTTTTTACCTTATATAACTATATATAAAAGTAGTTTCGTTGTTCTGCAAAGCAAGTGTCTAGGCAGTTTTTAAGCACGTCCGAATAAGTTCGATACAGAGATAAATTAGCAGCTAAGTTGGTCTTCCATAGCTTATCAATATTAAAACATTGTTTTAGTTTCTGCTAATACGCAAACATATTTATCAGAAACTACAACTTAATACAACTTAAATTTATTTTTGTAATTTATTTAAAATTGCATACAAGCAAATTTGGTGTATAATATTTCCTTGTGTTTAATATTTCTTTTCCATAATTAGGTAATTTATAAAGCATAGAATATCTTTTTTTAAACTATAGAAAATTAATATCGTTATTGTTATAGGTAGTGGCAAATTCGAAATAATCGAAGGAAGCAATACTGTCGTTACTGGAACAGTACGAATTCCAGTTAATATTGAAGACGAAAAGATATGTACTACATTTATCGATCAAAACGACAATGATGAAGAGGAAATGAGTATAAAAGATATCTATAAAGAATTGAAACTTCGTGGGTATCAATATACCGGCGAATTTCGTGGACTAAAAAGCGCGTCAATCACGGGAAAGAATGGTCATATTACCTGGACTGACAACTGGGTAACATTTATGGACAACATGTTACAGATGATGATTTTAGGACAGAATTCGAGAAGCCTCCTTGTACCAACAAGAATTCGCAAAGCAGTAATCGATCTAAAATCTCACATACAACAAATTGAAGAACTTCCAAATGAAGAGAAACGTAAGTTTTCATTATTATAAATGGGATAAAAATTATAAATGAGATTACAATTTAGCCGAGTGTTATTTCTTGGAAAATATATATCTAATATGTCATCGTATGTGTGTTATATCGTAGAAGTCCTTGTACAAAATTATAAGCATTTGAATGTTTTGATATCTGGAGGAATAGAAATATGCGGCGTCGTGGCTACACCTATATCTCGCCGAAAAAGAGCAATCCACCCCGTTCTTGAAGAGTACAAGTTTGTTGCTCATCGAGATCTAAATGTGATATCTTTGCAAGATGCAATAAGAATGTCGGTGCACATTGCGCTTGAATGTTACAATATGATAAACGTGAAAATTATCGAATTTGTCGAGGATAGCGATCAAGTGATGCCGGAGAATTTAAATTGTTTATTTGTGAATAAAGTTCTGGATGATTTACCGCAAATTAAATCTGATATCAAACTGATAGCGTCACACGAGCGATTCAAAGATACCGCTTTGCCTGACAACGTTTCTACAATAGAATTTGATAAACTGACAAGAAATGAAAATTGTTTGATGATCATAGGTTACGGAATTTTTATAAAAAATAAAAACGAATTACATGAACAATTATTGTCTGTTATAATGCAGAATGGATTTCTTCTGACATTTGAAGAGTTGAATGCTATTTACGACTACTCATGCCTGGATAAGTATGGGTTAAAAGTAATTTTGGAGAAACGTACCAACGATAATACACTTATATTATTAAGGAAAATGCAATATATTAGCAGTATTCAGGAGATAGTGCATGTGAACAATTATGAATTCTCATGGGTGAGCAAGCTTAAATCATTCATGGATGAAAAGATAAAAAAGAAGACTACATATATGAGGATAATAGTTGTCGCAGAAGGAGACTTCGAATGCGGACTAATCGGCCTTGTCAATTGTTTGCGAAAAGAACCGGGCGGTGAAATGATTAGAGGTTTATTTATTCAAGATAAAGATGTGCCTACTTTTTCATTGCAAGAATCTTTGTACATGAAACAACTACAGCTCGATTTACCCATCAATGTTATACGTTCCGGTAACATTTGGGGATCTTACAGGCACTTTTCGTTACCGTCACTAGAACCAAAACCCGTACAAAGTGCCTACGCTACTCAGATGGTACGTTAAGGAGATTCGGAATTTAAGATAAATTGAAATAATGTTTTGTGATACTTTTCATTCATAAATTAAATAATAATTGACTGTAACTTTAATAGAATTGAAATAGTTTGTTATATTTTTTTATTTTAGGTGCCGGGTGATCTCAGTACTTTTTGTTGGGTGCAAAGCAGGATATCTTTCGTCAACAATGATGATGAAGAAAATTTAATTAGCGTAGTATATGCGTCTATTAATTTTAAAGATGTCATGATAGCTAGCGGTAGACTCAATCGCGAATCTATTTCAGACAAACCAAATAATAGTTCTTTAATTGGACTAGAGTTTGTTGGTTTTAATAAAAATGGACAAAGAATAATGGGCATGTGTGCATCTGGGTATGATATGGATACACACTGTTTTAATTAATATATTATTGTTTTAGTAAATAAACTGTTTAAAATAAATTTCTTATATTTAAATTATAAATGCTTTTGATGAAATAAGAAACAAAAGAATTGTTATATTTTATATGCTTTTTTTACTCTTATATATAGAATATTATTTAAAATAATAAAATTATTTAATATAAATTTAATATAATGAATAATATACATTTAAATGATTTTTTAAATTATTATTTTTAGAGGAATGACAAATATACGCGTAGCTGACAAATATCTCAGTTGGATCATACCTGAAAAATGGACGATGGAAGATGCAGCGACGGTTCCATGCGTGTATGGTACGTGCTATTACGCTTTGTATTTCAAAGGTAAAATGAAGAAGGGCGACAAAGTATTGATTCACTCTGGTACGGGAGGCGTTGGTCAAGCTGCGATTCATCTCGCGCTTTACGAAGGTTGCGAAGTGTTTACAACGGTTGGGAATGTCGAGAAACGACACTTTATAAGAGAAACATTTCCCTCTATTCCCGAGGATCATATCGGAAACTCTCGAGACACGAGTTTTGAACAAATGGTTATTCAGAAAACGGGAGGTCGCGGAGTGGATATCGTATTGAATTCTTTAGCTGAAGAGAAACTGCAAGCATCCATTCGTTGCTTAGCAAAAAGTGGTCGTTTCCTCGAAATTGGAATGTTTGATATGTTTTCCAATAATCCTCTAGAAATATTTGCATTCTCAAAAGGTATTAGTTTCCACGGCGTTTTATTAGATAAATTATTTTCTGCGAAATCAGAGAATAAGGCAATATTGTGGAACAAAATAACAGAAGGTTTAAAGAATGGCGCTATTAAACCATTATGTAAAAAAGTCTTCGAAAAGGATGAAATAGAAGCTGCGTTTAGACATATGGCTGCTGGAAAACATATAGGCAAGGTATGATCATTTTCCAGTATACGTATAACAGGGGTAACTAATCGAAGTACTAATATTTAAAAAAAATGCACATAATGCATATTTCTTTTTATAGTTATTTTATTCTTTCCAACAACTTTTTTTATTTTCCTTTTTCTCGAGGTCTTTTATTCACTGTCAACTCTATAAAAGACTTTAAGATATAATATAATTAAACAGCATCTTTTTTCGCGTGTTGTATTCTTTTAATTATGCTATAGTAACCTTCTCTCTTTTAAACTGTTTTTTATCGGCTCTATTAAATTTTTTTTATTACTCCTATATTGTACAGTCACACTTTATTCCTACAAATTTCTGTCTGTGATCTTCATTTTTCCAACTTCTCGTCCCTTATGATCTCCTTTTCATCTTTCTCCTTTCTTCCTGATATTTCAAAATATACATATAATATCAATATTAATTGTTTTAAATTAATATAAATATTAATTGTTTTGAATCAATATTATTTGTAGATAATGATAAAAATTCATAAAGAAGATGAACCCTTGGATGCGCCAATACTCGCACATCCTTGCTACTACTGTCTGGAACATAAATGCTACATCGTTTTAGGTGGCCTAGGTGGTTTCGGTTTAGAATTAATTGATTGGTTGATTCTACATGGTGCAAAAAATCTAGTACTGACTTCGCGAAATGGGATAAAGAACGGATATCAGCGATCAAGAGTAACGTTATGGCAATCTTATGGTGTGAATATACAAATTGTTACAGCTGCTGATACTTCGAAATACGAGGATTGTAAATCTATATTAAAGTTTGCCGAAGAACAAGGTCCTGTGGATGCTATATTCAATTTGGCGGTTGTGTTGAAAGATAGCATATTTAAGAATCAGTCTGCACAAACATTCGAAGATTCCTTTGTATCAAAGGCATGGACGACGAAAAAGATGGACGAATTGTCGAGAACAATTTGCCAACAACTTCGACATTTTGTCGTTTTTTCTTCCGTTTCATGCGGAAGAGGTAACGCAGGCCAAACAAATTACGGAATGGCTAATTCCGTAATGGAAAGAATTTGTGAAAGAAGAATGAACGAAGGTTTACATGGTTTGGCTATTCAATGGGGCGCTATTGGTGATGTTGGACTTGTGGCAGATATGCAAGACGATGACAAAGAACTTGTTATTGGAGGTACATTGCAACAAGAAATATCCTCTTGCTTAAATACATTAGAAGTATTCTTGCTACAAAATCGGTCAATCGTAAGCAGCATGGTTGTTGCTGAGAAAAAAAAAGATTCTGGCCGAGCAACAAATCCACTTGAAGCAGTTGCAAATATTATGGGTGAGTTCAACTATTACATAAAAGATTTGTCAAAACATTTATACGAAGCAAATTTTTATTCCACAATATTGTTAAGAGTGCATTATAATGAAATAATCGAGTGCATTAAAGACATTCCAAGAAATACAAACTTCAATAGTTGTTACATTGCTGTTTCAAGACTAAGTAAGGTTCGGTTAAAATCTGACATTTAAATATTTAATTCTTTCTATAATTCCTAAAATAGGATTAAAAAATCCAAACGTAGTGGCGCCGAACATAGCACTGGCTGAACTAGGAATGGATTCAATGATGGCAGTAGAAATTAAACAGACGTTGGAGAGGGAATTCGATATTTTATTGACTGCACAATATATTCGAAATCTTAATTTTGCTAAACTTAGAGAAATGACAAATACAGCCGAGCAGGAAGAAATGTTCAATGCCACTGAAGCTGATACAAAGAATGGTTTAGAAATATTGACTCGAAAACTTAACGATTCAGATTTGAGTCCAGATATTTATGTAGAAGTCGCTATAAACAGAGAAGTTGCGGGAAGCGAAATATTCCTTATACCAGGAATCGATGGATGTGCAAGTGTATATAAACTGGTAGCATCGAAAATTAAATCTTCGGTGATATGTTTGCAACACGGTGCAATTAATATGCCGGGTGTTACTCGTTCAATAATGAAATCAGCAGCATATCTTTTGCCTGTACGAAGTTATAAGATAATCTATTTTAAATATTCATTTAAATTGCTGTGTATTTAAATAAAAATATATTTGATATATTTGATTACACATACACACACGCATGTGCACGCACTTGCGCCTTTTTTACGTGCTATCTCATATATGTTTATGTTTTTCTAGCATATATTGGAAAAAATGAAAAGTCGAGAAGAATTCCTAATTGTTGGTTATTCATTTGGATCTTTAATTGCCATCGAATTAGCAAGATTATTAGAAGCTAGGAATTTCTCCGGACGTTTAATACTTATAGATGGAGCTCCTGATCTAATGAAAGTTTTAATGGGGAAACTTTTTAATCATTTTTCAGAACAAGAACTACAAAATGACGTTCTATTTTATTTGATGAAACTGCATCTTGAATCGGACAACAAAATGGTTAGTCAATTATCATAAATATATTATTACTTTATACTGCGAAAATGGTTTACTTATGTATGTTTACATCTGGTTAATAGGAAAGAGTACATATATATATATAATTCGTTAGGATATGTTTGCTAAAATGATAAGATAAATTAAATTTTTATTATCTTAATTTATATAATCTAGACTACAGAAGTTTTAAGAATTTTCTATAACGTTTCGTTGAATAATCAAAATTATAATAATTATAGTACCATATATATATATTTATCTGTATAAGTTATATAACATGTATAATAATTGAAACAGCATTTATTGTTTGAGCGTATATTTGAAATGAATATTAAATTAAAACAGTAGTTGTTAAGGCAATAAATTGTTGTTAATGACCAAAAGAAAAAAATAATTTGATTTATATAATTTAAAAGTGCAAAAGAGGTAATTGGATAATAAAAATACAAGACATGTTCAGTACTTTTAGTATACGAGAATATAGTATAAGCATATTACTGTCTTTTTTAAAGTGCAGATTGTTCTTTCGTTATTAAAATTGTGCATAATACAATATTATTATTTACAGCTTGCATTAGAGCTGAGTAAATGCAATACATGGGAGGAAAAATTAGAAATATTTACTCACTTTTCGACAGAGATCGATGTATTAACTGTTGAAAATCAAAAATTTTTATGTTCCACGATTTACGATCATATAATCGCTATACAAGATTATAATATATCTTCATTGCCTCGCCTTAAATCATCTGTAATACTATTAAAACCTACACTTACGTCTATTACTTTTGGTGAAGAAGATTATGGTCTACATAAGGTAAATTTATTTAGAATATAATATTTTATCATTTTTAAGATATTTCTTATAAGAGAAATTACTTTTAGGTTACTGAAAATGCGGTGCAAATTCATTACGTGGAAGGTACTCATATCACAATGATGGACAATGACAAAATAGCATCATTTATTAACGAAGCATTGTAAATTAAATAATTATAATGATAAATTACTATAATAATGCAAAACATTAGAAATAAGTATACTTCATAAAATATTTTATTAAAATTTATAAAGTACTAAAATAATTATCTAAAATAATTTTGAAGAATAGATGTAGTATTTGATGTAGTAATTTATGTAAAATTAATATTATATCTAATAATTAATTTTCTTTTATTTCTTAGCAAAAACTAAACCAAAATGCGAAGAATGGCGAAGAAATATGGAATTATTTTTTTTTCTTACAGCACAGAAAGGATTGCGAAAACACAACACAAATTTTAGGAGCCATGGTGTTTGCAATTTGTCTTCAGTCCTATATCATATTTCAATCGTCACATTTATTTGAAGATCTTTCTTCTGATCAAATTATATGTTATACTTTAATAATAGATAAGCTTGTGTTATAAAACTAAAATATTAGTATAAAATAGTGCTGAAACGAGCATATAAGGATGTTTGCAATAGATTAACTTTATTAAGCTAATAAAAGATATACATAATTCTTTAGAATGGAACGTTTCGACACTTACTTGTGTCTCTTCAGCCGTAAACGAATGAGTACATTTACATTGATGATAAATCGAGAATATAATAATTAATGGTAGTGGACCGCTGGATATTTGTTGCACAATTTTTGAGAGTTGACATCGTGTGTGTTGTGTTATTTCTTATAATAACTCACCCTGTGTGGTTTATGTAGGTGATGGTGTGTTATGTGTGTCAGTATCATCGTTGAGTAGCTTGTCAAATTATAAAAATAATGTGTGACTAGTCTGATGTGGTGTACGATTGCACTTTACACAATAATTAATTAGCTCATCCTTGCTTGAAAAATTGTCAAAAAATTAAAATATAAAAGTATGATTTAACACGTACGATTCACGCGTTTCACTTGTCTAAATTTATTAAAGCCAGCTTTATATACGTGTATGAAAGAGAAAGATATGAGAATTAGGTATACTTAAGGAATTAAGAAACAGGAGTAAGTTGACATTTTTAAGCAGAAAATTAACCAGTTAGATTTGAGACGGTTCTGTACCAATTGTTGTCATTAATCACTTGTTATATCTACTTTTTTTTCTTTACACATACAACATTCACATATATTACACAAATAATATATTTTTTGTTGCTCTTATTTTATAGTGTTTATTTCTATTTCTGTGTAAAATAAAATCATAGCATTGCGGACGGATATGACACTTACATAACGATGGATATTAACAGCAAAATTGTGGTCATTGCTTTAACATCTCTAGAGCAGCCTATGCATATATTATATATATTTACACAATGTAACATAACTATATATTATATATATATTTATATATATATCTATCTATTTATATAAATATTGTCTGTCTGTTTGTCTGTATGACCGCGAACTACTTCCACATTTATGGACCGATTCTCTCGAAATCGGTATCAAAATTTTGCAAATTTTTCGGGGATAGCTACTATGTGTTTTTTTTAGTTTTACACCCTCACGCACGCACTCACACATAAGTTTTACATCTCAACCCACGCACCCACCCACGCACTCACACATATATCGACCGATTTTCTCGAAATTGATACCAACATTTTGCAAATTTCTTCGTGGATGGCTACTTTGTGTTTTTTTTTTAAGTTTTACACTCCCACCTACCCACCCACGCACTCACACATTTATGGACCGATTTTCTCGAAATTGGTACCAATATTTTGCAAATTTTTGGGGGATGGCTACTATGTGTTTTTTTTAGTTTTACACCCTCACGCACGCACTCACACATAAGTTTGTGGTTTTTTTAAGTTTTACATCTCAACCCACGCACCCACCCACGCACTCACACATATATCGACCGATTTTCTCGAAATTGATACAAACATTTTGCAAATTTTTTCGTGGATGGCTACTTTGTGGTTTTTTTTTTAGTTTTACACTCCCACCTACCCACCCACGCACTCACACATTTATGGACCAATTTTCTCGAAATTGGTACCAAAATTTTGCAAATTTTTTGGGGATGGCTACTATGTGGTTTTTTAAGTTTAATCCCACTCACCCACGCACCCACACACGCACACACACACGCACGCATACGCACACACACGCACGCATACGCACACACGAGCACGTATACGCACACACACGCACGCGCACACACACACAATTTTTCAGAAATCACCTTTTGGTTCTGACTAACAATAAGATGTGAAACCAGCAACTTATTTATAGTCATTTATGAAATGACTCACGTCAAAAAATATAAAATGTTATTACCTATAAGAAGTGATTTTTTAAATTTGACAACGATTAATAAATAAATGCTCTCACCCAAGAACGCCAGAACCAAAAAGTGATTTCTGAAAAATAGTGTATGTGTGTTTGCGTGCGTGTGCGTACAGTAGCCATCCCCGAAAAATGTGCAAAATTTTGGTACCAATGTCGAGGAAATCGGTCCATAAATGTGTGAGTGCGTGGGTGGGTACGTGGGTGGGATTGTAAAACTTAGAAAAACAAACACAGTAGCCATCCCCGAAAAATTTGCAAAATTTTGTTACCAATTTCGAGAAAATCGGTCCATAAATGCGTGAGTGCGTGGGTGGGTGCGTGGATGGGATTGTAAAACTTAAAAAAACAAACACATAGTAGCCATCCCCGAAAAATTTTCAAAATTTTGGTACCAATTTCGAGTAAATCGGTCCATAAATGCGTGATTGCGTGGGTGGGTGCGTGGGTTGGTGGGTTGGTAGGGGTGTAAAACTTAAAAAAACCACCATCGTCTCCATCCTCGAAAAATTTGCAAAATTTCGAGAAAATCGATCCATAAATGTGGAAGTAGGGCAATAAATGCGTGATTGCGTGGGTGGGTGCGTGGGTGGGGTTGTAAAACTTAAAAAAAAACACGTAGTAGCCATCCCCGAAAAATTTGCAAAATTTTGGTACCAATTTCGAGAAAATCGGTTCATAAATGTGTGATTGCGTGGTCAATAAATGTGTGATTGCGTGGGTGGGTGCGTGGGTGGGAATGTAAAACTAAAAAAGACCACGACGTAGCGATCTCCGAAAAATTTGCAAAATTTTGATACCAATTTCGAGAGAATCGATCCATAAATGTGGAAATAAATCAATAAATGCGTAATTGCGTGGGTGGGTGGGGGTGCAAAGCTAAAAAAAACCCCATAGCAGCCACCCCCGAAAAATTTGCAACATTTTGGTACCTGTTTCGAGAAAATCGGTCCACAAATGTGGAAGTAGTTCGCGGTCAGACAGACAGACAGACGGTACTTATATATATCTATATATATAAGTACCGTCTGTCTGTCTGTCTGTCTGTCTGTCTGTCTGACCGCGAACTCCTTCCACATTTGTGGACCGATTTTCTCGAAACAGGTATCAAAATTTCGCAAATTTTCCGGGGGTGGCGACGTCGAGGTCCTTTTCAGCTTTACACCCCCACCCACCCACGCAATCACGCATTTATTGATTTATTTCCACATTTATGGATCGATTCTCTCGAAATTGGTATCGAAATTTTGCAAATTTTTCGGGGATCGCTACGTCGTGGTCTTTTTTAGTTTTCCACCCCCACCCACCCACGCAATCACGCATTTATTGATTTATTTCCACATTTATGTATCGATTCTCTCGAAATTGGTATCAAAATTTTGCAAATTTTTCGGAGATCGCTACGTCGTGGTCTTTTTTAGTTTTACATTCCCACCCACGCACCCACCCACGCAATCACACATTTATTGACCACGCAATCACACATTTATGGACCGATTTTCTTGAAATTGGTACCAAAATTTTGCAAATTTTTCGGAGATAGCGACGTCGTGGTCTTTTTTAGTTTTACACCCCCATCCACGCAATCATGCATTTATTGCCCTACTTCCACATTTATGGATCGATTTTCTCGAAATTGGTATCAAAATTCTGCAAATTTTTCGAGGATGGAGACGATGGTGGTTTTTTTAAGTTTTACACCCCCACCAACCCACCAACCCACGCACCAACCCACGCAATCACGCATTTATGGACCGATTTACTCGAAATTTGTAACAAAATTTTGCAAATTTTTCGGGGATGGCTACTATGTTTTTTTAAGTTTTACACCTCCACCCACCCACCCACGCACCCACCCACGCACTCACACATTTATGAACCGATTTTCTCGAAATTCGTATCAAAATTTTGCAAATTTCTCGGGGATGGCTACTGTATGTTTTTTTTTAAGTTTTAAACCTCCATCCACCTGCCCACCCACTCACCTACCCACACACGCACGCACACACAATTACGCATACGCACACGCACGCAAACACACATACACAATTTTTCAGAAATCACCTTTTGGTTCTGGCGTTCTTGGGTAAAAGCATTTATTTATTAATCGTTGTTAAATTTTAAAAAATCACTTTTTATGGGTAATAACATTTTATATTTCTTAACGTGAGTCATTCTATAAATGACTATAAATAAGCTGCTGGTTTCACATCTTAGTCAGAACCAAAAGGTGATTTCTGAAAAATTGTGTATGTGTGTGTGCGTGCGTGTGTGTGCGTATGCGTGCGTGTGTGTGCGTGCGTGTGTGGGTGCGTGGGTGGGTAGGTGGGAGTGTAAAACTTAAAAAAAACCACATAGTAGCCATCCACGAAAAAATTTGCAAAATGTTGATATCAATTTCGAGAAAATCGGTCGACATATGTGTGAGTGCGTGAGTGGGTGCGTGGGTGGGTGGGTTGAGATGTAAAACTTAAAAAAACCACATAGTAGCCATCCCCCAAAAATTTGCAAAATATTGGTACTAATTTCGAGAAAATCGGTCCATAAATGTGTGAGTGCGTGGGTGGATGCGTGGGTGGGTAGGTGGGGGTGTAAAACTTAAAAAAACCACATAGTAGCCATCCCCGAAATATTTGCAAAATGTTGGTATCAATTTCGAGAAAATTGGTCGATATATGTGTGAGTGCGTGGGTGGGTGGGGATGTAAAACTTAAAAAAAATCACATAATAGCCATCCCCCAAAAATTTGCAAAATATTGGTACTAATTTCGAGAAAATCGGTCCATAAATGTGTGAGTGCGTGGGTGGATGCGTGGATGGGTAGGTGGGGATGTAAAACTTAAAAAAACCACAGTAACCATCCCCGAAATATTTGCAAAATGTTGGTATCAATTTCGAGAAAATTGGTCGATATATGTGTGAGTGCGTGAGTGCGTGGATGGGTACGTGGGTGGGATTGTAAAACTTAGAAAAACAAACACAGTAGCCATCCCCGAAAAATTTGCAAAATTTTGTTACCAATTTCGAGAAAATCGGTCCATAAATGCGTGAGTGCGTGGGTGGGTGCGTGGATGGGATTGTAAAACTTAAAAAAACAAACACATAGTAGTCATCCCCGAAAAATTTGCAAAATATTGGTACCAATTTCGAGAAAATCGGTCAATAAATGTGTGAGTGCGTGGGTGAGGGTGTAAAACTAAAAAAAAACACATAGTGGCCATCCCCGAAAAATTTGCAAAATTTTGATACCGATTTCGAGAGAATCGGTCCATAAATGTGGAAGTAGTTCGCGGTCATACAGACAGACAGACGGTATTTATATAAATAGATAGATATATATATAAGAAAGCTTTGAGGCCCGCGCTTCGCGCGGGCCGAAAAGCTAGTAGATATATATATATATATATTTTAAAAGTTATGTCATTTTCGATTGAAGCTATATGCTATAAAAGATATTAAATTTTAACGTAACATAATCTAATTTAACTTTTAAAGACAAATATATCTCTTTTCACTTTTCTTTGTTCATAAATTAGCTTATTAACCTGATCTTCTCTAACAAGATTCTTTTTTTTAATTTAACTAAATTTTCTAAATGCCTATATAATTTCTACCTGTGGCTGTAACTGTAATTTTTACTTGTTAATTCTAACATATATGTGTTTTCTAGAATATATCACTTTGTAGCTTTCTAGTTATATCACCTTGAGAATTCACTCTCTGATTTTGCGAGCACTTGGTATATTCATCCAGATTAGCCTGTTCGTTACTTCTGGAGCGAATCCTTTGCCAGCCGTTATGCATATCAGGTACTTGCTGAAATCGTTTAATTATCTCGTGGACGCTGCGACGATCGCCATTCTATTCCATCGTATTTCCATCGCCGATATTTCGAGTATTATTATTATCTACGGCCATGCCGTGCATATCGTACGACACGCATTCCTTTAAAAATATACGAGATAAATGTACTTCATATTTATCAGTTTCATTCGCACAAATGCTCCATCTCGAGATAACTAATAATTATTCAAGTATAATGTTAAAATAACGTTATAAAAGAGAGATTCTTGTTATTGCGATATCTTTTATTATCTTCTTTTTTTCTGTTACTCGATCTACTAAAGATGGTCCAAAGAAAGGATCAAAACGTTGAAACTAAATAGAGAAGTATTTAATAACAAGTTTGTTGCGAAAAACTTTAAAGGGCTGTAGCTCAGAGGGGGTGCGTTTCCGGACCCATGTTTATAGGACAATTTTACCTTATTTTGACCTGTAGAATATGCCCCCCTTTTTTTTACTATCAATTCTGGGACACCCTGTATAACTTTATATAATATAACTTTAATATTGTACAAAATTATATAAATGTGATGTATTAGTATTTTAGTTTTATAAAATTGTAAAACATGTTCGAAAAATTTATTTAATGTAAATGTATTGTTTCTCATAATTTATAAAATTATTAATAATAAACAATTTATTTAATTTAAATGTATTTGCTTCTCATAATTTATAGAATTATTAATAATAAACAATTATTTGTGTGAATGTTATAAAACTTAGATATTAATACATTAAAACATTTATACGATTTTTTATAATATATAATATTAACTAATGTTACGTCTGTATATATATGTGTGTATGTATTAAAAATACTATGATTCGTTATAAAAGGAAGTTTTTTTTCAAAATATTTTATATCTTTTTATAAACAATAAAACAAAAATATAAAATAGTTCAATTTTAGAGAGTTTAATTTATCCTTTGAAAATAAATCCAGATAGCGATCAAAAATAGCGTATTATTTATAAAGACATGCTTTATATATTCTCGAAATTTTATAATTTATAATTTTTTAAATTTTTTACTTAAGCATCTCTTCCCTTGAGCTTCGCAGCAAGAACAGAATATAACTGAGTTGCTTATTGGTAACGAATTATAAACGGCGCCGTTTGTTCTTTCTCTAATTTTGATTAAATTTAATTATTACCATGTTGAATTATAATAATAAAAGATTTCGTTTATTATGGAAAAGACGAACAATATATGGAGAAATTATGATATAAAACATTGTACGTGCATGTATACATACATCGCAAATAAGGTGAACGTTACAAATATTTGAATTTTAACAGGCTATAAGAGCCGAACGCGAATGGTAATGCGCTTCTATTGTGTTGCAAGGAAATAGAAGTGCATTGCAGCGTTAAAATATTCTCTTCTTGTGTCATCATATCTATTTTGATCTACTTAAATATTCAAAATTCGTATTGTATCCGATAAATTTTGACACCGGGCAACATGTTAATTTGAATTGACTGAATAATCTATTTCATATTGTATATTCTATTTCGAAAGATTAAAATTCAAAATTTTTAAGCTCAGTAGTTAACTTATTGTACACACATACACATGCATACACAATCCTTAAAATAAGGGACCAAATTTTTGTCAATAAATTTATATGTATTATAGTGATGAAAAAACCCTTGATACAACTATCTGAAAGCAGAGGATGATGAGGGTGGACCTTGCTTCGCGTGAAAAGTTGCAAACTTATGTGGAATTGTAAGAACATAGACATATTTGATTTACTTAAATATTCACAATTCGTATTGTATCCGATAAATTTTGATACCACGTGCAACATGTTAATTTGAATTGACTGAATAATCTATTTATATCTATTTATATCAATTATAATCAAGAAATACGATTCAAATCGTATTTATTGATTAAACTATAATATGTAAGATAACTATTCATTTTTTTTGTAATGCATCAAGAAATTATATACATATAATTATATATAAAAAATACATATCTTATCATATTTAAATTTTGCTGGCCAAATTTTTAAAGAAATATATAGCATCTTGAAATTTAGTGACTAAAATTATTTTCTTAATATTTTTACCAAATACTTTTTAACAATAAATACATTACTCTCTCTCTCTTTCACTAAAAAATCTGAAAACACCGTGTACATACAACAGTGCATAAACATTCAACCACTATTCGACAATATGATCTTTTTACATTATTGCGTATTAAATCGCATAACGTTGCTGAAACTTTATCGTATGTATGTATATAAGATTGAAAATTATGGTTTGTACAAGGTATATTTCGAGAAAATTTTGTTGAAATCTACATCTAATAAATTAAATTTACCAAAATTTTTTCTTTAATGCAAAATATGTAATATTTAAAATAACTCAAAACAAAGTGGAAGTATATTAAAGATAATCACTTGACGATCTTGAGAAACGAGAAAGTGACAGCTGCGATTAATGGTGAAACGCAATGATTTTCCAGTGGATTCAAATATAAAAATATTTATGTACAATTAAAATACGTAATAAAAATTAATATTTTTTATAAATATAATTCAAAAACATTACAAATAATAAAGTTTATGCCACAAAAATGCTACAATCATAAGAGTTTTAATAAATAAATAACTGGGTTTATATTTATTAATATTTTATTATTAATATATATTATTTCTGTTTTAAGAGATAATTATAATGTCACACAATTCGTCGGAATAAAATATGACTGCCAATACATTAATTTGTATGTTATTTTATATAAATTATCTTATTTTTATTTTTTTATATTATAAGTTTTATTTTATTTCTTTTTCTGCCGTATATAAAGTATTATATTACCTCATCTTGTATATAAAGTATCATATTACCTCATCTTGTGTGCGATGTGCTCAGTATTGATCGTTGTCAAAAAATAAAGCAGTAAATATTTATTTATTTTCTACAAAATATTTTAATACAACTCGTCTTGACGCTTTGCTCATCGAAAGCAAAATCGAAAGAGCAATAAGAACGAAAGTTGTACACTATGATGTGTTATAATATTTCTGTAAAAAGGTATGTGGAGATTAAATGTCTTATCTATTAAATGTTTTAACTATTAATATTCTTATTTGTGTTATTTCGTGACCGGTGATTTGCTTAAAATTTTGTAACAATTTTATTTTTTTAAAAGTAATTTTTTAAAGTTTATGATGCTTGAAATTAATAGTAAAAGATGTAAAATAAAATTGATATAAACACCCATGCGTATTCCCTTTTCCCTCCACATACACAAACACACACACACACACACACACACACACACACACACACACACACAATCGCAAAACGTTAAAGGACTTTTCTATTCGGTTTAATCCGCTCTACCTGCACACGAGAAGTAATGGTTATTATCGGACACACTGTATATACATATATAAATACTATCTTTGACGTTAAATGCTTTTAAGTTTTCATATTTTTACAATTTTCAACTTTCTTTCCTTAAAAATAGTAAAAAATATGATGCTTTTGAAAAATGTACAGTTACAAGGAGTATTAAATGAAATAAAATTTTTACCAAAAATATTATTTAAATAGTAATTTAATATTCAACGCAGAAAAATAATTTTGGTCGCTTTGAATTTTAAAAAGGTGTTTTATTCCTTCAAAATTCTATTATCACTTATGGAAAGATATGTGTATTGCATATTTTTTATGCTTTACAACTGCACATGTGAGTTTGAATTAAAAATGCATCTCGCATTTGAATATACTTCCTAAAAATGCAAAAACATCGCAATAATCGCATTATCATTTTAATCCGTAAATTTTTACTTTGTGATTGTGTATTCTCTGAACTTTGGCACAATGTATATACGTATATTAAGTTGATTTCAATTGAATATGTAATTATACTGATTATACAATTATCATATTACATAAATATACGACTATTTTTCCCGGAAGTGAGAGTGTTAAAATATATATAGGAGTTGATAATATTTTTTGATGCTTCACAACTGCACATATGAGTTTGAATAAGAAATGCATCTCATATCAAGAGACACGGTAGTGTCTCGCGCCAAGTACCGCGCAGCAGTAGCAAAGCACTCCGTGTATCTTTACGCGAGCCGGCTAGTTGAGAGTACTCGAGATTATCAGACCTCAATAACCGCTGAACGGATTGAGTTCTTACTAGGCTTAATCGATAGCTTGGGTTTAAATTATATAAGGAAAGTGTCTTTATTTTTGCTCTTCATATTCTATAAGCAGAGGTATTACGACGCAAAGTCGAAATGTGGAAATTTTCATTTAAGAAACGTCACCGTGGTCACCGTCACCGTCACCGTCATCGCTAACACGTATACTACACGTACACAACACATGCATAGATATATAGTAGTATCGCGCTACACGTATATACACGTACACAACACATGCAATAAATAGCAATGTATGCATCTTGTACGGTTGACTTGTTTGACGGAAGATCGCGCTAACAGCGCTCTGAGATTTGACAATTTGACAACAAAGTGACAAGAGTATATAAATAAAATAATAAAGAAAAAGGTTAACACGGCATGCGTAATTTAAATAATTTTAATGACAGTAAACAATAAATAAATAATAAATATATATATTTATATACATATATAAATTATATATATATAATATATATATATTTATATATATAAATAATTAATAATTAATAATTTATATATATATTTTTTATATATTTATATATATATTTATTATATGTGTATATATATATATATATATATATAATATCTATATTTATTATATGTTTATAATAAATTTTCTGTCATATATTATTTTTTATGCGGCATGCGTTAGCGGCATGCGCGGTTAACCGCACTTTTGAGTTATAAATTATAACATTGATGTTATGTTACTGTTGATTTGTCTTTACTGGAAAGATATTGTCGAAACTTTATTTAGACTCGAAAGTGTTAATAAAGCGCACCACGCACGTGTTTGATTGTACAATACAAAAAGTATGCAAAAAGTGTGGCAGTTTTCTTCTGGTAATCAGGTAATTATTTCATATTCATACACACATTATAAATAAATCATTTATAGTGCGTATGCTTTTAAATTATTGTGTATGCAAGATAATTTGTATAATATATGCATCTTTATTACGAATAACTTGGTTCATTAAAAAATAGAAAGAATTGTATGTAGGAAATATTTATAAAATATATTGTTTCTTTATTTTTTTCAACCAAGTTATATTTGTAAAAATGAATGTATTATATGAATTATCTTGCATACGTACTGATTTAAGTGATGTATTTACAAATTTTTAAAAAGTAAAAATATTTGTTTTAGACTGGAAAGTGTTAATAAAACGCGTCACGCACGTGTTTGATTGTACAAAAAGTAGATATACAAGAAATGTGGCAGTTTTCTTTTGGTAATTAGGTAATTACTTCATACACACATTATAAATAAATCATTTATAGTGCGTATGCTTTTAAATCATTGTGTATGCAAGATAACTCGTATAATATATGCATATTTATTACAAAGAACTTGGTTCATTAAAAAATATAAAGAATTGTATGTGGGAAATATTTATAAAATATATTGTTTTTTTAGTTTTTTCAATCAACCAATTGGATGTTATAAAATAAAGAAACAGTTAACAAATTCTTCATTAAAAATACATGTTTTAAATATCAAACTTATTTGTGATTAATATTTAATCATTTTATAATTGTATTTCAATCAGTTCAATATAAAAGTGTCTCGTAATGTCTCAGTAACTTCATGAACAATGTTTGATATTCTGCATTATTCGTGAACTGTGAAGAAATATTTAGATAATTCGCAAATAATTTGTCTTTATTACCTTTACTTTTAAAAATAGAATTATATAACTCACTTTTTTCGCTTTATAAACTAGATAAGCACCAACAATTATTCATCATTGGATTTAGAAGCATATATTGTCAATAATAAGTGTATTAATGACACATTGTTTTGTAATTATCCATTATTTTTACAATAACAGTAGCAATGAAGTTTGAAAGATTTGGATATCTATAATAAGCAAAGATGACCGTCATATTTTGATGGAATATGACGGGGGTGGTGGCGGGTTCTTTGCTATTTATTTAAAGATTTATTTAAAGATGTTTAACATATACTACAAAAAAGAATGATATAATCTCTAAAAACTTACCTTTTTAAAAAAGGTAAAAAAAAAGGCGCCAAGTACACGCGCCAGTTACAAGCTAATTTTATTTATATTTGCTAATGCATATACAGTTCATTGCATGTCAGATTTTAATGCCCCGACCCGGGCACGCCAAGTTTTTGTTCGTCATTTTAGTTTTAATCCTTTTAATGACATTGAAAATAATAAAAGAAATAAATTTTATCGCATAAATTTTTATTCATTTAGCGCAATTTCTTAATATCATTATTTTTGTAGGAAATTAGAACTACATATTTTGTACAACTTTTTTGATTAAAATATTTTTATAAGTTTTTATTTGCAGTTGGCGCAATTTTTTGATATCATTATTTTTGTAGGTATTTTACACAATATTAATATAAATATTTTATACAATATTAAAATAATTTGTAGAAGAATTTTCTA
This sequence comes from Lasius platythorax, assembly GCA_963971435.1. NCBI lineage: Eukaryota > Metazoa > Arthropoda > Insecta > Hymenoptera > Formicidae > Lasius > Lasius platythorax. Next base: position 12,359,346 of record OZ020545.1, read on the forward strand.
CGGTAGTTTTTGACAGTAGTTTTTTTACAGTTAAAATAACACTACTTTATAAATACAAATAACAGTTCTTCACAACTGGCGCGTGTACTTGGCGCCTTTTTTTTTACCTTCTTTAAAAAGGTAAGTTTTTAGGGATTTGAATATACTTCCTAAAAGCCGTTTATTTTATTACTTCCTAAAACATCGCAAAACATGCAAAAACATCGCAACATTGCATTATCATGTCTATTTTGATTCGCAAATTCCTTTGTATTCGCTAAACTTTGACACAATGTACATATTAAGTTGATTTTAATTCAATATATAATTATACTAATTATAGAGCTAAGTTTTTAGGGATTTGAATATACTTCCTAAAAGCCGTTTATTTTATTACTTCCTAAAACATCGCAAAACATGCAAAAACATCGCAACATTGCATTATCATGTCTATTTTGATTCGCAAATTCCTTTGTATTCGCTAAACTTTGACACAATGTACATATTAAGTTGATTTTAATTCAATATATAATTATACTAATTATAGAGCTATTGTATTACATAAATATACGATTATTTTTCCCGGAAGTAAGGTGTTATAATACAGGAGTTGATTGTCACCACACAGTTCATATCTGATTTAACAGAGTCATAGTAAGGCATGTTCTGCTGTATAATATAGGTTGTCCTGTTAATCAGTTTTATAAAGTTCTGTTTTTTAATAGAATCGACGCTGCTGTTGGTTTCATAAAAAATTTAAAAAATTGAACGTGGTGAGTATAAATTTTTCTTGCTTTTTTCAACATTCTTCCTCTTTTAATTTTTGAGTAAATTATCCCATAGATTATTTCTGTAACTGAATCATGTGCACAATTAAAGCATACGTAAAATAAAGTTTACATTTTTCCCTGTTTTCTTTTTGTGTTTAAATATTCCAAACATTTGTGCAATTTTTTATTCTGCTAATTATTTCGTAAAATCTGATTTTTAATCCCTCAACATGCGGAAATCTTTTTCGTCTCTTAATAATAATGCTACATTTTATGTATTCTTATAGTAATTAAACTTACATACTAATAATATATTTGCATAGTCTTATTTATTTTGGGACTTCTTATTCGTAATTTTCTATGAACTTATATTGTTCTCTTATTATTAAAATATTTCGCAATCCAATTTTATTGCATCCATTAATTTATTTCGTCAGGAGATTACTAAGTAATAATAATGAAATTTTGGATAATTAAACCAATTTTGCTATAACAAATTTTTATTTTATATATATTTACTTGAAAAATATAAGCTTAAAATTATACAATTATTCTCTTCTTTCTACACATTTTTATGATAAATTTTCCGTTGTTCCACAAAAATGGTTTATAAAATTTCAATCTCTTTTATTCTAAAAAAATATGTATGTAATTCCGAAATAAAGTTTTGATATCTTTTTTCAGAATTACTAGAATTTTTAGAAGATGGATAAAAAAAAGCGATTCAATCCATATATCAGCGTCGATGCTGAAGAAGAAATCGTTATCTCTGGTATAGCCGGGCGATTTCCTAACTCTGACAATATGAAAGAATTTCAGGAAAATATTTTCAATAAAAAAGATCTTGGTTCAAAGGATCATCAACGCTGGACTAATTGTATTAATATCTTTTTCTCGAAATTAAGAATATCTTTGTTTTTTAGTAGAAAAATTTAGTAGAAAGATACCTATAGCTCACGTATGTATATCAATCGCAGTTCGGAATTTCTAATATCTGGTATGAGTATATCTGCAAATATAATATATTAAAATCGAAAAAATTGCATTCAAAGTTATTAATGCTCCGTGCAATATTACGTATGTTCACATAAATCACTTTTTGTTAATATCTTTATAATTTTCTTTTTGTTTGATATCATAATTCAAGGTAATCGAAATAGAGGTCGCGTATCTCTTTAAGAATATTTTAATGCAATAATTATCTATAACTTAATAAATTTAAATAAAAATAATATGACAATATTATTTTTATATAAATTATTTTTAATCCTGACAGATATCTATGAAATGCCTCCTCGAATAGGAAAAATGAACAATATACAGAAGTTTGACGCAACATTCTTTGATATACCGGCCTCAGAAGCTCATGTACTTGATCCTGGAGTGAAAATGTTACTCGAGCATACCTATGAAGCAATCATTGATGCGGGTGTAAATCCCGCAGAATTACGAGGAACAGACACAAGCGTTGTCACAGCAATATGTGTTTCTGATTCAGATAGATATTTAATTTTCGAAAAACCTCACGTATGTGTACTTCACGTATTGGTTATTTAATAATTAAATATCAAAAATCGATAAAAGAAACGCGCTCTTAAAATTATATAAACGCGTTTATATGTATACAATAATATTGCTAAATATGCGGAAAATATTTTACATATAAAAACTATATCGTAATTACTAATAGATTGCTGGAACAAACATTCTTGGATGTGGTAATTTCGTGACAGCAAGTAGAATTTCTTATTGGCTCGGCGTTACTGGACCATCGAATAACATCGATACTGCATGCAGCTCGAGTCATTTCGCTATGGTGGAAGCTTACAGGATGATTCGATCTGGCATTTGCGAAGCGGCTATTGTTGCTAGTGTTAATATATGCATAAATCCTTCTATAACTCATCAGTTTTTTCAGCTGGGTATGTAAAAAAATAATATTATTGCGTTCACAGTTGTTGCGTTGTCAAATGGTATAAAGTAGTTATTGATACATTTATCAAGATAATAATATTTAATCAATGTTTGTTTATTCGTGCTTCGCAAAACATAGTAAATTCTGTGTTTGAACGACATAATTAATTCCCTCACATATATTCATCAAAGTTTTTAAGTACTTCGTGTATTAATCAAAAAATTAAAAATAAAAAACAAAATTATATCTTTTATATTGATTAAAACAAATAAACTACTGATATTATTTTAGGGGTTCTTTCTGCTGATGGCTACTGTAAACCTTACGATGAAGAAGGCTCTGGTTACATGCGTAGTGATGCAGCTGTAGTAGTGTATCTACAAAAGGCAAGGGATGCAAGAAGAATCTATGCGACTTTTGTCTATGGTAAAACCAACTGCGATGGCTTTAAAGAAGAAGGAATTACCTTTCCATCATTTGACAAGCAAAAAATGTTACTGGAAGAATTTTACGACGATTGTGGAATCTCACATCTTAAGCTATCTTACATGGAGGCTCATGCAACTGGTACTGTGGCCGGTGATCCTGTGGAACTTCAAGCCATTGATGAAGCTTTATGCGCCAAAAGAGACTTTCCTCTGTTACTTGGTTCAGTGAAATCGAATATTGGACACTCCGAACCCGTTAGCGGTCATTGTCAAATTGCAAAGGTAAGTTTACAACAAAATAGAGTTAATACAACTGTGCATATAATGTAATGCTACATATAAGATTATGCAAGTATTTTTTTATTTGCCAGTCATTTTTGATTATTTATTATAATTATAGAAGATATTATTGCCATTATATATAAGAAATGTATGCATCTCATAAAGGTTTTAATAGCGATGGAAACTGGTATAATACCGCCTACTATACATTTTAAACATCCACGTAAGAATATGACTGCTATCATTGAAGGAAGAGTAAAAATAGTCACTGAACCAACAGAATGGAAGGGCGGTTATATCGGTGTTAATTCCTTCGGATTTGGCGGTGCTAATTGCCACATATTACTGAAATCAAATCCGAAAATTAAAGTCAATAATGGAACGGACGATAATTTACCTAGGCTTGTAGCTATATCTGGATGTACCGAGGAAGCAGTTAAAATTATATTAGATGACGTAAGTATACACTTATTTCCGAAATCATCTAATCTTCCTTCTTCTTACCTCGTACAGTATTATTATATGTATGTCATTTTAATTTATTTACAAAATTAAGCCTTTGTCAAAAAAGACGGTATAAAAATAACTGCAAGTGTGTTGTACCAGAGGTTGTACACACATAAACATAAACACATATACAATATACATATTTTGTATATATTATAATATATTAAAATAAGAGAGTAAAAGAGAAAAACTATATAATATAGCATTTATTATACGATTTTATGTGTAGATACTACGTATGGTAGTCAATTAATATTAACGAGTTATACACAAGATATATATATGTATATATATATAATATTTTTTTAAATAACAATTTAAATGGTTGATTAATTATTACATTTAAATAGAATTATAAAACTGATAATTTCACACATTTAAGGAACGAGATTTATTTTTTTTTTATCGAAGAAGTGTTTATGCAAATCAATTTATTTATTACCTGTCTTGTGAAAATTAATAACAGATGACAGATGGGTACGCGTATAAGTGTAGTTACAGGCCTGATTGCAAATTCTATGCGTTATATCATTGACAAACTTTGACTTATAATTCAAAAACTATTGTAGCCTCGATATTTTCACCTAACGATTTTTAATTTCATTATACCACTAAAATAATCTATTAAAATATTCTACAGAAGTTGTGAGAAATTTTATGTGTTTGTAACTTTGAGAGAAACATTGTGTATATGTATATATATATATATGTGTGTGTGTGTGTGTGTGTGTGTGTGTGTGTGTGTGTGTGTGTGTGTGTGTGTGTGTGTGTGTGTGTGTGTGTGTGTGTGTGTGTGTGTGTGTGTGTAAATGATTACGGTTATATTTGTCATAATTAAATATTAGATAAACAAGATAATATATTTAATAAATTTATGCAAATCAATTGAATTTATTTTATTAAATGTTTAGAATAACAACAGTTATTAAATTATCACACACACACAGCCACATTCACATTCACTAATACCCACATTCCACTTATATTAACACTCACGAGCACATACACGCGCGCGCGCGCGAGAAATATTAAACGAAAGGGGCTTAACTATATCATTTTGAAAACGACTTGACGTCAGGTACGGAAATTCAGAATAAAAAAATAAAGTGTTCTTGATATGACCTGAGCCACCCTAGGTCAAAATAAATGTTGCACTTTATTTCCATCTTTAAACACACTGAGAAAGTTTTTTGAATGTGTGCGTGTGCAATGCGTATGTGTGTCACAATTCTGAAATTTATTTTGAATTTTATGTATTTTTTATATATATTTGGATGTCTCAATTTAAATAAATTATTCTCTCTCTCTCTCTCTCTCTCTCTCTCTCTCTCTCTCTCTCTCTCTCTCTCTCTCTCTCTCTCTCTCTCTCTCTCTCTCTCCCTCTCTCCCCCTCTCTCTCTCTCTCTCCCTCCCTCCCTCCCTCCCACCCTCCCTCTTTCCCTCCCTCCCTCCCTCTCTCTCTCCCTCCCTCCCTCTCTCTCTCTCCCTCCCTCCCTCTCTCTCTCTCTCCCACCCTCCCTCTCTCTCCCTCCCTCCCTCCCTCTCTCTCCCTCCCTCCCTCTCTCTCCCACCCACTCTCTCTCTCTCTCTCTCTCTCTCTCTCTCTCTCTCTCTCTCTCTCTCTCTCTCTCTCTCTCTCTCTCCCTCCCCCCTCTCTCTTTATATATATGTATATAAGCGTAATCATGATTCTATCTACCTATATCAATTCTATGCGACACAAAACGTGTCCTTTTAATGTGTTAATGTACTTACTTTGACTAAAGAATATCCAAGATACAAACAAAATAAATTATAGAATGTTAAAGACATTTAGATTTTTCAATTTCAAATATAAAACATTTGATAAAATGTAAAAATTTTATCGATAATATTAATAATATTATTAATATGTTTAAGACAAATAAGTCAATTAAGTTAAAAGAGTAGAGTCAAATCAATTCTACGATTTGTAAGTCAATTTATGGTAACTAATTTCGTATTATGCAAGACTTGTAGATAATTAATTTGATTATAATTATGTAAGAATCTTATAACAAAAAATTTAGAAATCTTCAGCAAAAACCCGTTTATCCTATTAAAAGATAAATTTATCTAGATTATATCAAAATATTGCATGTTTTCACTTCTAATTTACATATAATTCTCTCCTAACAATGTACATATATTTCTTAACAACTAATTGTAAACTTTGTTTCTTTTTCTTTTGCTAATATTTATTTGCATAATTATGAACTCTATTATTTTACACAAAAAGTATATTCCATAATCATTATATTATACCTTAGTCGCATATACTACAAATCGAATGCTTATAACACGGAAATGATAGTGATCACTCGCGTGTGTACATACACTCATACGCGTTGCACCCACATACTTTAAAAAAATTTTTATATATAAACTATTAACTTTAATTAATTTCAAGAATGTGCTATAAGATAATTATTGTATATTTACAATTAGTAACGATATCTCTGTAGGCACACAGTCGATCGATAGATGTAGAATATATCTCTCTGCTACATCGTATTCATAGCGGCAATATAATAGGTCATCCCTACAGGGGATACATAATTGCTGGATCAAAAGTATCCGATAACACAATAATTAAAATGGAACGAAACTTGTGTACGAAAAGACCGATTTGCTTTATATTTTCTGGAATTGGATCTCAATGTCTTAATATGGGTACGTAAATCAAATATCATATTACAATATATCATTTAACAATTGATAAGATGTATAACATATTAGTTTGCAATCAACATTTAATAATTTTTAAATTATAAACATATGTTAATATTCTTATATTTGTGTTGGAAAATAACAAAATTAACAGTAATAATATTTCCAATTTGCGAATTTTGTAATTCTTAAAGTTACATTTAAGTATAATATAACTAAACTTCGCTATAAATTAAACTAAAATATAATATTGATACTGCACGTGCAAAATAAAGATAAGCAATTTCCAGAAATTTTGTTTATGTACGTTTAGATCAATTATGTAAAAATATTACATTATTTGAAACAATGTACCAACAACATTATGTAATAATGTAATTATATTTTTTTAAAATATTGGTAGGTCGAGCTTTAATGAAATTTCCAGCATTCAATAAAGCAGTCCAGAAATGCGACACTGTTTTGAGATCTCACGGTATATTTCTCACTGATATTCTAATAAATGAAGACAAACATATTCTCGACAACGTAGTCAATTTATTTGTCGGCCTTATTGGACTACAGGTATAAACATATACATATGTATAAATAAAATATATTATCTATATATATTATTTTATTCGAGAAAAGTATTACTTTATTCGAAAGTTGGATGATTTATATGTATTGCAGATCGGAATAGTTGATCTTTTAACAAGCATTGGTATCATTCCTGATATTATAATGGGTTATTCCATTGGCGAGTTGATTTGTGGATATGCCGATGGATGCTTGACGGCCGAAGAAACGATCATGTTGGCATATTATGTCGGCTTAGCATTTCTTAAATCAGAAATAATAGATGGCTTAATGGCTGAAATTAATCTCGATTTCAAAACTATGAAGAATATGTGTCCATCGAATATTGATGTAGCTTGTTACAATAGTTCTCATAATTGTATTGTGAGTGGACCAACAAACTCTGTAAGAGCATTCCTCGCTAAGCTACAGGTTTGAAAATAGTATAAATAATATTTATCATGCTTATAATTATTGAATTTAATAAATGATAAAATTTCTTTTTATTTAGAATGATAATATTTCTGTAAAAGAAATTTCGTGTGGACGTATACCTTTTCATAGTCGTTATGTCGAGCCCGCAAAAGTTAAACTTTTGGAATACTTAACACAAATATTGCCACAGAAAGCGTCCGTGAGTTCAAAGTGGTTGAGTGTGTTCTCTTGTGAATGGTCCGGCGCATCTACAAAATTATGTCTAGCAAAATATTATGCAAATCATCTGCTAGCCCCGGTATTATTCTTAGAGACTGTGCGATTTATTCCAAACGACGCAGTGACGATTGAGATAGCGCCGCATGACATGCTACAATACATTCTTAATGATTCCTTAGAGACTACAGTGACCAATGTCGCGTTATACAAATTCTCTCACAAACCAAATATTGAAATATTTCTAGAAGGAATTGGAAAACTATATAATGCAGGTTTACAGCCGCAAATTGCAAATTTATATCCGGAAGTAAAGTTTCCTGTAAGTCGTGGTACACCGATGATTTCCCATCTTGTAAGGTAAATTCTGTTTGAAATAGCACAAGTTCTTTTTACTATAGAAAAGTAAACGAGATAATAGAATTTCAAACAGTACAAAATTAAATTGCATTATTTTTAATCGTTAAGACGGTAAACAAACAAAGACTAATGTTTCATACATTGTTGAATTAATGACATGCTTTGCAGATGGGATCATTCCGAAGATTGGTATACATACCGTTATTCCGGACAAAGAAAACTTGACAAAGGAGAAGTAATTGTTACTATTAATATAACAGACGAAGAATTTATATATATGACTGGGCATGTCGTTAATGGAAAAAATTTATTACCAGCTACAGGATATCTTTTCCTTATATGGCAGATGATTGGCTGGTTAAAAGAGCAAATACACCTCGATATACCAATTGTATTTGAAGATGTCAATTTTCTACGCTCTACGATTTTATCACAACAAAGCCCAGTCAATTTAACTCTTATGATCCAGAGAGGTAACTTGTGCAATTAAATTTATTTTCTAAACTGTAGATATACAAAGAATAAAATATTTTTACATAAAATATAAATAAGAGAAAAAATTGAGTTGAGAAAGATAAATCGAGAAAAGATTTCTGCATTCAACAAACCGTCTGCTACTCTATTAGCAGTCCGCTAATAGAGTAGCAGCAGATTTGAGCAGAAATTACAGTATATTGACACTAACTGTGTCTGCATTAAGCTTGCATTCTGTTGACATAGTTGGTAAATGTAACATAATCAAAATTTATTTCTACTGCTTGATTTCTACTACCAATTTACGATAGAATGTGTTGCAAATTTGTTTGATTTATTTATATTTTATTTATATTTCTGTTATTCTAATTAATGTATTGTTTTAATTTGTTAATAAATTTTGCAATACTTGTGTTATCATTTTACTGTTGCATATGGTAGATGTTACATTAAAATTTTGTTTTACCTGTAAAAATTTATAATAGATACTTTGCAAAATTTGTTTTCGAAAGATTTAGTTCTTTTAAATATACATATAATACGAATTTTATATCAAAGTGTTAAATAAATTTAATCATCCCATGACGAATTTAGTATCTTAAACTATAAAAAATATTTTATTAAAATTTTAGTTTTGTTAGTGTAAAAATTAAATTGATAAAAAAGTTTCTGGAATAATAATTTAAAACAAGGACTGAATTCTATCTTAATAAAAGCTACATACGAAAATAATTTTGCTGTTCTGCAATGCAACTGCTAGGCAGTTTTTAAGCGCGCCCGAAAGATTTCGGTCAAGAGATATCACAGCTTAGTCGGTCAAGCTTACGAAGATTAAAACATTATTCTAGTTTCTGATGAAAATGTTTGCATATCAGATCGTATATTAATCATTGATATCATGAATACTTTTATTAAAACTTAAAAATTTACTTTTGTATTTATTTAACATTTCATACAAGCGTAATTAATCGATAATATTTCTATTTCTTGTGTTTAATATTTTTTTTCCATAATTGGCTAATTTATCCTTCAGAATCTCATTATAGAACAGAATATTTTTTTCTAAGTTATATTTATAAAAAATTAATATCGATATTGTTGATAGGTAGTAACAAATTCGAAATAATCGAAGGAAGCAATACTGTCGTTACTGGAATAGTACGAATTCCTGTTAATATTGAAGATGAGAAAATATGTACTACATTTATTGATCGAAATATCAATGATAAAGAGGAAATGAGCATGAAAGATATCTATAAAGAATTGAAACTCCGTGGTTATCAATATACTGGCGAATTTCGTGGACTAAAAAGCGCGTCAATCTCTGGAAAGAATGGTCATATTGCCTGGACTGACAACTGGGTAACATTTATGGACAACATGTTACAGATGATGATTTTAGGACAGAAATCGAGAAGTCTCCTTGTACCAACAAGAATTCGCAAAGTAGTAATCGATCCGAAATCTCACATACAACATGTTGAAAAGCTTGCAAATGAAGAGAATCGTAAGTTTTCAGTATTATAAATGGGTTAAAAATTCTAAATAAGTTTACAATTTAGCCGAGTGTTATTTCTTGGAAAATATATATCTAATATGTCATCGTATGTGTGTTATATCGTAGAAGTCCTTGTACAAAATTATAAGCATTTGGATGTTTTGATATCTGGAGGAATAGAAATATGCGGCGTCGTGGCTACACCTATATCTCGCCGAAAAAGAGCAATCCACCCCATTCTTGAAGAGTACAAGTTTGTTGCTCATCGAGATCTAAATGTGATATCTTTGCAAGATGCAATAAGAATGTCGGTGCACATTGCGCTTGAATGTTACAATATGATAAACGTGAAAATCATCGAATTTGTCGAGGATAGCGATCAAGTGATGCCGGAGAATTTAAATTGTTTATTTGTGAATAAAGTTCTCGATGATTTACCGCAAATTAAATCTGATATCAAACTGATAGCGTCACACGAGCGATTCAAAGATACCGCTTTGCCTGACAACGTTTCTACAATAGAATTTGATAAACTGACAAGAAATGAAAATTGTTTGATGATCATAGGTTACGGAATTTTTATAAAAAATAAAAACGAATTACATAAACAATTTTTGTCTGTTATAATGCCGAATGGATTTCTTCTGACATTTGAAGAGTTGGATGCTATTTACGACTACTCATGCCTGGATAAGTATGGGTTAAAAGTAATTTTGGAGAAACGTACCAACGATAATACACTTATATTATTAAGGAAAATGCAATATATTAGCAGTATTCAGGAGATAGTGCATGTGAACAATTATGAATTCTCATGGGTGAGCAAGCTTAAATCATTTATGGATGAAAAGATAGAAAAGAAGACTACATATATGAGGATAATAGTTGTCGCAGAAGGAGACTTCGAATGCGGACTAATCGGCCTTGTCAATTGTTTGCGAAAAGAACCGGGCGGTGAAATGATTAGAGGTTTATTTATTCAAGATAAAGATGTGCCTACTTTTTCATTGCAAGAATCGTTGTACATGAAACAACTACAACTTGATTTACCCATCAATGTTATACGTTCCGGTAACATTTGGGGATCTTACAGGCACTTTTCGTTACCGTCACTAGAACCAAAACCCGTACAAAGTGCCTACGTTACTCAGATGGTACGTTAAGGAGATTCGGAATTTAAGATAAATTGAAATAATGTTTTGTGATACTTTTTATTCATAAATTAAATAATAATTGACTGTAACTTTAATAGAATTGAAATAGTTTGTTATATTTTTTTATTTTAGGTGCCGGGTGATCTCAGTACTTTTTGTTGGGTGCAAAGCAGGATATCTTTCGACAAAAATGATGATGAAGAAAATTTAATTAGCTTAGTATATGCGTCTATTAATTTTAAAGATGTCATGATAGCTAGCGGTAGACTCAATCGCGAATCTATTTCAGACGAACCAAATAATAGTTTTTTAATTGGACTAGAGTTTGTTGGTTTTAATAAAAATGGACAAAGAATAATGGGCATGTGTGCATCTGGGTATGATATGGATACACACTGTTTTAATTAATATATTATTGTTTTAGTAAATAAACTGTTTAAAATAAATTTCTTATATTTAAATTATAAATGCTTTTGATGAAATAAGAAACAAAAAAATTGTTATATTTTATATGCTTTTTTTACTCTTATATACAGAATATTATTTAAAATAGTAAAATTATTTAATATAAATTTAATATAATGAATAATATACATTTAAATAATTTTTTAAATTATTATTTTTAGAGGAATGACAAATATACGCGTAGTTGACAAATATCTCAGTTGGATCATACCTGAAAAATGGACGATGGAAGATGCAGCGACGGTTCCATGCGTGTATGGTACGTGCTATTACGCTTTGTATTTCAAAGGTAAAATGAAGAAGGGCGACAAAGTATTGATTCACTCTGGTACGGGAGGCGTTGGTCAAGCTGCGATTCATCTCGCGCTTTACGAAGGTTGCGAAGTGTTTACAACGGTTGGGAATGTCGAGAAACGACACTTTATAAGAGAAACATTTCCCTCTATTCCCGAGGATCATATCGGAAACTCTCGAGACACGAGTTTTGAACAAATGATTATTCAGAAAACGGGAGGTCGCGGAGTGGATATCGTATTGAATTCTTTAGCTGAAGAGAACTGCAAGCATCCATTCGTTGCTTAACAAAGGGTGGTCGTTTCCTCGAAATTGGAATGTTTGATATGTTTTCCAATAATCCTCTAGAAATATTTGCATTCTCAAAAGGTATTAGTTTCCACGGCGTTTTATTAGATAAATTATTTTCTGCGAAATCAGAGAATAAGGCAATATTGTGGAACAAAATAACAGAAGGTTTAAAGAATGGCGCTATTAAACCATTATGTAAAAAAGTTTTCGAAAAGGATGAAATAGAAGCTGCGTTTAGACATATGGCTGCTGGAAAACATATTGGCAAGGTATGATCATTTTCCAGTATACGTATAACAGGGGTAACTAATCGAAGTACTAATATCTAAAAAAAAATGCACATAATGCATATTTCTTTTTATACTTATTTTATTCTTTCCAACAGCTTTTTTTATTTTCCTTTTTTTCGAGGTCTTTTATTCAATGTCAACTCTATCGAAGACTTTAAGATATAATATAATTAAACAGCATCTTTTTTCGCGTGTTGTATTCTTTTAATTATGCTATAGTATGCGCAAGTTTCATTCATTGTGCTTCTTTTCTTTTATCTAATCTGCATTTCCGGCAAATATTATATTGCTCTTCATCTTTCTCTTCAATCTCTCCGTCAACATCACTTATCAATATAACCATGCAATTTGTATATTATACGAAACAGTAAAACACTCTTATAAATTTCCATTTTACTTTAACCTTCTTTTTTAAACAACAAACTTTAATTTTTTTCGGCGCAATTATCGCTTTCTTACATTCGTTTGATAAAACCTTCTCTCTTTTAAACTGTTTTTTATCGGCTCTATTAAATTTTTTTTATTACTCCTATATTGTACAGTCACACTTTATTCCTACAAATTTCTGTCTGTGATCTTCATTTTTCCAGCTTCTCGTCCCTTATGATCTCCTTTTCATCTTTCTCCTTTCTTCCTGATATTTCAAAATATACATATAATATCAATATTAATTGTTTTAAATTAATATCAATATTAATTGTTTTCAATCAATATTATTTGTAGATAATGATAAAAATTCATAAAGAAGATGAACCCTTGGATGCGCCAATACTCGCACATCCCCGCTACTACTGTCTGGAACACAAATGCTACATCGTTTTAGGTGGCCTAGGTGGTTTCGGTTTAGAATTAATTGATTGGTTGATTCTACATGGTGCAAAAAATCTAGTACTGACTTCGCGAAATGGGATAAAGAACGGTTATCAGCGATCAAGAGTAACGTTATGGCAATCTTACGGTGTGAATGTACAAATTGTTACAGCTGCTGATACTTCAAAATACGAAGATTGTAAATCTATATTAAAATTTGCCGAACAACAAGGTCCTGTGGATGCTATATTCAATTTGGCGGTTGTGTTGAAAGATAGCATATTTAAGAATCAGTCTTCACAAACATTCGAAGATTCCTTCGTATCAAAGGCATGGACGACGAAAAAGATGGACGAATTGTCGAGAACAATTTGCCAACAACTTCGACATTTTGTCGTTTTTTCTTCCGTTTCATGCGGAAGAGGTAACGCAGGCCAAACAAATTACGGAATGGCTAATTCCGTAATGGAAAGAATTTGTGAAAGAAGAATGAACGAAGGTTTACATGGTTTGGCTATTCAATGGGGCGCTATTGGTGATGTTGGACTTGTGGCAGATATGCAAGACGATGACAAAGAACTTGTTATTGGAGGTACATTGCAACAAGAAATATCCTCTTGCTTAAATACATTAGAAGTATTCTTGCTACAAAATCGGTCAATCGTAAGCAGCATGGTTGTTGCTGAGAAAAAAGAAGATTCTGGCCGAGCAACAAATCCACTTGAAGCAGTTGCAAATATTATGGGTGAGTTCAACTATTACATAAAAGGTTTGTCAAAACATTTATACGAAGCAAATTTTTATTTCACAATATTGTTAAGAGTGCATTATAATGAAATAATCGAGTGCATTAAAGACATTCCAAGAAATACAAACTTCAATAGTTGTTACATTGCTGTTTCAAGACTAAGTAAGGTTCGGTTAAAATCTCACATTTAAATATTTAATTCTTTCTCTAATTCCTAAAATAGGATTAAAAAATCCAAACGTAGTGGCGCCGAACATAGCACTGGCTGAACTAGGAATGGATTCAATGATGGCAGTAGAAATTAAACAGACGTTGGAGAGGGAATTCGATATTTTATTGACTGCACAATATATTCGAAATCTTAATTTTGCTAAACTTAGAAAAATGACAAATACAGCCGAGCAGGAAGAAATGTTCAATGCCACTGAAGCTGATACAAAGAATGGTTTAGAAATATTGACTCGAAAACTTAACGATTCAGATTTGAGTCCAGATATTTATGTAGAAGTCGCTATAAACAGAGAAGTTGCGGGAAGCGAAATATTCCTTATACCAGGAATCGATGGATGTGCAAGTGTATATAAACTGGTAGCATCGAAAATTAAATCTTCGATGATATGTTTGCAACACGGTGCAATTAATATGCCGGGTGTTACTCGTTCAATAATGAAATCAGCAGCATATCTTTTGCCTGTACGAAGTTATAAGATAATCTATTTTAAATATTCATTTAAATTGCTGTGTATTTAAATATAAATATATTTGATATATTTGATTACACATACACACACGCATGTGCACGCACTTGCGCCTTTTTTACGTGCTATCTCATATATGTTTATGTTTTTCTAGCATATATTGGAAAAAATGAAAGGTCGAGAAGAATTCCTAATTGTTGGTTATTCATTTGGATCTTTAATTGCCATCGAATTAGCAAGATTATTAGAAGCTAGGAATTTCTCCGGACGTTTAATACTTATAGATGGAGCTCCTGATCTAATGAAAGTTTTAATGGGGAAACTTTTTAATCATTTTTCAGAACAAGAACTACAAAATGACGTTCTATTTTATTTGATGAAACTGCATCTTGAATCGGACAACAAAATGGTTAGTCAATTATCATAAATATATTATGACTTTATATTGCGAAAATGGTTTACTTATTTATGTTTACATCTAGTTAATAGGAAAGAGCACATATATATATATATAATTCGTTAGGATATGCTTGCTAAAATGATAAAATAAATTAAATTTTTATTATCTTAATTTATATAATCTAGACTTCAGAAGTTTTAAAAATTTTCTATAACGTTTCGTTGAATAATCAAAATTATAATAATTATAGTACCATATATATATATTTATATGTATAAGTTATATAACATTTATAATAATTGAAACAGCATTTATTGTTTGAGCGTATATTTGAAATAGATATAAAATTAAAACAGTAGTTGTTAAGGCAATAAATTGTTGTTAATGACCAAAAGAAAAAAATAATTTGATTTATATAATTTAAAAGTGCAAAAGAAGTAATTGGATATAAAAATACAAGACATGTTCAGTACTTTTAGTATACGAGAATATAGTATAAACATATTACTGTCTTTTTTAAAGTGCAGATTGTTCTTTCGTTATTAAAATTGTGCATAATACAATATTATTATTTACAGCTTGCATTAGAGCTGAGTAAATGCAATACATGGGAGGAAAAATTAGAAATATTTACTCACTTTTCGAAAGAGATCGATGTATTAACTGTTGAAAATCAAAAATATTTATGTTCCACGATTTACGATCATATAATCGCTATACAAGATTATAATATATCTTCATTGCCTCGCCTTAAATCATCTGTAATACTATTAAAACCTACACTTACGCCTATTACTTTTGGTGAAGAAGATTATGGTCTACATAAGGTAAATTTATTTAGAATATAATATTTTATCATTTTTAAGATATTTCTTATAAGAGAAATTACTTTTAGGTTACTGAAAATGCGGTGCAAATTCATTACGTGGAAGGTACTCATATCACAATGATGGACAATGACAAAATAGCATCTTTTATTAACGAAGCATTGTAAATTAAATAATTATAATGATAAATTACTATAATAATGCAAAACATTAGAAATAAGTATACTTCATAAAATATTTTATTAAAATTTATAAAGTACTAAAATAATTATCTAAAATAATTTTGAAGAATAGATGTAGTAATTGATGTAGTAATTTATGTAAAATTAATATTATATCTAATAATTATATTTCTTTTATTTCTTAGTAAAAACTAAACCAAAATGCAAAGATTGGCGAAGAAATATGGAATTATTTTTTTTCTTACAGTACAGAAAGGATTGGGAAAACACAACACAAATTTTAGGAGCCATGGTGTTTGCAATTTGTCTTCAGTTCTATATCATATTTCAATTGTCACATTTATTTGAAGATCTTTCTTCTGATCAAATTATATGTTATACTTTAATAATAGATAAGCTTGTGTTATAAAACTAAAATATTAGTATAAAATAGTGCTGAAACGAGCATATAAGGATGTTTGCAATAGATTAACTTTATTAAGCTAATAAAAGATATACATAATTCTTTAGAATGGAACGTTTCGACACTTACATGTGTTTCTTCAGCCGTAAACGAATGAGTACATTTACATTGATGATAAATCGAAAATATAATAATTAATGGTAGTGGACTGCTGGATATTTGTTGCGCAATTTTTGAGAGTTGACATCATGTGTGTTGTGTTATTTCTTATAATAACTTTTTTTTGTTAGAATATTTTTAAAAGTTCTTATTTTCAATTGGCGCTATTGTTTGATATCACATTATTTTTGTAGAATATATTTTACACAATTAAAATAATTTATAGAACAGTTTTTAACAGTTTAGAAAACACTATTTTGTACAGATAAAGATAACAATTTTGTAGATTAAAATAACACTATTTTGTAGATACATGACAGTTTTCCACAATTAGCGCGTGTACTTGGCGCCTTTCTTTTACATTTTTTAAAAAGGTAAGTTTTTAGGGATTATATCATTCTTTTTTGTAGTATTTAATTAATGACACCAAATCCAATAGCAAATATATATATTATGCTTTGACGTATTAGATTACCGAGTTAAAAATATCTTAGATTATCGGATCTTAATAACACATAAATTCTATTATTTAAAAAACGAGAAAGAATGAAAACGAGCGAGAAGGGGGGGGGGGAGAGAGAGAGAGAGAGGGAGAGAGAGAGAGAGAGAGAGAGAGAGAGAGAGAGAAAGAGAGAGAGAGAGAGAGAGAGAAAGATTTATAATATATTATTATAAATAAGAAAGAGTGAGTGAGAGAGAAAAAGAGGGAAAGAGTAAAACAGCGAAAGAGAGAGAGAGTGAGTGACAATACGTAATATATAGTTAAAAAGATTATTAATGTTACCGAATCCATTAGCAAATATATAAGTATTATACTTTGACGTATTAGGTTATTATAGTTACCGACGACGGTCGGTAATATTAATAATATATAACTAAATACACAGTCGACTGTCGACTGCTCGAACCGTTTTTCGCACATACGCATTGGAGACTTTGACGACGACCACGACGACGGATACGTTTCTTAATGATAAATTTTAACATTGAGACTTTGCATCTTAATGTCTCTGTTTATAGATCATGTAGAGCGAAAATAAAAACACTTTCCTTATATAAATCAAACGCAAGCTATCGATTAAGCCTATCAAGAATTCGATCGGTTCAGTGGTTATTGAGGTCTGATAATCTGAGATACTCTCAACTATCCGACTCGCGTAAAGATATCCGGAGTGCCTTGCTGTTGCTGTCGCGGTACTTGGCGCGAGACACTACCGTGTCTCTTGATCAAAACTAAAAACTTACTTTTAAAAAAAAAGTAAAAAAAGGCGCCAAGTACACGCGACAGTTAAGAATACCCGTTATATTTGTTTACAAAATAGTGTTATTTTATCCTGCAAAAATAATGATATCAAAGAAAATTGTGCCAATTAAAAATATAAATTTTTAAAAATATTAATTAAAAAATAATATTAAATTAAATTAAAACTTAATAGAAAAATTAATAATTAGAAATTAATACAAAAAATTAAAAATTTTTACAAAAATTAAAAATTATGCCGTTTTTTTAATTAAAATTGTTTAATTTTTTTATTTGTATTAATTTTTAATTATTGTTATTAATAATAATTAATAAAAAAAGATCCACACATAAATGGATGAATCTGGTAGAGATTCATTTTATAAAAATACATGGTGTCTGAAATTTAGTTCGTGAAATTTTTTTTGTTAATAACTTTTTAATAAACAATAAGCGACGGCTAAAACCTTTCGCATGTTACTCAGGACAGTGACCTTAACAACATATGTCAAGGTCAAGGTCATCGGGACTGAGTCCCTTTATCGGTATATTTACCCTCCAAATTTTATTTTTTCTAAAAAAAACTACAAAAATTATTCTTTTAATTATTTTTCAATTTTTCTTCTTATTATTTTTCCTGTATATAAAGACAGAAATTATGTACAAGAAAGAGAACTATATCGCGACAAAAATTATGTACGAGAAAAAATATATGGACATATTTTACATATAATTATATATATTTATAATGTATTTTATTATATATATAAATTTTTTCCCGAACTCACTTCTCCCTCTCTCTCTTTCCTCAACATTATACCTTACAAATGCTAAAGAATATTTGAAATGAAATCACTTAACAAAAGAATATAAATAAATATTGCAATAATTATTTTCTATAGTATTAATATGCAATAAGTAAACGAAATTTAAGAATTATTAATAATAAACAATTATTTGTGTGAATGTTATAAAACTTAGATATTAATACATTAAAGCATTTATACGATTTTTTATAATATATAATATTAACTAATGTTACGTCTGTATATATATGTGTGTATTAAAAATACTATGATTCGTTATAAAAAAAAGTTTTTTTTCAAAATTTTTTATATCTTTTTATAAACAATAAAACAAAAATATAAAATAGTTCAATTTTAGAGAGTTGAGTTTATCCTCTGAAAATAAATCCAGATAGCGATCAAAAATAGTGTATTATTTATAAAGACATGCTTTATATATTCTCGAAATTTTATAATTTATAATTTTTTAAATTTTTGACTTAAGCATCTCTTCCCTTGAGCTTCGCAGCAAGAACAGAATATAACTGAGTTGTTTATTGGTAACGAATTATAAACGGCGTCGTTTGTTCTTTTTTTAATTTTGATTAAATTTAATTATTACCATGTTGAATTATAATAATAAAAGATTTCGTTCGTTATGGAAAAGACGAACAATATATGAAGAATTTATGATATAAAACATTGTACGCGTGTACATACATCGCAAATAAGGTGAACTTTACAAATATTTGAATTTCAACGGGCTATAAGAGCCGAACGCGAATGGTAATGCGTTAGTTTCGATGAAAATTAATTTTTCATCAAAATAATTTGTCGTGCACAGAACACGAATTTTTCTTGGTCCGATATCAAAGTTAATTTTCATCGAAACTAACGCACTACCATCCGCGTTCGGCTCTTATAGCCCGTTGAAATTCAAATATGTTTTTCAAATTGAGAGCCTAAAATTTCTTAGTTGTTACAAATATTATTCTCAGTTTATATATTAATAAAATTGAAATATTTATTTCAGAATGGAAAAAGAGAAAAGGTATGTGTATGTAGATTACTAATAGTATTCTATTTACTTAAAATACAATAATATTTACTATTTTAATTTCCACATCACTGTATCTCACATACAGCTATGTACAGCATATTTTAAACTCACCTTTTAAAATGTGCTTTGGCTGCATTTAATCGATTCATATCGTCATGAAGGAGATATTTTTTACTACCCATTGTTCCATTTCTTTAAATGGTAAAATATTTAAAGATTAAAATTATCTTTAATGTAAACATTAAAGAAAAAGCGTCAAAATCGACCAATCTGCTATAAATTTTGATATACTATTATTTCTCAGCAACTAAAATCTGAAATTTTGTTATAAGAGCTGATATGAATCAGATACGCTTATTGTTAGTTAGTTTACTTATCTGAAGTACATTATGTATTTGTTGCTCGTTTATATGCTAAATTGATTTGTATTGTGTGATTATTTGAAATTAGAAAGTTTTTACTTGTGGCACTTTTTCCGATCAACTATATAATTTAATTAGTCATAAATATTTTTCTTGATAATATTCTATATGCTTGTAAAACAGAAAATTTGTTTTATTCCTATTTTTATCTTTATTGCTTTTTTGCAGTGCGATTAGAAGAATTAGAGATTAGAATATTCCATAAACTAAGTATCTTGTAGTATATACATTGATATAATCTAATGTTTTTTATTCTGTATCGTTAAACAAATATGAATAAATTAGTTGATTTGATCTAAATTTTTAACTTATAGATATCTCGTGTAAAAACTTTGGTAAATATTATAAATTAACGTAAATATTATAGATTAACGTACCTATTTCCAATGACCTTGACCTTGACATATGTTGTCCAGGTCACCCTTCTGAATAACCTTCAAAATGTTTTAGCCGTCGCTTGTTGCTTATTAAAAAGTTATTAACAAAAGAATTTCGACGAATTATATGCAATTTTCAGAAACCATGTACGTTTTATAAAATGAATCTCTACCAGATTCATTCATTTATGTGTAGTAAGTCGAAGGCCTGGGGCGGAGCCCTACCCCCTGCACCCTAACACCGAAAAAACTAACCTAACCCATTTTCTAGAGATGAAGAAATAAAAAAACCCTTTTCAGTGCGAAACGAGGTCTATGTTCTTACAATTTCACATGGGGTTGCAACTTTTCACGCAAAGCAAGGTCCACCCCCATCATCCTCTGCTTTCAGGTAGTTATATCAAGGGTTTTTTCATCACTATAATACATATAAATTCATTGACAAAAAGAGTACCTCCGGTTAAGATAGTCAAAATGACCTCATTTAAAAAAAAAAAAAACTAACTGCCTGTACATGTGTATAAACTAATAACAAAATTTTCTATAACGCCCCCACCCCTCCTTCCCTCATCACCCTCCAACACAAAAATTCGCTAATTTTGTTTAATATTTTTTTTCTCAAATCCTATCTAAGAAAAAATTATTTAAAAAATTGAGTATGTAAATATAATAGAGCTGCATTAATACAAATTTTTTCAATGTTTAGGAGGCCTATCTTCTTATTTAAAATAAATCTTAAATATGAAAAATTGTAATATTTTCGAGCTTGAGAGGGCTTCGGTCCCAATTTCTTCTGTGAATAATATATTTTGGTAATTTCAATTTTCACAAATTTTTTCAGATTTTTTGAAATGGTGCGCGACCCCTAAATTGGCCAAAAATAATTTTAGTAATTTTTGGTCATTTTTGTCCTTAAAATAGTTCACAGACCTTTTAATTATATTCAAATCTTCAGAATTATTTATTCTTATTCAACAAATATGGTAATTAATACATTTTTATATCTTATAATTTTTTTAACAAATAATTGCATCTTTTTCCTCGTAACTTAATTATATCACATACATGTGTATATACATATATACATATGTGCATACATATACATACGCAACACACACGCGCCACACGCGCGCGCGCGCGCGCGCGCCCACACACACACACACACAAAACGAATATTATTATGTTTTATTTTCTATTATATTAAGTAAGTACCTAATCTTCATCGCTGTCCTCATTAATTACTGGACTCACTTCCTCAAAATTAAAAAGTTTTATTAATACTTCTGCTGGTCGTATATTTTTTGACAAATATCTAGCATAAGATAAATAATAAATAATAGCAGCTACGTGTGAACAACATCCTACTGTTTTTTTCCATTTGCACAGTTACAACAATACCGCTTAATATATGAGCTTAAAAATCTTGAATTTTAATCTTTCGAAATAGAATATACAATATGAAATAGACTATTCAGTCAATTCAAATTAACATGTTGCACGTGGTGTCAAAGTTTATCGGGTACAATACGAATTTTGAATATTTATAAGTAGATCAAAATAGATATGATGACACAAGAAGAGAATATTTTAATGCTGCAATGCACTTCTATTGTGTTGCAAGGAAATAGAAGTGCATTGCAGCATTAAAATATTCTCTTATTGTGTCATTATATCTATTTTGATCTACTTAAATATTCAAAATTCGTATTGTATCCGATAAACTTTGAAACTACGTGCAACATGTTAATTTGAATTGACTGAATAGTCTATTTATGTCTATTTATATCATTTATAATCAAAAAATACGATTCAAATCGTATTTCTTGATTAAACTATAATATGTAAGATTACTATTCATTTTTTTTGTAATGCATCAAGAAATTATATACATATAATTATATATATAAAAAGTACATATCTTATCATATTTAAATTTTGCTGGTCAAATTTTTAAAGAAATATATAGCATTTTCTTGAAATTTAATGGCTAAAATTATTTTCTTGATATTTTTACCTAATACTTTTTAACAATAAATACATTACTCTCTCTCTCTCTTTTACTCCAAAATCTGAAAACGCTGAGTACATACAACAGTGCATAAACATTCAACCACTATTCGACAATATGATCCTTTTACATTATTGCGTATTAAATCGCATAACGTTGCTGAAACTTTATCGTATGTATGTATATAAGATTGAAAATTATGGTTTGTACAAGGTATATTTCGAGCAAATTTTGTTGAAATCTACATCTAATAAATTAAATTTACCAAAATTTTTTCTTTAATGCGAAATATGTAATATTTAAGGTTACTCAAAACAAAGTGAAAGTATATTAAAGATAATCACTTGACGATCTTGAGAAACGAGGGAGTGACAGCTGCGATTAATGGAGAAACGCAATGATTTTCCAGTGGATTCAAATATAAAAATAATCATGTACAATTAAAATATGTAATAAAAATTAATATTTTTTATAAATATAATTCAAAAACATTACAAATAATAAAGTTTATGCCACATAAATACTATAACCGTAAGAGTCTTAATAAGTAAATAATTGTGTTTATATTTATTAATATTTTATTATTAATATATATTATTTCTGTTCTAAGAAATATTAATAACGTCACACAATTCTTCGGAATAAAATATGATTACTAATACATTAATTTGTATGTTATTTTATAAATCATCTTATTTTTATTTTTTTATATTAAGTTTTATTTTTTTTTTGCCGTATGTAAAGTATTATATTACCTCATCTTGTGTGCGATGTGCTCAGTATTGATCGTTGTCATAAAATAAAGCAATAAATATTTATTTATTTTCTACAAAATTATTTAATACAACTCTTTTTGATGCTCCGCTGGTCGAAAGCAAAAGCGAAAGAGCAATAAGAACGAAAGTTGTACACTATGATGTGTTATAGTATTTCTGTAAAAAGGTATGTGGAGATTAACTGTCTTATCTATTAAATGTCTTAATTATTAATATTCTTATTTGTATTATTTCGCGACTGGTGATTTGCTTAAAATTTTGTAACAATTGTATTTTATTTTAAAGTATTTCTTTAAAGTTTATGATGCTTGGAATTAATAATAAAAAATGTAAAATAAAAATATAAAGGTGATTTATTAAAATTCGACCTGACTAGCCAATACAAATATTTCTACACAACGTTTTGGCCCTTGCGTACGGGCCCTTATCAAGTGTTGCTATAAAAATTAACGAAAAATTGTATATTAACAATAAAAAACGAACCGCAATTTGGGATGTAATGTACAGGATATTTTTAAGAACGTTACCTTTCAAGCTGTCAAAGTGAAAGCCGTGATATTACTAATGTCGAAAAAGAAGACATGTATGTAATATTACCATGTCTCGCGTCCAAATAACAAACATTACAAAGACACAGGAACAAACTTTACAAAAAATAACAAACAATCATACTCTGTGTATTAACGTGTCATATATCGGATTTAAATTATCGGATTAATATTATGTGTCTTTTTGTAGATTAATATTATTTTTAAATTTTTTTATAAAAAACATCTCAGCAATCTCTCTTTTCTTTCTATGTTTTTTACAGTGCAAAATTTTTGGTTCCTTCCAATTAAAATCATGTCCGTGTGTGGACCGATGGTTGCTAATTACACTGTGGTTACTGGAATGTTTTTTAATGTCTCTGCAATGTTCATTTACACGTGTAGCTAGTTGTCTTTTCGTTTCACCAGTATATGTCGCATCACAATCATTACATTCAATCATATATACGACATCAGTTTTGTGATTAGCATCAATCTTGTGTTTACCTTTCTTAATTAAGTTATTAAGTCTTTTTGGAATCGTATATATTACATCGAGGCCACATTTATTAAGCGCGATATTTAAATTTTCGCGTAGGTTTTTTATGTAAGGTAAAGGTAAAACAGATGCTGTGTCAAACTTTTTATAACAAATGTCAGTATTGTGGGTAGAGTTCTTACGAAATATTTAAGTTTTAATTCTCTTACAGATATGTGACTCTATAAAAGATTTTGGGAAGCAATTGTTGACCAAGATATCAGTTATTATTTTAATATTATTATCATGATAGCGATCGTCAGAGAGCAATACAGCACGGTCTACTAAACCTTTTATGGTATTGATCTTGTATTTAAGTGGATGGCTCGAATAAAAATTCAGATATCTGCCTGAAAAAGTAGGTTTTCGATACCAATTAGTCAGCAAAATGATGGGGAGACCAAAATATGGTGTCCATACTTAAAGAAACGTTTTACAATGGATTACCCGATCGTATGGGGATTACATTAAGGACTCATTAAGAACGTGGATGAAAACCAAAGAAAGGATTTGCATCTCCAACCAGCAATTGATTTTTCTATTAAAATGCAGAAGATATGATGTACTACCGGCACATATATACAGGTCACATAATCGCGTTTTCTTTTTCAACAATAGCGTTAATCGTAATTTTATAAATTTCACAAAACGTAATCAGTCAAGACTTTTAAATCTTGAGATAAGGGACCTTAATTTTTATTTGAGATTCTTACAATCTAAGATTAGTAAAAAGGAAAGTACTTAATGAAATACTTCAATAATTTCGGACTTCGTCGCTATTGCAAAAATATCATCAACATATCTGTAATAGACCGGTATAGTAAAATTTAATAAATTTAAACAATGAGTTTCTAGGTCATCCATGACCATGTCAGCCAAGATTGGCGATAAGGGAGACCCCATCGGACATCCGAAGATTTGTTCATAGTAAATTCCGTTAAAACTAAAGCTCGTTAAGTCAAGGACAACTGTGAGTGCGTGTAAGAATTGTTGTAAAGACATGTCAGTATTTTGTGTAATATGAATCCACCTATTTTCCACTGCTTTCAAAGCTAAGTCTTAATAACTGATATCTTGGTCAACAATTGCTTCCCAAAATCTTTTGTAGAGTCACATATCTGTAAGAGAATTAAAACTTAAAAATTTCGTAAGAACTCTATTCACAATACTGACATTTGTTATAAAAAGTTTGACACAGCATCTGTTTTACCTTTACCTTACATAAAAAACCTAAGCGAAAATTTAAATATCGCGCTTAATAAATGTGGCCTCGAAGTAATATATACGATTCCAAAAAGACTTAATAACTTAATTAAGAAAGGTAAAAACAAGATTGATGCTAATCACAAAACTGATGTCGTATATATGATTGAATGTAATGATTGTGATGCGACATATACTGGTCAAACGAAAAGACAACTAGCTACACGTGTAAATGAACATTGCAGAGACATTAAAAAACATCCCAGTAACCACAGTGTAATTAGCAACCATCGGTCCACACACGGACATGATTTTAATTGGAAGGAACAAAAAATTTTGCACTGTGAAAAACATAGAAAGAAAAGAGAGATTGCTGAGATGTTTTTTATAAAAAAATTTAACAACAATATTAATCTACAAAAAGACACAGATAATTTAAATCCGATATATGACACGTTAATACACAGAGTATGATTGTTTGTTGTTTTTTGTAAAATTTGTTCCTGTGTCTTTGTAATGTTTATGTTTTTTGGACGCGAGACATGGTAATATTACATACATGTCTTCTTTTTCGACATTAGTAATATCACGGCTTTCACTTTGACAGCTTGAAAGGTAACGTTCTTAAAACTATCCTGTACATTACATCCCAAATTGCGGTTCGTTTCTTATTGTTAATATACAATTTTTCGTTAATTTTTATAGCAACACTTGATAAGGGCCCGTACACAAGGGCCGAAACGTTGTGTAGAAATGTTTGTATTGGCCAGTCAGGTCGAATTTTAATAAATCACCTTTATATTTTTATTCATCACTGGCGACTACAATTTAATTATTTGATATGTAAAATAAAATTGATATACACATCCATGCGTATTCCCTTTCCCCCCCACATACACACACACACACACACAAAATCGTAAAACGGTACAGGACTTTTCTATTCGGTTTAATCCGCTCTATCTGCACACGAGAAGTGATGATTATTATCAAACACACTGTATATACATATATAAATAGATCTATCTTTGACGTTAAATACTTTTAAGTTTTTATATTTTTACAATTTTTAACTTTTTTTCCTTAAAAATAGTAAAAAAATGGAATATTTTGAAAAATATGATGCTTTTGAAAAATGTACAGCTACAAGGAGCATTAAATGAAATAAAATTTTTATCAAAAATATTATTTAAATAGTAATTTAATAATCAACGCAGAAAAATAATTTTGGTCGCTGTTAATTTTAAAATGGTGTTTTATCTCTTTAAAATTCTATCATCACTTATAAAAAAGTATGTGTATTGCATATCTTTTTATGCTTTACAACTGCGCATTTGAGTTTGAATATAAAATGCATCTCGCAATTTAATATACTTCCTAAAAATGCAAAAACATCGCAATATTGTTTGAATCGCATTATTATTTTAATCCGCAAATTCTTATACTGTGATTGTGTATTCGCTGAACTTTGACACAATGTACATATATTAAGTTGATTTTAATTGAATATGTAATTATACTGATTATAAAATTATTATATTACATAAATATGCGACTATTTTTCCCGGAAGTGAGGGTGTTAAAATATAGGAGTTGATTGTCACACATTTCATATCTGATTTAACAGAGAGATAGTAGGACATGTACTGCTCTATGGTATAAGTTGTCGTGTTAATCAGTTTTATAAAAAGTTTTGTTTTTAATAGAATCGACGCTGCTGTTGGTTTCATAAAACAATTTTTAAAAAATTGAACGTAGTGAGTATAAATTTTTTTTGCTTTTTTCAACATTCTTCTCTTTTAAGTTTTGAGTAAATTATTTCAAAGATTATTTCTGTAACTGAATCATGTGCACAATATACATTGCACAATTAAAGCATACGTGAAATAAAGTTTACATTTTTCTCTGTTTTCTTTTTCTGTTTAAATATTCCAAACATTGTGCTATTTTTTATTTTGCTAATTATTTTGTGAAATCTGTTTTTCAATCTCTCAAAATGCGGGAACCTTTTTCTTCTCTTAATAATAATGCTACATTTTATGTATTTTTCTAGTAATTAAACTTACATACTAATATATTTGCATAGTCTTATTTATTTTGGGACTTCTTATTCGTAATTTTCTATGAACTTATATTGTTCTCTTATTATTAGAATGTTTCGCAATCCAATTTTATTGAATCCATTAATTTATTTTGTCAAGAAATTACTAAGTAATAATAATGAAATTTTGGATAATTAAACAAATTTCGCAATAAAAATTTTTATATTATATATACTTACTTGAAAAATATAAGCTTAAAATTATACGATTATCCTCTTCTTTCTACACATTTTTATGATAAATTTTCCGTTGTTTCACAAAAATGGTTTATAAAATTTCAATCTCTTTTATTCTAAAAAAACATGTATGTAATTCCGAAATAAAGTTTTGATATCTTTTTTCAGAATTACTAGAATTTTTAGAAGATGGATAAAAAAAAGCGATTCAATCCATATATCAGCGTCGATGCTGAAGAAGAAATCGTTATCTCTGGTATAGCTGGGCGATTTCCTAACTCTGACAATATGAAAGAATTTCAGGAAAATATTTTCAATAAAAAAGATCTTGGTTCAAAGGATCATCAACGCTGGACTAATTGTATTAATATCTTTTTCTCGAAATTAAGAATATCTTCGTTTTTTAGTAGAAAAATTTAGTAGAAAGATACCTATAGCTCACGTATGTATATCAATCGCAGTTCGGAATTTCTAATATCTGGTATGAGTATATCTGCAAATATAATATATTAAAATCGAAAGAATTGCATTCAAAGTTATTAATGCTCTGTGCAATATTACGTATGTTCACATAAATCACTTTTTGTTAATATCTTTATAATTTTTTTTTTTATTTGATATCATAATTCAAGTTAATCGAAATAGAGGTAGCGTATCTTTTTAAGAATATTTTAATGCAATAATTATCTATAACTTAATAAATTTAAATAAAAATAATATGACAATATTATTTTTATATAAATTATTTTTAATCCTGACAGATATCTATGAAATGCCTCCTCGAATAGGAAAAATGAACAATATACAGAAGTTTGACGCAACATTCTTTGATATACCAGCCTCAGAAGCTCATGTACTTGATCCTGGGGTGAAAATGTTACTCGAGCATACCTATGAAGCAATCATTGATGCGGGTGTAAATCCCGCAGAATTACGAGGAACAAACACAAGCGTTGTCACAGCAATATGTGTTTCTGATTCAGATAGATATTTATTATACGAAAAACCTCACGTATGCTTCACGTATTGGTTAATCAATAATTTTAATATCAAAAATCGACAAAAACTATATAAACTCGTTTATATGTATACAATATAATATTGCTAAATATGTGGAAAATGTTTTAAATATGAAAACTATATCGTAATTGCTAACAGATTGCTGGAACAAAAAATCTTGGTAATTCCATGACAGCAAGTAAAATTTCTTATTGGCTCGGCGTTACTGGACCATCGTATAACATCGATACTGCATGCAGCTCGAGTCATTTCGCTATGGTGGAAGCTTACAGGATGATTCGATCTGGCATTTGCGAAGCGGCTATTGTTGCTAGTGTTAATTTATGCATACATCCCTGTATAACTCATCAGTTTTTTAAGCTGGGTATGTAAAAAAATAATATTATTGCGTTCACAGTTGTTGCGTTGTCAAATGGTATAAAGTAGTTATTGATACATTTATCAAGATAATAATATTTAATCAATGTTTGTTTATTCGTGCTTCGCAAAACATAGTAGGTTTTGTGTTTGAACGACATAATTAATTCGCTCACATATATTCATCAAAGTTTTTAAGTACTTCGTGTATTAATCAAAAAATTAAAAATAAAAAACAAAATTATATCTTTTATATTGATTAAAACAAATAAACTACTGATATTATTTTAGGGGTTCTTTCTGCTGATGGCTATTGTAAACCTTACGATGAAGAAGGCTCTGGTTACATGCGTAGTGATGCAGCTGTAGTAGTGTATCTACAAAAGGCAAGGGATGCAAGAAGAATCTATGCGACTTTTGTCTATGGTAAAACGAACTGCGATGGCTTTAAAGAAGAAGGAATTACCTTTCCATCACTTGACAAGCAAAAAATGTTACTGGAAGAATTTTACGACGATTGTGGAATCTCACATCTTAAGCTATCTTACATGGAGGCTCATGCAACTGGTACTGTGGCCGGTGATCCTGTGGAACTTCAAGCCATTGATGAAGCTTTATGCGCCAAAAGAGACTTTCCTCTGTTACTTGGTTCAGTGAAATCGAATATTGGACACTCCGAACCCGTTAGCGGTCATTGTCAAATTGCAAAGGTAAGTTCACAACAAAATAGAGTTAATACAACTATACATATAATGTAATGCTACATATAAGATTATGCAAGTATTTTTTTATTTGCCAGTCATTTTTGATTATTTATTATAATTATAGAAGATATTATTGCCATTATATATAAGAAATGTATGCATCTCATAAAGGTTTTAATAGCGATGGAAACTGGTATAATACCGCCTACTATACATTTCAAACGTCCACGTAAGAATATGACTGCTATCATTGAAGGTAGAGTAAAAATAGTCACTGAACCAACAGAATGGAAGAGCGGTTATATCGGTGTTAATTCCTTCGGATTTGGCGGTGCTAATTGCCACATATTACTGAAATCAAATCCGAAAATTAAAGTCAATAATGGAACGGACGATAATTTACCTAGGCTTGTAGCTATATCTGGATGTACCGAGGAAGCAGTTAAAATTATATTAGATGACGTAAGTATACATTTATTTCCGAAATAATCTAATCTTCCTTCTTCTTACCTCGTACAGTATTATTATATGTATGTCATTTTAATTTATTTACAAAATTAACCCTTTTTCAAAAAAGGCGGTATAAAAATAACTGCAAGTGTGTTGTACCAGAGGTTGTACACACATAAACACAAACACATATACAATATACATATGTATATTGTATATATTATAATATATTAAAATAAGAGAGTAAAAGAGAAAAACTATATAATATAGCATTTATTATACGATTTTATGTGTGTAGATACTACGTATGGTAGTCAATTAATATTAACGAGTTATACACAAGATATACATATATATATGTATATATATATAATATTTTTTTAAATAACAATTTAAATAGTTGATTAATTATTACATTTAAATAGAATTATGAAACTGAAAATTTTACACATTTAAGGAACGAGATTTATTTTTTTTTTTATCGAAAAAGTGTTTATGCACACAATCAATTTATTTATTACCTGTCTTGTAAAAATTAATAACAGATGATAAATGGGTACGCGTATAAGTGTAGTTACAGGCCTGATTGCGAATTCTATGCGATATATCATTGACAAACTTTGACTTATAATTCAAAAACTATTGTAGCCTCGATATTTTCACCTAACGATTTTTAATTTCATTATACCACTAAAATAAGCTATTAAAATATTCTACAGAAGTGAGAAACTTTATGTGTTTGTAACTTTGAGAGAAACTTGTGTGTGTGTGTGTGTGTGTGTGTGTGTGTGTGTGTGTGTGTGTGGCGTGTGTGTGTGGTGTGGGTGTGTGTGGTGTGGGTGTGTGGTGTGTGTGGTGTGGGTGTGTGGTATGTGTGGTGTGTGTGTGTGTGTGTGTGTGTGTGTGTGTGTGTGTGTGGTGTGTGTGTGTGTGTGTGTGTGTACATACATATATATATACATATATAGACAATTTTTATATAATTACAATATGTTAATTTTGCGTACTTTTTTAGATATTTGAATGGCACAATTTAAATATCTAAAAAAGTACGCAAAATGCAAAAAATTTTTCAGTTTAAAGAGTGAAATAGAATGCAGCATATTTTGATTTTAGGTGGCTATTCCAAACTTATATGAAGGTCTTAAGTTTTTTAAATAGGTTTAAATACCTTTTAAATACCTAATTTGTTATTCTATATTCTCATAGCTGACGTCGAGTATTGTTTAAAATGATATGATTAACCCCTTTTGATTAAGATTTCCTTGAATTAATATTTAAAGTTTGAGTGCAAAAATTTAGAAATCTTCAGCAAAAACCCGTTTATTCTATTAAAAGATAAATTTATCTAGATTATATCAAATTATTGCATGTTTTCACATCTAATTTACATATAATTTTCTCCTAACAATGTATATATATTTCTTAACAACTAATTGTAAACTTTGTTTCTTTTTTTTTTTGCTAATATTTATTTGCATAATTATGTACTCTATTATTTTACACAGAAAGTATATTCCATAATCAT
Source organism: Lasius platythorax (assembly GCA_963971435.1). Classification (NCBI taxonomy): domain Eukaryota; kingdom Metazoa; phylum Arthropoda; class Insecta; order Hymenoptera; family Formicidae; genus Lasius; species Lasius platythorax. The sequence continues at coordinate 12,391,450 of OZ020545.1, forward strand.
TATATTATACCTTAGTCGCATATTCTACAAATCGAATGCTTATAACACGGAAATGATAGTGATCACTCGCATGTGTACATACACACATACGCGTTGTACCCACACATTTAAAAAAATTTTTATATATAAACCATTAACTTTAATTAATTTCAAGAATGTGCTATAAGATAATTATTGTATATTTACAATTAGTAACGATATCTCTGTAGGCACACAGTCGATCGATAGATGTAGAATATATCTCTCTGCTACATCGTATTCATAGCGGCAATATAAAAGGTCATCCCTACAGGGGATACATAATTGCTGGATCAAAAGTATCCGATAACACAATAATTAAAATGGAACGAAACTTGTTTACGAAAAGACCGATTTGCTTTATATTTTCTGGAATTGGATGTCAATGTCTTAATATGGGTACGTAAATCAAATATCGTATTACAATATAACACTTAACAATTGTTAAGATGTATAACATATTAGTTTGCAATTAACATTTAATAATTTTTAAATTATAAACATATGTTGATATTCTTATATTTGTGTTGGAAAATAACAAAATTAACAGTAATAATATTTCCAATTTGCGAATTTTGTAATTCTTAAAGTAACATTTAAGTATAATATAACTAAATTTCGCTATAAATTAAACTAAAATATAATATAGATTCTGCACGTGCAAAATAAAGATAAGCAATTTCCAGAAATTTTGTTTATGTACGTTTAGATCAATTATGTAAAAATATTACATTATTTGAAACAATGTACCAACAACATTATGTAATAATTTAATTACATTTTTTTAAAACATTGGTAGGTCGAGCTTTAATGAAATTTCCAGCATTCAATAAAGCAGTCCAGAAATGCGACACTGTTTTGAGATCTCACGATATATTTCTCACTGATATTCTAATAAATGAAGACAAACATATTCTCGACAACGTAGTCAATTTATTTGTCGGCCTTATTGGACTACAGGTAAAAACATATACATATGTATAAATAAAATATATTATTTATATATATTATTTTATTCGAGAAAAGTATTACTTTATTCGAAAGTTAGATGATTTATATGTATTGCAGATCGGAATAGTTGATCTTTTAACAAGCATTGGTATCATTCCTGATATTATAATGGGTTATTCCATTGGCGAGTTGATTTGTGGATATGCCGATGGATGCTTGACGGCCGAAGAAACGATCATGTTGGCATATTATGTCGGCTTAGCATTTCTTAAATCAGAAATAATAGATGGCTTAATGGCTGAAATTAATCTCGATTTCAAAACTATGAAGAATATGTGTCCATCGAATATTGATGTAGCTTGTTACAATAGTTCTCATAATTGTATTGTGAGTGGACCAACAAACTCTGTAAGAGCATTCCTCGCTAAGCTACAGGTTTGAAAATAATATAAATAATATTTATCATGCTTATAATTATTGAATTTAATAAATGATAAAATTTCTTTTTATTTAGAATGATAATATTTCTGTAAAAGAAATTTTGTGTGGACGTATACCTTTTCATAGTCGTTATGTCGAGCCCGCAAAAGTTAAACTTTTGGAATACCTAACACAAATATTGCCACAGAAAGCGTCCGTGAGTTCAAAGTGGTTGAGTGTGTTCTCTTGTGAATGGTCCGGCGCATCTACAAAATCATGTCTAGCGAAATATTATGCAAATCATCTGCTAGCCCCGGTATTATTCTTAGAGACTGTGCGATTTATTCCAAACGACGCAGTGACGATTGAGATAGCGCCGCATGACATGCTACAATACATTCTTAATGATTCCTTAGAGACTACAGTGACCAATGTCGCGTTATACAAATTCTCTCACAAACCAAATATTGAAATATTTCTAGAAGGAATTGGAAAACTATATAATGCAGGTTTACAGCCGCAAATTGCAAATTTATATCCGGAAGTAAAGTTTCCTGTAAGTCGTGGTACACCGATGATTTCCCATCTTGTAAGGTAAATTCTGTTTGAAATAGCACAAGTTCTTTTTACTATAGAAAAGTAAACGAGATAATAGAATTTCAAACAGTACAAAATTAAATTGCATTATTTCTAATCGTTAAGACGGTAAACAAACAAAGACTAATGTTTCATACATTGTTGAATTAATGACATGCTTTGCAGATGGGATCATTCCGAAGATTGGTATACATACCGTTATTCCGGACAAAGAAAACTTGACAAAGGAGAAGTAATTGTTACTATTAATATAACAGACGAAGAATTTATATATATGACTGGGCATGTCGTTAATGGAAAAAATTTATTACCAGCTACAGGATATCTTTTCCTTATATGGCAGATGATTGGCTGGTTAAAAGAGCAAATACACCTCGATATACCAATTGTATTTGAAGATGTCAATTTTCTACGCTCTACGATTTTATCACAACAAAGCCCAGTCAATTTAACTCTTATGATCCAGAGAGGTAACTTGTGCAATTAAATTTATTTTCTAAACTGTAGATATACAAAGAATAAAATATTTTTACATAAAATATAAATAAGAGAAAAAATTGAGTTGAGAAAGATAAATCGAGAAAAGATTTGTGCATCCAACAAACCGTTTGCAGTCTGCTAATAGAGTAGCAGCAGATTTGAGCAGAAATTACAGTATATTGACACTAACTGTGTCTGCATTAAGCTTGCATTCTGTTGACATAGTTGGTAAATGTAACATAATCAAAATTTATTTCTATTGCTTGATTTCTACTACCAATTTACGATAGAATGTGTTGCAAATTTGTTTGATTTATTTATATTTTATTTATATTTCTGTTATTCTAATTAATGTATTGTTTTAATTTGTTAATAAATTTTGCAATACTTGTGTTATCATTTTACTGTTGCATATGGTAGATGTTACATTAAAATTTTGTTTTGCCTGTAAAAATTTATAATAGATACTTTGCAAAATTTGTTTTCGAAAGATTTAGTTCTTTTAAATATACATATAATACGAATTTTATATCAAAGTGTTAAACAAATTTAATCATCCCATGACGAATTTAGTATCTTAAACTATGAAAAATATTATATTAAAATTTTAGTTTTGTTAGTGTAAAAATTAAATTGATAAAAAAGTTTCTGGAATAATAATTTAAAACAAGGACTGAATTCTATCTTAATAAAAGCTACATACGAAAATAATTTTGCTGTTCTGCAATGCAACTGCTAAGCAGTTTTTAGGCACGCCCGAAAGATTTCGGTCCAGAGACATCACAGCTTAGTCGGTCAAGCTTACGAAGATTAAAACATTATTCTAGTTTCTGATGAAAATGTTTGCATATCAGATCGTATATTAATCATTGATATCATGAATACTTTTATTAAAACTTAAAAATTTTTTTTTGTATTTATTTAACATTTCATACAAGCGTAATTAATCGATAATATTTCTATTTCTTGTGTTTAATATTTTTTTTCCTTAATTGGCTAATTTATCCTTCAGAATCTCATTATAGAACAGAATATTTTTTTCTAAGTTATATTTATACAAAATTAATATCGATATTGTTGATAGGTAGTAACAAATTCGAAATAATCGAAGGAAGCAATACTGTCGTTACTGGAGTAGTACGAATTCCTGTTAATATTGAAGATGAGAAAATATGTACTACATTTATTGATCGAAATATCAATGATAAAGAGGAAATGAGCATGAAAGATATCTATAAAGAATTGAAACTCCGTGGTTATCAATATACTGGCGAATTTCGTGGACTAAAAAGCGCGTCAATCTCTGGAAAGAATGGTCATATTGCCTGGACTGACAACTGGGTAACATTTATGGACAACATGTTACAGATGATGATTTTAGGACAGAAATCGAGAAGTCTCCTTGTACCAACAAGAATTCGCAAAGTAGTAATCGATCCGAAATCTCACATACAACATGTTGAAAAGCTTGCAAATGAAGAGAATCGTAAGTTTTCAGTATTATAAATGGGTTAAAAATTCTAAATAAGTTTACAATTTAGCCGAGTGTTATTTCTTGGAAAATATATATCTAATATGTCATCGTATGTGTGTTATATCATAGAAGTCCTTGTACAAAATTATAAGCATTTGGATGTTTTGATATCTGGAGGAATAGAAATATGCGGCGTCGTGGCTACACCTATATCTCGCCGAAAAAGAGCAATCCACTCCGTTCTTGAAGAGTACAAGTTTGTTGCTCATCGAGATCTAAATGTGATATCTTTGCAAGATGCAATAAGAATGTCGGTGCACATTGCGCTTGAATGTTACAATATGATAAACGTGAAAATCATCGAATTTGTCGAGGATAGCGATCAAGTGATGCCGGAGAATTTAAATTGTTTATTTGTGAATAAAGTTCTGGATGATTTACCGCAAATTAAATCTGATATCAAACTGATAGCGTCACACGAGCGATTCAAAGATACCGCTTTGCCTGACAACGTTTCTACAATAGAATTTGATAAATTGACAAGAAATGAAAATTGTTTGATGATCATAGGTTACGGAATTTTTATAAAAAATAAAAACGAATTACATGAACAATTATTGTCTGTTATAATGCCGAATGGATTTCTTCTGACATTTGAAGAGTTGGATGCTACTTACGACTACTCATGCCTGGATAAGTATGGGTTAAAAGTAATTTTGGAGAAACGTACCAACGATAATACACTTATATTATTAAGGAAAATGCAATATATTAGCAGTATTCAGGAGATAGTGCATGTGAACAATTATGAATTCTCATGGGTGAGCAAGCTTAAATCATTCATGGATGAAAAGATAGAAAAGGAGACTACATATATGAGGATAATAGTTGTCGCAGAAGGAGACTTCGAAAGCGGACTAATCGGCCTTGTCAATTGTTTGCGAAAAGAACCGGGCGGTGAAATGATTAGAGGATTATTTATTCAAGATAAAGATGTGCCTACTTTTTCATTGCAAGAATCGTTGTACATGAAACAACTACATCTCGATTTACCCATCAATGTTATACGTTCCGGTAACATTTGGGGATCTTACAGGCACTTTTCGTTACCGTCACTAGAACCAAAACCCGTACAAAGTGCCTACGTTACTCAGATGGTACGTTAAGGAGATTCGGAATTTAAGATAAATTGAAATAATGTTTTGTTATACTTTTCATTCATAAATTAAATAATAATTGACTGTAATTTTAATAGAATTGAAATAGTTTGTTATATTTTTTTATTTTAGGTGCCGGGTGATCTCAGTACTTTTTGTTGGGTGCAAAGCAGGATATCTTTCGTCAGCAATGATGATGAAGAAAATTTAATTAGCGTAGTATATGCGTCTATTAATTTTAAAGATGTCATGATAGCTAGCGGTAGACTCAATCGCGAATCTATTTCAGACAAACCAAATAATAGTTCTTTAATTGGACTAGAGTTTGTTGGTTTTAATAAAAATGGACAAAGAATAATGGGCATGTGTGCATCTGGGTATGATATGGATACACACTGTTTTAATTAATAGATTATTGTTTTAGTAAATAAACTGTTTAAAATAAATTTCTTATATTTAAATTATAAATGCTTTTGATGAAATAAGAAACAAAAGAATTGTTTTATTTTATATGCTTATTTTACTCTTTTATATATACAGAATATTATTTAAAATAATAAAATTATTTAATATAAATTTAATATAATGAATAATATACATTTAAATGATTTTTTAAATTATTATTTTTAGAGGAATGACAAATATACACGTAGCTGACAAATATCTCAGTTGGCTCATACCTGAAAAATGGACGATGGAAGATGCAGCGACGGTTCCATGCGTGTATGGTACGTGCTATTACGCTTTGTATTTCAAAGGTAAAATGAAGAAGGGCGACAAAGTATTAATTCACTCTGGTACGGGAGGCGTTGGTCAAGCTGCGATTCATCTCGCGCTTTACGAAGGTTGCGAAGTGTTTACAACGGTTGGGAATGTCGAGAAACGACACTTTATAAGAGAAACATTTCCCTCTATTCCCGAGGATCATATCGGAAACTCTCGAGACACGAGTTTTGAACAAATGATTATTCAGAAAACGGGAGGTCGCGGAGTGGATATCGTATTGAATTCTTTAGCTGAAGAGAAACTGCAAGCATCCATTCGTTGCTTAGCAAAGGGTGGTCGTTTCCTCGAAATTGGAATGTTTGATATGTTTTCCAATAATCCTCTAGAAATATTTGCATTCTCAAAAGGTATTAGTTTCCACGGCGTTTTATTAGATAAATTATTTTCTGCGAAATCAGGGAATAAAGCAATATTGTGGGACAAAATAACAGAAGGTTTAAAGAATGGCGCTATTAAACCATTATGTAAAAAAGTCTTCGAAAAGGATGAAATAGAAGCTGCGTTTAGACATATGGCTGCTGGAAAACATATTGGCAAGGTATGATCATTTTCCAGTATACGTATAACAGGGGTAACTGATCGAAGTACTAATATCTAAAAAAAAATGCACATAATGCATATTTCTTTTTATACTTACTTTATTCTTTTCAACAGCTTTTTTTATTTTCCTTTTTTTCGAGGTCTTTTATTCACTGTCAACTCTATCAAAGACTTTAAGATATAATATAATTAAACAGCATCTTTTTTCGCGTGTTGTATTCTTTTCATTATGCTATAGTATGCGCAAGTTCCATTCATTGTGCTTCTTTTCTTTTATCTAATCTGCATTTCCGGCAAATATTATATTGCTCTTCATCTTTCTCTTCAATCTCTCCGTCAACATCACTTATCAATATAACCATGCAACTTGTATATTATACGAAACACTAAAACACTCTTATAAATTTCCATTTTACTTTAACCTTCTTTTTTAAACAACAAACTTTAATCTTTTTTCGGCGCAATTATCGCTTCTTTACATTCGTTTGATAAAACCTTCTCTCTTTTAAACTGTTTTTTATTGGCTCTATTAAATTTGTTTTATTACTTCTATATTGTACCGTCACACTTTATTCCTACAAATTTCTGTCTGTGATCTTCATTTTTCCAGCTTCTCGTCCCTTATGATCTCCTTTTCATCTTTCTCCTTTCTTCCTGATATTTCAAAATATACATATAATATCAATATTAATTGTTTTAAATTAATATCAATATTAATTGTTTTCAATCAATATTATTTGTAGATAATGATAAAAATTCATAAAGAAGATGAACCCTTGGATGCGCCAATACTCGCACATCCCCGCTACTACTGTCTGGAACACAAATGCTACATCGTTTTAGGTGGCCTAGGTGGTTTCGGTTTAGAATTAATTGATTGGTTGATTCTACATGGTGCAAAAAATCTAGTACTGACTTCGCGAAATGGGATAAGGAACGGTTATCAGCGATCAAGAGTAACGTTATGGCAATCTTACGGTGTGAATGTACAAATTGTTACAGCTGCTGATACTTCGAAATACGAAGATTGTAATTCTATATTAAAATTTGCCGAAGAACAAGGTCCTGTAGATGCTATATTCAATTTGGCGGTTGTGTTGAAAGATAGCATATTTAAGAATCAGTCTCCACAAACATTCGAAGATTCCTTCGTATCAAAGGCATGGACGACGAAAAAGATGGACGAATTGTCGAGAACAATTTGCCAACAACTTCGACATTTTGTCGTTTTTTCTTCCGTTTCATGCGGAAGAGGTAACGCAGGCCAAACAAATTACGGAATGGCTAATTCCGTAATGGAAAGAATTTGTGAAAGAAGAATGAACGAAGGTTTACATGGTTTGGCTATTCAATGGGGCGCTATTGGTGATGTTGGACTTGTGGCAGATATGCAAGACGATGACAAAGAACTTGTTATTGGAGGTACATTGCAACAAGAAATATCCTCTTGCTTAAATACATTAGAAGTATTCTTGCTACAAAATCGGTCAATCGTAAGCAGCATGGTTGTTGCTGAGAAAAAAAAAGATTCTGGTCGAGCAACAAATCCACTTGAAGCAGTTGCAAATATTATGGGTGAGTTCAACTATTACATAAAAGATTTGTCAAAACATTTATACGAAGCAAATTTTTATTCCACAATATTGTTAAGAGTGCATTATAATGAAATAATCGAGTGCATTAAAGACATTCCAAGAAATACAAACTTCAATAGTTGTTATATTGCTGTTTCAAGACTAAGTAAGGTTCGGTTAAAATCTCACATTTAAATATTTAATTCTTTCTCTAATTCCTAAAATAGGATTAAAAAATCCAAACGTAGTGGCGCCGAACATAGCACTGGCTGAACTAGGAATGGATTCAATGATGGCAGTAGAAATTAAACAGACGTTGGAGAGGGAATTCGATATTTTATTGACTGCACAATATATTCGAAATCTTAATTTTGCTAAACTTAGAAAAATGACAAATACAGCCGAGCAGGAAGAAATGTTCAATGCCACTGAAGCTGATACAAAGAATGGTTTAGAAATATTGACTCGAAAACTTAACGATTCAGATTTGAGTCCAGATATTTATGTAGAAGTCGCTATAAACAGAGAAGTTGCGGGAAGCAAAATATTCCTTATACCAGGAATCGATGGATGTGCAAGTGTATATAAACTGGTAGCATCGAAAATTAAATCTTCGATGATATGTTTGCAACACGGTGCAATTAATATGCCGGGTGTTACTCGTTCAATAATGAAATCAGCAGCATATCTTTTGCCTGTACGAAGTTATAAGATAATCTATTTTAAATATTCATTTAAATTGCTGTGTATTTAAATATAAATATATTTGATATATTTGATTACACATACACACACGCATGTGCACGCACTTGCGCCTTTTTTACGTGCTATCTCATATATGTTTATGTTTTTCTAGCATATATTGGAAAAAATGAAAGGTCGAGAAGAATTCCTAATTGTTGGTTATTCATTTGGATCTTTAATTGCCATCGAATTAGCAAGATTATTAGAAGCTAGGAATTTCTCCGGACGTTTAATACTTATAGATGGAGCTCCTGATCTAATGAAAGTTTTAATGGGGAAACTTTTTAATCATTTTTCAGAACAAGAACTACAAAATGACGTTCTATTTTATTTGATGAAACTGCATCTTGAATCGGACAACAAAATGGTTAGTCAATTATCATAAATATATTATGACTTTATATTGCGAAAATGGTTTACTTATTTATGTTTACATCTAGTTAATAGGAAAGAGCACATATATATATATATAATTCGTTAGGATATGCTTGCTAAAATGATAAAATAAATTAAATTTTTATTATCTTAATTTATATAATCTAGACTTCAGAAGTTTTAAAAATTTTCTATAACGTTTCGTTGAATAATCAAAATTATAATAATTATAGTACCATATATATATATTTATATGTATAAGTTATATAACATTTATAATAATTGAAACAGCATTTATTGTTTGAGCGTATATTTGAAATAGATATAAAATTAAAACAGTAGTTGTTAAGGCAATAAATTGTTGTTAATGACCAAAAGAAAAAAATAATTTGATTTATATAATTTAAAAGTGCAAAAGAAGTAATTGGATATAAAAATACAAGACATGTTCAGTACTTTTAGTATACGAGAATATAGTATAAACATATTACTGTCTTTTTTAAAGTGCAGATTGTTCTTTCGTTATTAAAATTGTGCATAATACAATATTATTATTTACAGCTTGCATTAGAGCTGAGTAAATGCAATACATGGGAGGAAAAATTAGAAATATTTACTCACTTTTCGAAAGAGATCGATGTATTAACTGTTGAAAATCAAAAATATTTATGTTCCACGATTTACGATCATATAATCGCTATACAAGATTATAATATATCTTCATTGCCTCGCCTTAAATCATCTGTAATACTATTAAAACCTACACTTACGCCTATTACTTTTGGTGAAGAAGATTATGGTCTACATAAGGTAAATTTATTTAGAATATAATATTTTATCATTTTTAAGATATTTCTTATAAGAGAAATTACTTTTAGGTTACTGAAAATGCGGTGCAAATTCATTACGTGGAAGGTACTCATATCACAATGATGGACAATGACAAAATAGCATCTTTTATTAACGAAGCATTGTAAATTAAATAATTATAATGATAAATTACTATAATAATGCAAAACATTAGAAATAAGTATACTTCATAAAATATTTTATTAAAATTTATAAAGTACTAAAATAATTATCTAAAATAATTTTGAAGAATAGATGTAGTAATTGATGTAGTAATTTATGTAAAATTAATATTATATCTAATAATTATATTTCTTTTATTTCTTAGTAAAAACTAAACCAAAATGCAAAGATTGGCGAAGAAATATGGAATTATTTTTTTTCTTACAGTACAGAAAGGATTGGGAAAACACAACACAAATTTTAGGAGCCATGGTGTTTGCAATTTGTCTTCAGTTCTATATCATATTTCAATTGTCACATTTATTTGAAGATCTTTCTTCTGATCAAATTATATGTTATACTTTAATAATAGATAAGCTTGTGTTATAAAACTAAAATATTAGTATAAAATAGTGCTGAAACGAGCATATAAGGATGTTTGCAATAGATTAACTTTATTAAGCTAATAAAAGATATACATAATTCTTTAGAATGGAACGTTTCGACACTTACATGTGTTTCTTCAGCCGTAAACGAATGAGTACATTTACATTGATGATAAATCGAAAATATAATAATTAATGGTAGTGGACTGCTGGATATTTGTTGCGCAATTTTTGAGAGTTGACATCATGTGTGTTGTGTTATTTCTTATAATAACTTTTTTTTGTTAGAATATTTTTAAAAGTTCTTATTTTCAATTGGCGCTATTGTTTGATATCACATTATTTTTGTAGAATATATTTTACACAATTAAAATAATTTATAGAACAGTTTTTAACAGTTTAGAAAACACTATTTTGTACAGATAAAGATAACAATTTTGTAGATTAAAATAACACTATTTTGTAGATACATGACAGTTTTCCACAATTAGCGCGTGTACTTGGCGCCTTTCTTTTACATTTTTTAAAAAGGTAAGTTTTTAGGGATTATATCATTCTTTTTTGTAGTATTTAATTAATGACACCAAATCCAATAGCAAATATATATATTATGCTTTGACGTATTAGATTACCGAGTTAAAAATATCTTAGATTATCGGATCTTAATAACACATAAATTCTATTATTTAAAAAACGAGAAAGAATGAAAACGAGCGAGAAGGGGGGGGGGGAGAGAGAGAGAGAGAGGGAGAGAGAGAGAGAGAGAGAGAGAGAGAGAGAGAGAAAGAGAGAGAGAGAGAGAGAGAGAAAGATTTATAATATATTATTATAAATAAGAAAGAGTGAGTGAGAGAGAAAAAGAGGGAAAGAGTAAAACAGCGAAAGAGAGAGAGAGTGAGTGACAATACGTAATATATAGTTAAAAAGATTATTAATGTTACCGAATCCATTAGCAAATATATAAGTATTATACTTTGACGTATTAGGTTATTATAGTTACCGACGACGGTCGGTAATATTAATAATATATAACTAAATACACAGTCGACTGTCGACTGCTCGAACCGTTTTTCGCACATACGCATTGGAGACTTTGACGACGACCACGACGACGGATACGTTTCTTAATGATAAATTTTAACATTGAGACTTTGCATCTTAATGTCTCTGTTTATAGATCATGTAGAGCGAAAATAAAAACACTTTCCTTATATAAATCAAACGCAAGCTATCGATTAAGCCTATCAAGAATTCGATCGGTTCAGTGGTTATTGAGGTCTGATAATCTGAGATACTCTCAACTATCCGACTCGCGTAAAGATATCCGGAGTGCCTTGCTGTTGCTGTCGCGGTACTTGGCGCGAGACACTACCGTGTCTCTTGATCAAAACTAAAAACTTACTTTTAAAAAAAAAGTAAAAAAAGGCGCCAAGTACACGCGACAGTTAAGAATACCCGTTATATTTGTTTACAAAATAGTGTTATTTTATCCTGCAAAAATAATGATATCAAAGAAAATTGTGCCAATTAAAAATATAAATTTTTAAAAATATTAATTAAAAAATAATATTAAATTAAATTAAAACTTAATAGAAAAATTAATAATTAGAAATTAATACAAAAAATTAAAAATTTTTACAAAAATTAAAAATTATGCCGTTTTTTTAATTAAAATTGTTTAATTTTTTTATTTGTATTAATTTTTAATTATTGTTATTAATAATAATTAATAAAAAAAGATCCACACATAAATGGATGAATCTGGTAGAGATTCATTTTATAAAAATACATGGTGTCTGAAATTTAGTTCGTGAAATTTTTTTTGTTAATAACTTTTTAATAAACAATAAGCGACGGCTAAAACCTTTCGCATGTTACTCAGGACAGTGACCTTAACAACATATGTCAAGGTCAAGGTCATCGGGACTGAGTCCCTTTATCGGTATATTTACCCTCCAAATTTTATTTTTTCTAAAAAAAACTACAAAAATTATTCTTTTAATTATTTTTCAATTTTTCTTCTTATTATTTTTCCTGTATATAAAGACAGAAATTATGTACAAGAAAGAGAACTATATCGCGACAAAAATTATGTACGAGAAAAAATATATGGACATATTTTACATATAATTATATATATTTATAATGTATTTTATTATATATATAAATTTTTTCCCGAACTCACTTCTCCCTCTCTCTCTTTCCTCAACATTATACCTTACAAATGCTAAAGAATATTTGAAATGAAATCACTTAACAAAAGAATATAAATAAATATTGCAATAATTATTTTCTATAGTATTAATATGCAATAAGTAAACGAAATTTAAGAATTATTAATAATAAACAATTATTTGTGTGAATGTTATAAAACTTAGATATTAATACATTAAAGCATTTATACGATTTTTTATAATATATAATATTAACTAATGTTACGTCTGTATATATATGTGTGTATTAAAAATACTATGATTCGTTATAAAAAAAAGTTTTTTTTCAAAATTTTTTATATCTTTTTATAAACAATAAAACAAAAATATAAAATAGTTCAATTTTAGAGAGTTGAGTTTATCCTCTGAAAATAAATCCAGATAGCGATCAAAAATAGTGTATTATTTATAAAGACATGCTTTATATATTCTCGAAATTTTATAATTTATAATTTTTTAAATTTTTGACTTAAGCATCTCTTCCCTTGAGCTTCGCAGCAAGAACAGAATATAACTGAGTTGTTTATTGGTAACGAATTATAAACGGCGTCGTTTGTTCTTTTTTTAATTTTGATTAAATTTAATTATTACCATGTTGAATTATAATAATAAAAGATTTCGTTCGTTATGGAAAAGACGAACAATATATGAAGAATTTATGATATAAAACATTGTACGCGTGTACATACATCGCAAATAAGGTGAACTTTACAAATATTTGAATTTCAACGGGCTATAAGAGCCGAACGCGAATGGTAATGCGTTAGTTTCGATGAAAATTAATTTTTCATCAAAATAATTTGTCGTGCACAGAACACGAATTTTTCTTGGTCCGATATCAAAGTTAATTTTCATCGAAACTAACGCACTACCATCCGCGTTCGGCTCTTATAGCCCGTTGAAATTCAAATATGTTTTTCAAATTGAGAGCCTAAAATTTCTTAGTTGTTACAAATATTATTCTCAGTTTATATATTAATAAAATTGAAATATTTATTTCAGAATGGAAAAAGAGAAAAGGTATGTGTATGTAGATTACTAATAGTATTCTATTTACTTAAAATACAATAATATTTACTATTTTAATTTCCACATCACTGTATCTCACATACAGCTATGTACAGCATATTTTAAACTCACCTTTTAAAATGTGCTTTGGCTGCATTTAATCGATTCATATCGTCATGAAGGAGATATTTTTTACTACCCATTGTTCCATTTCTTTAAATGGTAAAATATTTAAAGCTTAAAATTATCTTTAATGTAAACATTAAAGAAAAAGCGTCAAAATCGACCAATCTGCTATAAATTTTGATATACTATTATTTCTCAGCAACTAAAATCTGAAATTTTGTTATAAGAGCTGATATGAATCAGATACGCTTATTGTTAGTTAGTTTACTTATCTGAAGTACATTATGTATTTGTTGCTCGTTTATATGCTAAATTGATTTGTATTGTGTGATTATTTGAAATTAGAAAGTTTTTACTTGTGGCACTTTTTCCGATCAACTATATAATTTAATTAGTCATAAATATTTTTCTTGATAATATTCTATATGCTTGTAAAACAGAAAATTTGTTTTATTCCTATTTTTATCTTTATTGCTTTTTTGCAGTGCGATTAGAAGAATTAGAGATTAGAATATTCCATAAACTAAGTATCTTGTAGTATATACATTGATATAATCTAATGTTTTTTATTCTGTATCGTTAAACAAATATGAATAAATTAGTTGATTTGATCTAAATTTTTAACTTATAGATATCTCGTGTAAAAACTTTGGTAAATATTATAAATTAACGTAAATATTATAGATTAACGTACCTATTTCCAATGACCTTGACCTTGACATATGTTGTCCAGGTCACCCTTCTGAATAACCTTCAAAATGTTTTAGCCGTCGCTTGTTGCTTATTAAAAAGTTATTAACAAAAGAATTTCGACGAATTATATGCAATTTTCAGAAACCATGTACGTTTTATAAAATGAATCTCTACCAGATTCATTCATTTATGTGTAGTAAGTCGAAGGCCTGGGGCGGAGCCCTACCCCCTGCACCCTAACACCGAAAAAACTAACCTAACCCATTTTCTAGAGATGAAGAAATAAAAAAACCCTTTTCAGTGCGAAACGAGGTCTATGTTCTTACAATTTCACATGGGGTTGCAACTTTTCACGCAAAGCAAGGTCCACCCCCATCATCCTCTGCTTTCAGGTAGTTATATCAAGGGTTTTTTCATCACTATAATACATATAAATTCATTGACAAAAAGAGTACCTCCGGTTAAGATAGTCAAAATGACCTCATTTAAAAAAAAAAAAAACTAACTGCCTGTACATGTGTATAAACTAATAACAAAATTTTCTATAACGCCCCCACCCCTCCTTCCCTCATCACCCTCCAACACAAAAATTCGCTAATTTTGTTTAATATTTTTTTTCTCAAATCCTATCTAAGAAAAAATTATTTAAAAAATTGAGTATGTAAATATAATAGAGCTGCATTAATACAAATTTTTTCAATGTTTAGGAGGCCTATCTTCTTATTTAAAATAAATCTTAAATATGAAAAATTGTAATATTTTCGAGCTTGAGAGGGCTTCGGTCCCAATTTCTTCTGTGAATAATATATTTTGGTAATTTCAATTTTCACAAATTTTTTCAGATTTTTTGAAATGGTGCGCGACCCCTAAATTGGCCAAAAATAATTTTAGTAATTTTTGGTCATTTTTGTCCTTAAAATAGTTCACAGACCTTTTAATTATATTCAAATCTTCAGAATTATTTATTCTTATTCAACAAATATGGTAATTAATACATTTTTATATCTTATAATTTTTTTAACAAATAATTGCATCTTTTTCCTCGTAACTTAATTATATCACATACATGTGTATATACATATATACATATGTGCATACATATACATACGCAACACACACGCGCCACACGCGCGCGCGCGCGCGCGCGCCCACACACACACACACACAAAACGAATATTATTATGTTTTATTTTCTATTATATTAAGTAAGTACCTAATCTTCATCGCTGTCCTCATTAATTACTGGACTCACTTCCTCAAAATTAAAAAGTTTTATTAATACTTCTGCTGGTCGTATATTTTTTGACAAATATCTAGCATAAGATAAATAATAAATAATAGCAGCTACGTGTGAACAACATCCTACTGTTTTTTTCCATTTGCACAGTTACAACAATACCGCTTAATATATGAGCTTAAAAATCTTGAATTTTAATCTTTCGAAATAGAATATACAATATGAAATAGACTATTCAGTCAATTCAAATTAACATGTTGCACGTGGTGTCAAAGTTTATCGGGTACAATACGAATTTTGAATATTTATAAGTAGATCAAAATAGATATGATGACACAAGAAGAGAATATTTTAATGCTGCAATGCACTTCTATTGTGTTGCAAGGAAATAGAAGTGCATTGCAGCATTAAAATATTCTCTTATTGTGTCATTATATCTATTTTGATCTACTTAAATATTCAAAATTCGTATTGTATCCGATAAACTTTGAAACTACGTGCAACATGTTAATTTGAATTGACTGAATAGTCTATTTATGTCTATTTATATCATTTATAATCAAAAAATACGATTCAAATCGTATTTCTTGATTAAACTATAATATGTAAGATTACTATTCATTTTTTTTGTAATGCATCAAGAAATTATATACATATAATTATATATATAAAAAGTACATATCTTATCATATTTAAATTTTGCTGGTCAAATTTTTAAAGAAATATATAGCATTTTCTTGAAATTTAATGGCTAAAATTATTTTCTTGATATTTTTACCTAATACTTTTTAACAATAAATACATTACTCTCTCTCTCTCTTTTACTCCAAAATCTGAAAACGCTGAGTACATACAACAGTGCATAAACATTCAACCACTATTCGACAATATGATCCTTTTACATTATTGCGTATTAAATCGCATAACGTTGCTGAAACTTTATCGTATGTATGTATATAAGATTGAAAATTATGGTTTGTACAAGGTATATTTCGAGCAAATTTTGTTGAAATCTACATCTAATAAATTAAATTTACCAAAATTTTTTCTTTAATGCGAAATATGTAATATTTAAGGTTACTCAAAACAAAGTGAAAGTATATTAAAGATAATCACTTGACGATCTTGAGAAACGAGGGAGTGACAGCTGCGATTAATGGAGAAACGCAATGATTTTCCAGTGGATTCAAATATAAAAATAATCATGTACAATTAAAATATGTAATAAAAATTAATATTTTTTATAAATATAATTCAAAAACATTACAAATAATAAAGTTTATGCCACATAAATACTATAACCGTAAGAGTCTTAATAAGTAAATAATTGTGTTTATATTTATTAATATTTTATTATTAATATATATTATTTCTGTTCTAAGAAATATTAATAACGTCACACAATTCTTCGGAATAAAATATGATTACTAATACATTAATTTGTATGTTATTTTATAAATCATCTTATTTTTATTTTTTTATATTAAGTTTTATTTTTTTTTTGCCGTATGTAAAGTATTATATTACCTCATCTTGTGTGCGATGTGCTCAGTATTGATCGTTGTCATAAAATAAAGCAATAAATATTTATTTATTTTCTACAAAATTATTTAATACAACTCTTTTTGATGCTCCGCTGGTCGAAAGCAAAAGCGAAAGAGCAATAAGAACGAAAGTTGTACACTATGATGTGTTATAGTATTTCTGTAAAAAGGTATGTGGAGATTAACTGTCTTATCTATTAAATGTCTTAATTATTAATATTCTTATTTGTATTATTTCGCGACTGGTGATTTGCTTAAAATTTTGTAACAATTGTATTTTATTTTAAAGTATTTCTTTAAAGTTTATGATGCTTGGAATTAATAATAAAAAATGTAAAATAAAAATATAAAGGTGATTTATTAAAATTCGACCTGACTAGCCAATACAAATATTTCTACACAACGTTTTGGCCCTTGCGTACGGGCCCTTATCAAGTGTTGCTATAAAAATTAACGAAAAATTGTATATTAACAATAAAAAACGAACCGCAATTTGGGATGTAATGTACAGGATATTTTTAAGAACGTTACCTTTCAAGCTGTCAAAGTGAAAGCCGTGATATTACTAATGTCGAAAAAGAAGACATGTATGTAATATTACCATGTCTCGCGTCCAAATAACAAACATTACAAAGACACAGGAACAAACTTTACAAAAAATAACAAACAATCATACTCTGTGTATTAACGTGTCATATATCGGATTTAAATTATCGGATTAATATTATGTGTCTTTTTGTAGATTAATATTATTTTTAAATTTTTTTATAAAAAACATCTCAGCAATCTCTCTTTTCTTTCTATGTTTTTTACAGTGCAAAATTTTTGGTTCCTTCCAATTAAAATCATGTCCGTGTGTGGACCGATGGTTGCTAATTACACTGTGGTTACTGGAATGTTTTTTAATGTCTCTGCAATGTTCATTTACACGTGTAGCTAGTTGTCTTTTCGTTTCACCAGTATATGTCGCATCACAATCATTACATTCAATCATATATACGACATCAGTTTTGTGATTAGCATCAATCTTGTGTTTACCTTTCTTAATTAAGTTATTAAGTCTTTTTGGAATCGTATATATTACATCGAGGCCACATTTATTAAGCGCGATATTTAAATTTTCGCGTAGGTTTTTTATGTAAGGTAAAGGTAAAACAGATGCTGTGTCAAACTTTTTATAACAAATGTCAGTATTGTGGGTAGAGTTCTTACGAAATATTTAAGTTTTAATTCTCTTACAGATATGTGACTCTATAAAAGATTTTGGGAAGCAATTGTTGACCAAGATATCAGTTATTATTTTAATATTATTATCATGATAGCGATCGTCAGAGAGCAATACAGCACGGTCTACTAAACCTTTTATGGTATTGATCTTGTATTTAAGTGGATGGCTCGAATAAAAATTCAGATATCTGCCTGAAAAAGTAGGTTTTCGATACCAATTAGTCAGCAAAATGATGGGGAGACCAAAATATGGTGTCCATACTTAAAGAAACGTTTTACAATGGATTACCCGATCGTATGGGGATTACATTAAGGACTCATTAAGAACGTGGATGAAAACCAAAGAAAGGATTTGCATCTCCAACCAGCAATTGATTTTTCTATTAAAATGCAGAAGATATGATGTACTACCGGCACATATATACAGGTCACATAATCGCGTTTTCTTTTTCAACAATAGCGTTAATCGTAATTTTATAAATTTCACAAAACGTAATCAGTCAAGACTTTTAAATCTTGAGATAAGGGACCTTAATTTTTATTTGAGATTCTTACAATCTAAGATTAGTAAAAAGGAAAGTACTTAATGAAATACTTCAATAATTTCGGACTTCGTCGCTATTGCAAAAATATCATCAACATATCTGTAATAGACCGGTATAGTAAAATTTAATAAATTTAAACAATGAGTTTCTAGGTCATCCATGACCATGTCAGCCAAGATTGGCGATAAGGGAGACCCCATCGGACATCCGAAGATTTGTTCATAGTAAATTCCGTTAAAACTAAAGCTCGTTAAGTCAAGGACAACTGTGAGTGCGTGTAAGAATTGTTGTAAAGACATGTCAGTATTTTGTGTAATATGAATCCACCTATTTTCCACTGCTTTCAAAGCTAAGTCTTAATAACTGATATCTTGGTCAACAATTGCTTCCCAAAATCTTTTGTAGAGTCACATATCTGTAAGAGAATTAAAACTTAAAAATTTCGTAAGAACTCTATTCACAATACTGACATTTGTTATAAAAAGTTTGACACAGCATCTGTTTTACCTTTACCTTACATAAAAAACCTAAGCGAAAATTTAAATATCGCGCTTAATAAATGTGGCCTCGAAGTAATATATACGATTCCAAAAAGACTTAATAACTTAATTAAGAAAGGTAAAAACAAGATTGATGCTAATCACAAAACTGATGTCGTATATATGATTGAATGTAATGATTGTGATGCGACATATACTGGTCAAACGAAAAGACAACTAGCTACACGTGTAAATGAACATTGCAGAGACATTAAAAAACATCCCAGTAACCACAGTGTAATTAGCAACCATCGGTCCACACACGGACATGATTTTAATTGGAAGGAACAAAAAATTTTGCACTGTGAAAAACATAGAAAGAAAAGAGAGATTGCTGAGATGTTTTTTATAAAAAAATTTAACAACAATATTAATCTACAAAAAGACACAGATAATTTAAATCCGATATATGACACGTTAATACACAGAGTATGATTGTTTGTTGTTTTTTGTAAAATTTGTTCCTGTGTCTTTGTAATGTTTATGTTTTTTGGACGCGAGACATGGTAATATTACATACATGTCTTCTTTTTCGACATTAGTAATATCACGGCTTTCACTTTGACAGCTTGAAAGGTAACGTTCTTAAAACTATCCTGTACATTACATCCCAAATTGCGGTTCGTTTCTTATTGTTAATATACAATTTTTCGTTAATTTTTATAGCAACACTTGATAAGGGCCCGTACACAAGGGCCGAAACGTTGTGTAGAAATGTTTGTATTGGCCAGTCAGGTCGAATTTTAATAAATCACCTTTATATTTTTATTCATCACTGGCGACTACAATTTAATTATTTGATATGTAAAATAAAATTGATATACACATCCATGCGTATTCCCTTTCCCCCCCACATACACACACACACACACACAAAATCGTAAAACGGTACAGGACTTTTCTATTCGGTTTAATCCGCTCTATCTGCACACGAGAAGTGATGATTATTATCAAACACACTGTATATACATATATAAATAGATCTATCTTTGACGTTAAATACTTTTAAGTTTTTATATTTTTACAATTTTTAACTTTTTTTCCTTAAAAATAGTAAAAAAATGGAATATTTTGAAAAATATGATGCTTTTGAAAAATGTACAGCTACAAGGAGCATTAAATGAAATAAAATTTTTACCAAAAATATTATTTAAATAGTAATTTAATAATCAACGCAGAAAAATAATTTTGTCGCTGTGAATTTTAAAAAGGTGTTTTATCTCTTTAAAATTCTATCATTACTTATAAAAAGGTATGTGTATTGCATATCTTTTTATGCTTTACAACTGCGCATTTGAGTTTGAATATAAAATGCATCTCGCATTTGAATATACTTCCTAAAAATGCAAAAACATCGCAATATCGTTTTAATCGCATTATTATTTTAATCCGCAAATTCTTATTTTGTGATTGTGTATTCGCTGAACTTTGACACAATGTACATATATTAAGTTGATTTTAATTGAATATGTAATTATACTGATTATAAAATTATTATATTACATAAATATGCGACTATTTTTCCCGGAAGTGAGGGTGTTAAAATATAGGAGTTGATTGTCACACATTTCATATCTGATTTAACAGAGAGATAGTAGGACATGTACTGCTTTATGGTATAAGTTGTCGTGTTAATCAGTTTTATAAAAAGTTTTGTTTTTAATAGAATTGACGCTGCTGTTGGTTTCATAAAACAATTTTTAAAAAATTGAACGTAGTGAGTATAAATTTTTTTTGCTTTTTTCAACATTCTTCCCTTTTAAGTTTTGAGTAAATTATTTCAAAGATTATTTCTGTAACTGAATCATGTGCACAATATACATTGCACAATTAAAGCATACGTGAAATAAAGTTTACATTTTTCTCTGTTTTCTTTTTCTGTTTAAATATTCCAAACATTGTGCTATTTTTTATTTTGCTAATTATTTTGTGAAATCTGTTTTTCAATCTCTCAAAATGCGGGAACTTTTTTCTTCTTTTAATAATAATGCTACATTTTATGTATTTTTCTAGTAATTAAACTTACATACTAATATATTTGCATAGTCTTATTTATTTTGGGACTTCTTATTCGTAATTTTCTATGAACTTATATTGTTCTCTTATTATTAGAATGTTTCGCAATCCAATTCTATTGAATTTATTAATTTATTTTGTCAAGAAATTACTAAGTAATAATAATGAAATTTTGGATAATTAAACAAATTTCGCAATAAAAATTTTTATATTATATATACTTACTTGAAAAATATAAGCTTAAAATTATACGATTATCCTCTTCTTTCTACACATTTTTATGATAAATTTTCCGTTGTTCCACAAAAATGGTTTATAAAATTTCAATCTCTTTTATTCTAAAAAAACATGTATGTAATTCCGAAATAAAGTTTTGATATCTTTTTTCAGAATTACTAGAATTTTTAGAAGATGGATAAAAAAAAGCGATTCAATCCATATATCAGCGTCGATGCTGAAGAAGAAATCGTTATCTCTGGTATAGCCGGGCGATTTCCTAACTCTGACAATATGAAAGAATTTCAGGAAAATATTTTCAATAAAAAAGATCTTGGTTCAAAGGATCATCAACGCTGGACTAATTGTAATAATATCTTTTTCTCGAAATTAAGAATATCTTTGATTTTTAGTAGAAAAATTTAGTAGAAAAATACGTATAGCTCACGTATGTATATCAATCGCAGTTTGGAATTTCTAATATCTGGTATCAGTATGTCTGCAAATATAATATATTAAAATCGAAAAAATTGCATTCAAAGTCATTAATGCTCCGTGCAATATTACGTATGTTCACATAAATCACTTTTTGTTAATATCTTTATAATTTTCTTTTTGTTTGATATCATAATTCAAGGTATTTGAAATAGAGGTCGCGTATCTCTTTAAGAATATTTTAATGCAATAATTATCTATAACTTAATAAATTTAAATAAAAATAATGACAATATTATTTTTATATAAATTATTTTTAATCCTGACAGATATCTATGAAATGCCTCCTCGAATAGGAAAAATTAACAATAGGCAGAAGTTTGACTCAACATTCTTTGATATACCGGCCTCAGAAGTTCATGTACTTGATCCTGGAATAAAAATGTTACTCGAGCATACCTATGAAGCAATCATTGATGCGGGTGTAAATCCCGCAGAATTACAAGGAACAAATACAAGCGTTGTCACAGCAATATGTTTTTCTGATTCAGATAGATATTTAATTTTCGAAAAACCTCACGTATGTGTACTTCACGTATTGGTTACTTAATAATTAAATATCAAAAATCGATAAAAGAAACGCGCTCTTAAAATTATATAAACTCGTTTATATGTATACAATAATATTGCTAAATATGCGGAAAATATTTTACATATAAAAACTATATCGTAATTACTAATAGATTGCTGGAACAAACATTCTTGGATGTGGTAATTTCGTGACAGCAAGTAGAATTTCTTATTGGCTCGGCGTTACTGGACCATCGTATAACATCGATACTGCATGCAGCTCGAGTCATTTCGCTATGGTGGAAGCTTACAGGATGATTCGATCTGGCATTTGCGAAGCGGCTATTGTTGCTAGTGTTAATTTATGCATAAATCCTTCTATAACTCATCAGTTTTTTCAGCTGGGTATGTAAAAAAATAATATTATTGCGTTCACAGTTGTTGCGTTGTCAAATGGTATAAAGTAGTTATTGATACAGATTTATCAAGATAATAATATTTAATCAATGTTTGTTTATTCGTGCTTCGCAAAACATAGTAAATTCTGTGTTTGAACGACATAATTAATTCGCTCACATATATTCATTACAATTTTTAAGTACTTCGTGTATTAATCAAAAAATTAAAAATAAAAAACAAAATTATATCTTTTATATTGATTAAAACAAATAAACTACTGATATTATTTTAGGGGTTCTTTCTGCTGATGGCTACTGTAAACCTTACGATGAAGAAGGCTCTGGTTACATGCGTAGTGATGCAGCTGTAGTAGTGTATCTACAAAAGGCAAAGGATGCAAGAAGAATCTATGCAACTTTTGTCTATGGTAAAACCAACTGCGATGGCTTTAAAGAAGAAGGAATTACCTTTCCATCACTTGACAAGCAAAAAATGTTACTGGAAGAATTTTACGACGATTGTGGGATCTCACATCTTAAGCTATCTTACATGGAGGCTCATGCAACTGGTACTGTGGCCGGTGATCCTGTGGAACTTCAAGCCATTGATGAAGCTTTATGCGCCAAAAGAGACTTTCCTCTGTTACTTGGTTCAGTGAAATCGAATATTGGACACTCCGAACCCGTTAGCGGTCATTGCCAAATTGCAAAGGTAAGTTCACAACAAAATAGAGTTAATACAACTATACATATAATGTAATGCTACATATAAGATTATGCAAGTATTTTTTTATTTGCCAGTCATTTTTGATTATTTATTATAATTATAGAAGATATTATTGCCATTATATATAAGAAATGTATGCATCTCATAAAGGTTTTAATAGCGATGGAAACTGGTATAATACCGCCTACTATACATTTTAAACATCCACGTAAGAATATGACTGCTATCATTGAAGGAAGAGTAAAAATAGTCACTGAACCAACAGAATGGAAGGGCGATTATATCGGTGTTAATTCCTTCGGATTTGGCGGTGCTAATTGCCACATATTATTGAAATCAAATCCGAAAATTAAAGTCAATAATGGAACAGACGATAATTTACCTAGGCTTGTAGCTATATCTGGATGTACCGAGGAAGCAGTTAAAATTATATTAGATGACGTAAGTATACATTTATTTCCGAAATAATCTAATCTTCCTTCTTCTTATCTCGTACAGTATTATTATATGTATGTCATTTTAATTTATTTACAAAATTAACCCTTTGTCAAAAAAGGCGGTATAAAAATAACTGCAAGTGTGTTGTACCAGAGGTTGTACACACATAAACACAAACACATATACAATATACATATGTATATTGTATATATTATAATATATTATAATAAGAGAGTAAAAGAGAAAAACTATATAATATAGCATTTATTATACGATTTTATGTGTGTAGATACTACGTATGGTAGTCAATTAATATTAACGAGTTATACACAAGATATATATATATATATGTATATATATATAATATTTTTTAAAATAACAATTTAAATGGTTGATTAATTATTACATTTAAATAGAATTATAAAACTGATAATTTCACACATTTAAGGAACGAGATTTATTTTTTTTTTATCGAAGAAGTGTTTATGCAAATCAATTTATTTATTACCTGTCTTGTAAAAATTAATAACAGATGACAGATGGGTACGCGTATAAGTGTAGTTACAGGCCTGATTGCGAATTCTATGCGATACATCATTGACAAACTTTGACTTATAATTCAAAAACTATTGTAGCCTCGATATTTTCACCTAACGATTTTTAATTTCATTATACCACTAAAATAAGCTATTAAAATATTCTACAGAAGTTGTGAGAAACTTTATGTGTTTGTAACTTTGAGAGAAACTTGTGTGTGTGTGTGTGTGTGTGTGTGTGTGTGTGGTGTGTGTGTGTGTGTGTGTGTGTGTGTGTGTGTGTGTGTGTGTGTGTGTGTGTGTGTGTGTGTGTGTGTGTGTGTGTGTGTGTGTGTGTGTGTGTGTGTGTGTGTGTGTGTGTGTGTGTGTGTGTGTGTGTGTGTGTGTGTGTGTGTGTGTGTGTGTGTGTGTGTGTGTGTGTGTGTGTGTGTGTGTGTGTGTGTGTGTGTGTGTGTGTGTGTGTAAATGATTACGGTTATATTTGTCATAATTAAATATTAGATAAACAAGATAATATATTTAATAAATTTATGCAAATCAATTGAATTTATTTTATTAAATGTTTAGAATAATGACAGTTGATTAAATTATCACACACACACAGCCACATTCACATTCACTAATACCCACATTCCACTTATATTAACACTCACGAGCACACACACGCGCGCGCGCGCGAGAAATATTAAACAAAAGGGGCTTAACTATATCATTTTGAAAACGACTTGACGACAGCTACAGGAATTCAGAATAAAAAAATAAAGTGTTCTTGATATGACCTGAGCTACCCTAGGTCAAAATAAATGTTGCACTTTATTTCCATCTTTAAACACACTGAGAAAGTTTTTTGAATGTGTTCGTGTGCAATACGTATGTGTGTCACAATTCTGAAATTTATTTTGAATTTTACGTATTTTTAATATACAGGGTGTCCGGTATTAAACGGACCAACGCACGTGAGCAGGTAGAACGCAGTAAACTGAAAAGAAAAGTTCTGTACCATTTTGTTAAATTCGCAATAGTTATTGCGTTATTAATTAAAATATCTGAGCTAATGAGCGCGTGGGAAACGGTAGGCCGGAATCGGTAGACATGTAAGGCATGGCTTATTTGTTTATATCTCTTAGCAACAAATATCATGCGTCGCTCGTCGCTCGCTGCGTGACTCCACCTCTCGCTCAGATGATGCTTCCGTTGTTAAGAGACGTAAAAAAGTAAGCCATCGTACATGCCTACCGATTCCGGCCTACCGCTTTCCACGCGCTCATTAGCTTAGATATTTTAATTAATAACGCAATAACTATTGCGAATTTAGCAAAATAGTAAAGGACTTTTCTTTTCAGTTTACTTCGCTCTACCCGCTCACGAGCGTTGGTCCGTTTGATACCGGACACCCTGTATATTTGGATGTCTCAATTTAAATAAATTATCCCCCCCCTCTCTCTCTCTTCCCCCCCCTTTTTTATATATATGTATATAAGCGTAATCATGATTCTATCTACCTATATCAATTCTGTGCGACACAAAACGTGTCCTTTTAATGTGTTAATGTACTTACTTTGACTAAAGAATATCCAAGATACAAACAAAATAAATTATAAAATGTTAAAGACATTTAGACTTTTCAACTTTAAATATAAAACATTTGATAAAATATAAAAATTTTATTGATAATATTAATAATATTATTAATATGTTTAGGACAAATAAGTTAATTAAGTTAAAAGAGTAGAGTCAAATCAATTCTACGATTTGTAAGTCAATTTATGGTAACTAATTTCGTATTATGCAAGACTTGTAGATAATTAATTTGATTATAATTATGTAAGAATCTTATAACAAAGAATTTAGAAATCTTCAGCAAAAACCCGTTTATCCTATTAAAAGATAAATTTATCTAGATTATATCAAATTAGTGCATGTTTTCATTTCTAATTTACATATAATTCTCTCCTAACAATGTACATATATTTCTTAACAACTAATTGTAAACTTTGTTTCTTTTTTTTTGCTAATATTTATTTGCATAATTATGAACTCTATTATTTTACACAGAAAGTATATTCCATAATCATTATATTATACCTTAGTCGCATATTCTACAAATCGAATGCTTATAACACGGAAATGATAGTGATCACTCGCATGTGTACATACACACATACGCGTTGTACCCACACATTTAAAAAAATTTTTATATATAAACCATTAACTTTAATTAATTTCAAGAATGTGCTATAAGATAATTATTGTATATTTACAATTAGTAACGATATCTCTGTAGGCACACAGTCGATCGATAGATGTAGAATATATCTCTCTGCTACATCGTATTCATAGCGGCAATATAAAAGGTCATCCCTACAGGGGATACATAATTGCTGGATCAAAAGTATCCGATAACACAATAATTAAAATGGAACGAAACTTGTTTACGAAAAGACCGATTTGCTTTATATTTTCTGGAATTGGATGTCAATGTCTTAATATGGGTACGTAAATCAAATATCGTATTACAATATAACACTTAACAATTGTTAAGATGTATAACATATTAGTTTGCAATTAACATTTAATAATTTTTAAATTATAAACATATGTTGATATTCTTATATTTGTGTTGGAAAATAACAAAATTAACAGTAATAATATTTCCAATTTGCGAATTTTGTAATTCTTAAAGTAACATTTAAGTATAATATAACTAAATTTCGCTATAAATTAAACTAAAATATAATATAGATTCTGCACGTGCAAAATAAAGATAAGCAATTTCCAGAAATTTTGTTTATGTACGTTTAGATCAATTATGTAAAAATATTACATTATTTGAAACAATGTACCAACAACATTATGTAATAATTTAATTACATTTTTTTAAAACATTGGTAGGTCGAGCTTTAATGAAATTTCCAGCATTCAATAAAGCAGTCCAGAAATGCGACACTGTTTTGAGATCTCACGATATATTTCTCACTGATATTCTAATAAATGAAGACAAACATATTCTCGACAACGTAGTCAATTTATTTGTCGGCCTTATTGGACTACAGGTAAAAACATATACATATGTATAAATAAAATATATTATTTATATATATTATTTTATTCGAGAAAAGTATTACTTTATTCGAAAGTTAGATGATTTATATGTATTGCAGATCGGAATAGTTGATCTTTTAACAAGCATTGGTATCATTCCTGATATTATAATGGGTTATTCCATTGGCGAGTTGATTTGTGGATATGCCGATGGATGCTTGACGGCCGAAGAAACGATCATGTTGGCATATTATGTCGGCTTAGCATTTCTTAAATCAGAAATAATAGATGGCTTAATGGCTGAAATTAATCTCGATTTCAAAACTATGAAGAATATGTGTCCATCGAATATTGATGTAGCTTGTTACAATAGTTCTCATAATTGTATTGTGAGTGGACCAACAAACTCTGTAAGAGCATTCCTCGCTAAGCTACAGGTTTGAAAATAATATAAATAATATTTATCATGCTTATAATTATTGAATTTAATAAATGATAAAATTTCTTTTTATTTAGAATGATAATATTTCTGTAAAAGAAATTTTGTGTGGACGTATACCTTTTCATAGTCGTTATGTCGAGCCCGCAAAAGTTAAACTTTTGGAATACCTAACACAAATATTGCCACAGAAAGCGTCCGTGAGTTCAAAGTGGTTGAGTGTGTTCTCTTGTGAATGGTCCGGCGCATCTACAAAATCATGTCTAGCGAAATATTATGCAAATCATCTGCTAGCCCCGGTATTATTCTTAGAGACTGTGCGATTTATTCCAAACGACGCAGTGACGATTGAGATAGCGCCGCATGACATGCTACAATACATTCTTAATGATTCCTTAGAGACTACAGTGACCAATGTCGCGTTATACAAATTCTCTCACAAACCAAATATTGAAATATTTCTAGAAGGAATTGGAAAACTATATAATGCAGGTTTACAGCCGCAAATTGCAAATTTATATCCGGAAGTAAAGTTTCCTGTAAGTCGTGGTACACCGATGATTTCCCATCTTGTAAGGTAAATTCTGTTTGAAATAGCACAAGTTCTTTTTACTATAGAAAAGTAAACGAGATAATAGAATTTCAAACAGTACAAAATTAAATTGCATTATTTCTAATCGTTAAGACGGTAAACAAACAAAGACTAATGTTTCATACATTGTTGAATTAATGACATGCTTTGCAGATGGGATCATTCCGAAGATTGGTATACATACCGTTATTCCGGACAAAGAAAACTTGACAAAGGAGAAGTAATTGTTACTATTAATATAACAGACGAAGAATTTATATATATGACTGGGCATGTCGTTAATGGAAAAAATTTATTACCAGCTACAGGATATCTTTTCCTTATATGGCAGATGATTGGCTGGTTAAAAGAGCAAATACACCTCGATATACCAATTGTATTTGAAGATGTCAATTTTCTACGCTCTACGATTTTATCACAACAAAGCCCAGTCAATTTAACTCTTATGATCCAGAGAGGTAACTTGTGCAATTAAATTTATTTTCTAAACTGTAGATATACAAAGAATAAAATATTTTTACATAAAATATAAATAAGAGAAAAAATTGAGTTGAGAAAGATAAATCGAGAAAAGATTTGTGCATCCAACAAACCGTTTGCAGTCTGCTAATAGAGTAGCAGCAGATTTGAGCAGAAATTACAGTATATTGACACTAACTGTGTCTGCATTAAGCTTGCATTCTGTTGACATAGTTGGTAAATGTAACATAATCAAAATTTATTTCTATTGCTTGATTTCTACTACCAATTTACGATAGAATGTGTTGCAAATTTGTTTGATTTATTTATATTTTATTTATATTTCTGTTATTCTAATTAATGTATTGTTTTAATTTGTTAATAAATTTTGCAATACTTGTGTTATCATTTTACTGTTGCATATGGTAGATGTTACATTAAAATTTTGTTTTGCCTGTAAAAATTTATAATAGATACTTTGCAAAATTTGTTTTCGAAAGATTTAGTTCTTTTAAATATACATATAATACGAATTTTATATCAAAGTGTTAAACAAATTTAATCATCCCATGACGAATTTAGTATCTTAAACTATGAAAAATATTATATTAAAATTTTAGTTTTGTTAGTGTAAAAATTAAATTGATAAAAAAGTTTCTGGAATAATAATTTAAAACAAGGACTGAATTCTATCTTAATAAAAGCTACATACGAAAATAATTTTGCTGTTCTGCAATGCAACTGCTAAGCAGTTTTTAGGCACGCCCGAAAGATTTCGGTCCAGAGACATCACAGCTTAGTCGGTCAAGCTTACGAAGATTAAAACATTATTCTAGTTTCTGATGAAAATGTTTGCATATCAGATCGTATATTAATCATTGATATCATGAATACTTTTATTAAAACTTAAAAATTTTTTTTTGTATTTATTTAACATTTCATACAAGCGTAATTAATCGATAATATTTCTATTTCTTGTGTTTAATATTTTTTTTCCTTAATTGGCTAATTTATCCTTCAGAATCTCATTATAGAACAGAATATTTTTTTCTAAGTTATATTTATACAAAATTAATATCGATATTGTTGATAGGTAGTAACAAATTCGAAATAATCGAAGGAAGCAATACTGTCGTTACTGGAGTAGTACGAATTCCTGTTAATATTGAAGATGAGAAAATATGTACTACATTTATTGATCGAAATATCAATGATAAAGAGGAAATGAGCATGAAAGATATCTATAAAGAATTGAAACTCCGTGGTTATCAATATACTGGCGAATTTCGTGGACTAAAAAGCGCGTCAATCTCTGGAAAGAATGGTCATATTGCCTGGACTGACAACTGGGTAACATTTATGGACAACATGTTACAGATGATGATTTTAGGACAGAAATCGAGAAGTCTCCTTGTACCAACAAGAATTCGCAAAGTAGTAATCGATCCGAAATCTCACATACAACATGTTGAAAAGCTTGCAAATGAAGAGAATCGTAAGTTTTCAGTATTATAAATGGGTTAAAAATTCTAAATAAGTTTACAATTTAGCCGAGTGTTATTTCTTGGAAAATATATATCTAATATGTCATCGTATGTGTGTTATATCATAGAAGTCCTTGTACAAAATTATAAGCATTTGGATGTTTTGATATCTGGAGGAATAGAAATATGCGGCGTCGTGGCTACACCTATATCTCGCCGAAAAAGAGCAATCCACTCCGTTCTTGAAGAGTACAAGTTTGTTGCTCATCGAGATCTAAATGTGATATCTTTGCAAGATGCAATAAGAATGTCGGTGCACATTGCGCTTGAATGTTACAATATGATAAACGTGAAAATCATCGAATTTGTCGAGGATAGCGATCAAGTGATGCCGGAGAATTTAAATTGTTTATTTGTGAATAAAGTTCTGGATGATTTACCGCAAATTAAATCTGATATCAAACTGATAGCGTCACACGAGCGATTCAAAGATACCGCTTTGCCTGACAACGTTTCTACAATAGAATTTGATAAATTGACAAGAAATGAAAATTGTTTGATGATCATAGGTTACGGAATTTTTATAAAAAATAAAAACGAATTACATGAACAATTATTGTCTGTTATAATGCCGAATGGATTTCTTCTGACATTTGAAGAGTTGGATGCTACTTACGACTACTCATGCCTGGATAAGTATGGGTTAAAAGTAATTTTGGAGAAACGTACCAACGATAATACACTTATATTATTAAGGAAAATGCAATATATTAGCAGTATTCAGGAGATAGTGCATGTGAACAATTATGAATTCTCATGGGTGAGCAAGCTTAAATCATTCATGGATGAAAAGATAGAAAAGGAGACTACATATATGAGGATAATAGTTGTCGCAGAAGGAGACTTCGAAAGCGGACTAATCGGCCTTGTCAATTGTTTGCGAAAAGAACCGGGCGGTGAAATGATTAGAGGATTATTTATTCAAGATAAAGATGTGCCTACTTTTTCATTGCAAGAATCGTTGTACATGAAACAACTACATCTCGATTTACCCATCAATGTTATACGTTCCGGTAACATTTGGGGATCTTACAGGCACTTTTCGTTACCGTCACTAGAACCAAAACCCGTACAAAGTGCCTACGTTACTCAGATGGTACGTTAAGGAGATTCGGAATTTAAGATAAATTGAAATAATGTTTTGTTATACTTTTCATTCATAAATTAAATAATAATTGACTGTAATTTTAATAGAATTGAAATAGTTTGTTATATTTTTTTATTTTAGGTGCCGGGTGATCTCAGTACTTTTTGTTGGGTGCAAAGCAGGATATCTTTCGTCAGCAATGATGATGAAGAAAATTTAATTAGCGTAGTATATGCGTCTATTAATTTTAAAGATGTCATGATAGCTAGCGGTAGACTCAATCGCGAATCTATTTCAGACAAACCAAATAATAGTTCTTTAATTGGACTAGAGTTTGTTGGTTTTAATAAAAATGGACAAAGAATAATGGGCATGTGTGCATCTGGGTATGATATGGATACACACTGTTTTAATTAATAGATTATTGTTTTAGTAAATAAACTGTTTAAAATAAATTTCTTATATTTAAATTATAAATGCTTTTGATGAAATAAGAAACAAAAGAATTGTTTTATTTTATATGCTTATTTTACTCTTTTATATATACAGAATATTATTTAAAATAATAAAATTATTTAATATAAATTTAATATAATGAATAATATACATTTAAATGATTTTTTAAATTATTATTTTTAGAGGAATGACAAATATACACGTAGCTGACAAATATCTCAGTTGGCTCATACCTGAAAAATGGACGATGGAAGATGCAGCGACGGTTCCATGCGTGTATGGTACGTGCTATTACGCTTTGTATTTCAAAGGTAAAATGAAGAAGGGCGACAAAGTATTAATTCACTCTGGTACGGGAGGCGTTGGTCAAGCTGCGATTCATCTCGCGCTTTACGAAGGTTGCGAAGTGTTTACAACGGTTGGGAATGTCGAGAAACGACACTTTATAAGAGAAACATTTCCCTCTATTCCCGAGGATCATATCGGAAACTCTCGAGACACGAGTTTTGAACAAATGATTATTCAGAAAACGGGAGGTCGCGGAGTGGATATCGTATTGAATTCTTTAGCTGAAGAGAAACTGCAAGCATCCATTCGTTGCTTAGCAAAGGGTGGTCGTTTCCTCGAAATTGGAATGTTTGATATGTTTTCCAATAATCCTCTAGAAATATTTGCATTCTCAAAAGGTATTAGTTTCCACGGCGTTTTATTAGATAAATTATTTTCTGCGAAATCAGGGAATAAAGCAATATTGTGGGACAAAATAACAGAAGGTTTAAAGAATGGCGCTATTAAACCATTATGTAAAAAAGTCTTCGAAAAGGATGAAATAGAAGCTGCGTTTAGACATATGGCTGCTGGAAAACATATTGGCAAGGTATGATCATTTTCCAGTATACGTATAACAGGGGTAACTGATCGAAGTACTAATATCTAAAAAAAAATGCACATAATGCATATTTCTTTTTATACTTACTTTATTCTTTTCAACAGCTTTTTTTATTTTCCTTTTTTTCGAGGTCTTTTATTCACTGTCAACTCTATCAAAGACTTTAAGATATAATATAATTAAACAGCATCTTTTTTCGCGTGTTGTATTCTTTTCATTATGCTATAGTATGCGCAAGTTCCATTCATTGTGCTTCTTTTCTTTTATCTAATCTGCATTTCCGGCAAATATTATATTGCTCTTCATCTTTCTCTTCAATCTCTCCGTCAACATCACTTATCAATATAACCATGCAACTTGTATATTATACGAAACACTAAAACACTCTTATAAATTTCCATTTTACTTTAACCTTCTTTTTTAAACAACAAACTTTAATCTTTTTTCGGCGCAATTATCGCTTCTTTACATTCGTTTGATAAAACCTTCTCTCTTTTAAACTGTTTTTTATTGGCTCTATTAAATTTGTTTTATTACTTCTATATTGTACCGTCACACTTTATTCCTACAAATTTCTGTCTGTGATCTTCATTTTTCCAGCTTCTCGTCCCTTATGATCTCCTTTTCATCTTTCTCCTTTCTTCCTGATATTTCAAAATATACATATAATATCAATATTAATTGTTTTAAATTAATATCAATATTAATTGTTTTCAATCAATATTATTTGTAGATAATGATAAAAATTCATAAAGAAGATGAACCCTTGGATGCGCCAATACTCGCACATCCCCGCTACTACTGTCTGGAACACAAATGCTACATCGTTTTAGGTGGCCTAGGTGGTTTCGGTTTAGAATTAATTGATTGGTTGATTCTACATGGTGCAAAAAATCTAGTACTGACTTCGCGAAATGGGATAAGGAACGGTTATCAGCGATCAAGAGTAACGTTATGGCAATCTTACGGTGTGAATGTACAAATTGTTACAGCTGCTGATACTTCGAAATACGAAGATTGTAATTCTATATTAAAATTTGCCGAAGAACAAGGTCCTGTAGATGCTATATTCAATTTGGCGGTTGTGTTGAAAGATAGCATATTTAAGAATCAGTCTCCACAAACATTCGAAGATTCCTTCGTATCAAAGGCATGGACGACGAAAAAGATGGACGAATTGTCGAGAACAATTTGCCAACAACTTCGACATTTTGTCGTTTTTTCTTCCGTTTCATGCGGAAGAGGTAACGCAGGCCAAACAAATTACGGAATGGCTAATTCCGTAATGGAAAGAATTTGTGAAAGAAGAATGAACGAAGGTTTACATGGTTTGGCTATTCAATGGGGCGCTATTGGTGATGTTGGACTTGTGGCAGATATGCAAGACGATGACAAAGAACTTGTTATTGGAGGTACATTGCAACAAGAAATATCCTCTTGCTTAAATACATTAGAAGTATTCTTGCTACAAAATCGGTCAATCGTAAGCAGCATGGTTGTTGCTGAGAAAAAAAAAGATTCTGGTCGAGCAACAAATCCACTTGAAGCAGTTGCAAATATTATGGGTGAGTTCAACTATTACATAAAAGATTTGTCAAAACATTTATACGAAGCAAATTTTTATTCCACAATATTGTTAAGAGTGCATTATAATGAAATAATCGAGTGCATTAAAGACATTCCAAGAAATACAAACTTCAATAGTTGTTATATTGCTGTTTCAAGACTAAGTAAGGTTCGGTTAAAATCTCACATTTAAATATTTAATTCTTTCTCTAATTCCTAAAATAGGATTAAAAAATCCAAACGTAGTGGCGCCGAACATAGCACTGGCTGAACTAGGAATGGATTCAATGATGGCAGTAGAAATTAAACAGACGTTGGAGAGGGAATTCGATATTTTATTGACTGCACAATATATTCGAAATCTTAATTTTGCTAAACTTAGAAAAATGACAAATACAGCCGAGCAGGAAGAAATGTTCAATGCCACTGAAGCTGATACAAAGGATGGTTTAAAAATATTGACTCGAAAACTTAACGATTCAGATTTGAGTCCAGATATTTATGTAGAAGTCGCTATAAACAGAGAAGTTGCGGGAAGCGAAATATTCCTTATACCAGGAATCGATGGATGTGCAAGTGTATATAAACTGGTAGCATCGAAAATTAAATCTTCGGTGATATGTTTGCAACACGGTGCAATTAATATGCCGGGTGTTACTCGTTCAGTAATGAAATCAGCAGCATATCTTTTGCCTGTACGAAGTTATAAGATAATCTATTTTAAATATTCATTTAAATTGCTGTGTATTTAAATATAAATATATTTGATATATTTGATTACACATACACACACGCATGTGCACGCACTTGCGCCTTTTTTACGTGCTATCTCATATATGTTTATGTTTTTCTAGCATATATTGAAAAAAATGAAATGTCGAGAAGAATTCCTAATTGTTGGTTATTCATTTGGATCTTTAATTGCCATCGAATTAGCAAGATTATTAGAAGCTAGGAATTTCTCCGGACGTTTAATACTTATAGATGGAGCTCCTGATCTAATGAAAGTTTTAATAGGGAAACTTTTTAATCAATTTTCAGAACAAGAACTACAAAATGACGTTCTATTTTATTTGATGAAACTGCATCTTGAATCGGACAACAAAATGGTTAGTCAATTATCATAAATATATTATGACTTTATATTGCGAAAATGGTTTACTTATTTATGTTTACATCTAGTTAATAGGAAAGAGTACATATATATATATATAATTCGTTAGGATATGCTTGCTAAAATGATAAAATAAATTAAATTTTTATTATCTTAATTTATATAATCTAGACTTCAGAAGTTTTAAAAATTTTCTATAACGTTTCGTTGAATAATCAAAATTATATTAATTATGGTACCATATATATATATTTATATGTATAAGTTATATAACATTTATAATAATTGAAACAGCATTTATTGTTTGAGCGTATATTTGAAATGGATATTAAATTAAAACAGTAGTTGTTAAGGCAATAAATTGTTGTTAATGACCAAAAGAAAAAAATAATTTTATTTATATAATTTAAAAGCGCAAAAGAAGTAATTGGATATAAAAATACAAGACATGTTCAGTACTTTTAGTATACGAGAATATAGTATAAGCATATTACTGTCTTTTTTAAAGTGCAGATTGTTCTTTCGTTATTAAAATTGTGCATAATACAATATTATTATTTACAGCTTGCATTAGAGCTGAGTAAATGCAATACATGGGAGGAAAAATTAGAAATATTTACTCACTTTTCGAAAGAGATCGATGTATTAACTGTTGAAAATCAAAAATTTTTATGTTCCACGATTTACGATCATATAATCGCTATACAAGATTATAATATATCTTCATTGCCTCGCCTTAAATCATCTGTAATACTATTAAAACCTACACTTACGCCTATTACTTTTGGTGAAGAAGATTATGGTCTACATAAGGTAAATTTATTTAGAATATAATATTTTATCATTTTTAAGATATTTCTTATAAGAGAAATTACTTTTAGGTTACTGAAAATGCGGTGCAAATTCATTACGTGGAAGGTACTCATATCACAATGATGGACAATGACAAAATAGCATCTTTTATTAACGAAGCATTGTAAATTAAATAATTATAATGATAAATTACTATAATAATGCAAAACATTAGAAATAAGTATACTTCATAAAATATTTTATTAAAATTTATAAAGTACTAAAATAATTATCTAAAATAATTTTGAAGAATAGATGTAGTAATTGATGTAGTCATTTATGTAAAATTAATATTATATCTAATAATTATTTTTCTTTTATTTCTTAGTAAAAACTAAACCAAAATGCGAAGATTGGCGAAGAAATATGGAATTATTTTTTTTCTTACAGCACAGATAGGATTGCGAAAACACAACACAAATTTTAGGAGCCATGGTGTTTGCAATTTGTCTTCAGTTCTACATCATATTTCAATCGTCACATTTATTTGAAGATCTTTCTTGTGATCAAATTATATGTTATACTTTAATAATAGATAAGCTTGTGTTATAAAACTAAAATATTAGTATAAAATAGTGCTGAAACGAGCATATAAGGATGTTTGCAATAGATTAACTTTATTAAGCTAATAAAAGATATACATAATTCTTTAGAATGGAACGTTTCGACACTTACATGTGTTTCTTCAGCCGTAAACGAATGAGTACATTTACATTGATGATAAATCGAAAATATAATAATTAATGGTAGTGGACTGCTGGATATTTGTTGCGCAATTTTTGAGAGTTGACATCATGTGTGTTGTGTTATTTCTTATAATAACTTTTTTTTGTTAGAATATTTTTAAAAGTTCTTATTTTCAATTGGCGCTATTGTTTGATATCACATTATTTTTGTAGAATATATTTTACACAATTAAAATAATTTATAGAACAGTTTTTAACAGTTTAGAAAACACTATTTTGTACAGATAAAGATAACAATTTTGTAGATTAAAATAACACTATTTTGTAGATACATGACAGTTTTCCACAATTAGCGCGTGTACTTGGCGCCTTTCTTTTACATTTTTTAAAAAGGTAAGTTTTTAGGGATTATATCATTCTTTTTTGTAGTATTTAATTAATGACACCAAATCCAATAGCAAATATATATATTATGCTTTGACGTATTAGATTACCGAGTTAAAAATATCTTAGATTATCGGATCTTAATAACACATAAATTCTATTATTTAAAAAACGAGAAAGAATGAAAACGAGCGAGAAGGGGGGGGGAGAGAGAGAGAGAGAGAGAGAGAGAGAGAGAGAGAGAGAGAGAGATTTATAATATATTATTATAAATAAGAAAGAGTGAGTGAGAGAGAAAAAGAGGGAAAGAGAAAAACAGCGAAAGAGAGAGAGTGAGTGACAATACGTAATATATAGTTAAAAAGATTATTAATGTTACCGAATCCATTAGCAAATATATAAGTATTATACTTTGACGTATTAGGTTATTATAGTTACCGACGACGGTCGGTAATATTAATAATATATAAGTAAATACACAGTCGACTGTCGACTGCTCGAACCGTTTTTCGCACATACGCATTGGAGACTTTGACGACGACCACGACGACGGAGACGTTTCTTAATGATAAATTTTAACATTGAGACTTTGCATCTTAATGTCTCTGTTTATAGATCATGTAGAGCGAAAATAAAAACACTTTCCTTATATAAATCAAACGCAAGCTAGATTAAGCCTATCAAGAATTCGATCGGTTTAGTGGTTATTGAGGTCTGATAATCCGAGATACTCTCAATTATCCGACTTGCGTAAAGATACCCGGAGTGACTCGCTGTTTCTGTGCGGTATTTGGCGCGAGACACTACCGTGTCTCTCTCTCTCTCTCTCTCTCTCTTGATTGTTTCTACTTAATATTTTCAATTGATCGTATAAAATACAGGAGTGAGTGCTCAGTGTTTGCTCAAGATTTGCTCCGACACGAATCGCGGAGTAAGCTGGCAGCAAACTTGAGTGCCACTGCGACGACGATCGTGGCGAAGTGAGCGTGAGGTCCAGGAGAGCGATTGTACTTAGCAAGCCGCGCGCGCGCGCGCTCCTCCCGTAGGCTCGATAGTTGAGGAACGATGCGGATGGCAGGAGTGAAAGGCCCACGCCCGTGCCTCGGGCTCCTCGGCAAGGGCGACTGGCCCCACAGCACGCGCACACACACACACACACACACACACGCGCGCACGCACACACGTATGCGAGGAGGTCATCCGCGAACTCGAGCGCGGACTTCTTCTCTCTCGAGAGCCGTTCTCTCCGCGCGCTCTCGCGCAGAATCGCTCTCTCGTTCGTTCGCTGCCGCGCCCGCCACGCGTGCACGTGTCTATCGGGCATTCTTGCGCACCAAGTCATTTTTTTCTTAATGATTTAATGGATTCCTTTCATTCATATAAGGCGCCGGAGTCGATGGAAAGTGAGAGAGAACGTGTGTAGATCCTGAAGAAATTCCCGCGGTTCAGGAAACGCGCTTTCGATCGCAAAAGCATCGCGGCGGTGAAATTTTTACGCCGCTTTGAAATACGTTAGGTAGAAATTTTCATATGATAAGTCCATATTTTTGTCTGTTACACGAAGAAGTTCTGTAGAAACTTTTCTTGGAACGTTTATTATTGTTTTTATATCGCAATATATATTCATCGTTATTACATTAAGATCTAACGAAGTAGATTTGTTAATAATCCTATACTGAAAAAATTGTATTCTCATTTTAAGAATTTCTCACTTATTTTTAGAATACCTTGTTCTAAAATAGGCGCCAAAAGGATCTTCTTACCTTAAGATGGGAAAGATTAATATCAGATATTCGTAATTTATAAAAATGTAGACGAAATGGGATTTATTTTTACATTAACAAAAAAGTACATTATTTTACAACACACAGGCAAAGAAAGACCATAAAGAAAGTATAAACATAGTACATATAGACCGAGCATAAGGCACGAGACCTGGACAATTAAATTAGATTATGTTACACGTTAATACTTACTCGTGAACACTTCTCTTAAATCGCTCGAGTCTTTTTTCGAGTCACTTATTAACTTCATCCATTCTTCTAATAAACTAATAAGTATAAGATTGCTTTATCTTTTCTCTCGCAACATATATAATTTACCGATTGATTTATTATAGTAATATATGTACCGTATCTACATTTGAATCGAAAAAATCTTGTATATGTATAAATTTTGTACAATTATAAGACGTATAAAAATTGCTAACGCAATGAGAATGCGAGATATCTCAAATTGACTCGCGTATTGAATATAATAGATCAGATGTCGGCGAGAGAGATGAAGGGGTGTTCTCGGTTCGTAATTCCGTTGCGAAATAAATAATTGCGCTCACACATTGATGAATCAGCCTCCGCGATTTCTCAACTGCAGTAGCAGAAGAGAGTCACCCGATGCTCAGCTTACTCCCGCTGGAGGATCTGTACTGAAAGGCGAAGAGGACACGTTCCCAGGGCGTATTCTGTATCGATAGCATATAACGCAGTAGTCATGTACGTCCCGTTCAATCCGTTAGCGTGAGGAGAGCGAGTCGCAGAAATCATATCGCTCCTGTATCGGGCTCTGTTTATCGGTCGCGAGATGACCACTTGATCGGGTTATCAGCTTCATGCATCAATATTAATAACTCCGCGCGAGAGAGTTTCTCGGTGTTTCCTGTACATTCTCTCTTTATCTCGCACTCGATCAATTTCGTGAAATAAGTATGATACACGCGTGGCAAAGTTTTGTTTATGAAACTGCAATGTTTAATGTCGAGATTGCGTAATTTAATGAGAGCGAATCTTATGAATTATAACGAAGAAGAATCAAATATTATTATAATTTAATTATCGATATTATTTATATATAATTTATATATATATAATTTACATATAATTTATATAATAATTTATATATAATTTATAAATCGTTTATATGTATATATCATTAATATATAATTTATATTGATAATAGTTTAGTTTATCTTATAGATGGTAATGAAATAAAATTCAAACTTAAAAGAGAGAGAGAGAGAGAAAGAAAAAGAGTTGCTAATAATTTATATATTTATAGAATGTAAGAGAATGTGTAGGAAGAAATAAACTCTCTGACGAATTGACAATTAATTAAAAAATTTAATTACATTTTATATAGTAATGTATAATACGTAAAAGTTCATGTTTAATGTCCGACAAATATGTCGATTATTACATTTATTACCTTGAAATTAACTGTCCGCCATTAATTCCTTAATCCGTCGCGCGTTTTATCGATTCGATTCAGCATTTTTTTCTAAATAATATTTTGCTCCCGTAAGATATGTGTGCATATGTAGATATATAAATCATCGCGATATTCTCAGATGTGTGTATGTGCGTGTGCAAAGTGATTCATCATTAATGTTCGCCAGAATCAACTCATATTTGACGCGATAATTTGATGCTAAAACGTCAAACCTCCTTATTATATCTATCTCATATCGTCAGCCTACATGCTATATATTCTTCATTGATACGCGAGACATCATTGTGTAGCAATCATTTCTGTATTCTGCAGTCGCAATTTCAGCGAGTTTCGTAATCCTCTCAAAGGTGTCGGCAATCAATCAATGACAATCTTTTTGGACTATACAAACACATCTCAGAATCTAGAGCAAGTATGAGAAAAAAATCTGTTCGAATATGTTGTCAAATCAAGAATTGCAGATGGAAATAACGTAATACGATATACCTACTTTTGATTCTGCAATTCTTGATTTGACAACAGATTTGGAAAGATTTTTTTTTTTTTAATGAACGTTGGACAAACTCGGAGAATTTCTTGATGATCGAACGAGCCATCATCAATCACGCAATCGCGTAACAGAAAGTCGAATATTTTCTTCTTGATACAATATTTGACGTGATTCCAAACTAATCATAAGGATTGGCTCACACTCGTAAAAGGCAGATGTACTCGCCCATTCAGGACCGAAAAAGCGCAATCATTAAAACGGATATTGATCGACATTTATTATGCATTCATCAGGCACGTAAATTACGCGTATTCATGCATGATCTCTCATACACAATACCAATTCGCGCTATCTACTCGTTCTACGAGAGACATATTAGAGATCCGTGTCTTGCCGACTTTTCGAGAGACTTTTATCAAAAACGCATATTAGTGTGAACATTTATTATTCATTCATCATGCGATGTTGCGCATGCAGTTGCGGTTCGCTTGTATTATATATGAATGCTAAACAAGCGGCTTCTCTCATGCTTCTCGTCACGATTCATCGAGGACCGATAAATCGAGCGAAGCTAATCAAGCGGATTCTGTTAAACCAGCGTTAAAGAAGGTCACCCTTAAACATCCACATTCATGTTCTCACCGAAAAAATTGTATTCTCGAAGTAAGAGAACTATATGCTATAAAATCCCTCTTAACAGATATTCTTAAATGTTTCTTCTAGAACATCCTCTAAAACTAAGAATATATTCTTTATTAATAACAAATGGTTGTATACGATTTTTTATGCGGACCGTTCATTTGGCGTTATATTGTTGCAGCAACGTAAATATATGGTTATATATAGTGTTGCAATTTACAATACAATGCAGTGTTTGTCACTAAATGGTTTTAGTTTATTAGAAGAATGGATGAAGTTAATAAGTGGCTCGAAAAAGAAGACTTGAGCGACTTAAGGAAAGCTTTCTTTGCCTGTGTATTGTAAAATAATGTACTTTTTGTTAATGTAAAAATTAATCCTATTTTGTCTACATTTTTATAAATTAAAAAAAATAATTTTATAAATTATTTTTATCTGATA
Source organism: Lasius platythorax (assembly GCA_963971435.1). Taxonomy (NCBI): domain Eukaryota; kingdom Metazoa; phylum Arthropoda; class Insecta; order Hymenoptera; family Formicidae; genus Lasius; species Lasius platythorax. The sequence goes on from OZ020545.1 coordinate 12,434,336, forward strand.
CTAATCTTTAGAGGATTCCCCTCTTAAGGTAAAAGGATCTTTTTGGCGCCTATTTTAGAACAAGGTATTCTAAAAATAAGTGGGAAATTCTAAAAATGAAAATACAATTTTTTTAGTGCTTACATTTAATTCTGATTTTTATCTTATACGAAAATGACGTATAGAGAAAGAATGATTAATTTAAAGTCAATTTTTCCTTGACGCGAAATTTAATTAAATGCCGTCTTACCTTCACAATTTTTACGTTATTAAATATTTGATATCTCGATATTTGCATTTAAGAGAAATGTATAAATTGATAAAAAAAAAAAAAAAAATCTCAAGTATACGTGTCAATTTATGACCAGCTTGCGTAACTTTATCTCGAACCGAAAGAGCTCAAACTGCCATATTCGACCCCTAAACAGGAGATGTGAATATAGCGGCCTTTATTTTTACCATGCAATAAAAGTCTCGATCGTGGCGTTATTGCGTGTCCTCACATGCCGCGATCGATTGACGCGGATCAAAAACGGAATGATCGGATCGTTCGATCGATCGATCCGATCGAACGGGGTCTCTCCTTGATCGCTGTAGGCGACGACGATACCGGAGATACCGGAGATACCGCGGCTCGATCACGGATGAGAGTAGGTGGAGGCTCGGTTGCTCAACGAGAGTCGATGTCCTCGAGAGTTATCGCGATAAGAAAGGCCATCCTAAGGACACGCCCGGCTCCGGGAGAAGAAACGCGATAACGATCGACATCGACTCTCTCGGTACGCGCTCTCTCGTTACGTATCGATGACGCGATGCTCGATTTTAAAACACTGCCACCGAACGCTCATTATCACCAGTGTTGTGTTACAAGCGAAAACAAATAATCATTTTATATTTGTGTAGCAGAATGAAAGCTTTCAAATTAATAAATATTTGATAAACAAAAAAATCGAAACTACATATATTCTGTTTATAATATTAAATTTATTAAGATAATTTTTCTAATATTCTCTATAATAATTTCTGATATATGTATATATATATGTATATATATTTTTTTTAAAATAAATTATTAACATAAATACAAATATACATGTATATAGTATAAATGCACAATAAAAAGGTCTTAATAAATATAATATTTAATTATTCCTCGCGGAACTATTCTTTGCGCTCTAAATGGCATGTAATGTGTAGGATGCGATATTCAAGAATACTACGTTGGCTCTCTTTATCTCATTCTGGTGATGAGGAGTTACGGGCTTGTCGACGGTGATTCCGTTACATTTGCGCTTAAGGAGAAATCTGCTATATATTTATATGTCTTTTCAATAGCTTAAGAAATTGTCTACCATCAGTTATTTGCGATGAGTAATTTATCAATTGATCGCAAAATGTTATTGATAAATTGTTAACAAACAAATCTAAGAAAAAATATTCTATAATATTTATATAATATTTATATAAAAAAATTGCACATACTTCTGCGTTCATAAATATTTGATAAGGAAAACATATTTGTAATATAGAGAGAAATGCTACATAAAAATTGTTACCAATAGAATTGATACGAAAATGAATTTCGTTATTCTGTTTGTTTTAACAGATAAAATCAGATATTTTTGTTACGTAATATTTTCAAGTTAAGATATATATTTTTATGTAAAAGTTGATTATAAGATATATATTTTTATGTAAAAGTTGATTCATCAGCTCTGTCTAATACGCACCGTTCACGAGAGAAAGCGAGATATCGAGCACTTCCGCTCGCATATCGTATTAAAACTAATTACATCTTGCCAGAACTCGTTTCTGGAAGAAATACGCGGCCGGTCGACGCGATTTGGAAATCATGCGCAAGAATTTCAACACCGGTGAGTCTCAAATGTAGAATCGCTCTCGCTAGAATTTAGAGCGAAGGATGAACCAGACGGAATTCAGACGAATTCCGATTCGAGAACCGATAAAGATATCATTTAATCGCCTTACTTCCTCCTTGTCTTCAAGTAATATAATAAATGATTTTTGATGAATCGCTCATTCCGCTGAAAAAATCAAAAGGCTTTCCAACTTATTTCGATAGAAACGCATTTGTTATTTATTCCATAATTGTTAATAATATAATTGCAGTTGACATCGCTTGATTTCTCTATAACAAAAGTTTTAGTTTTCTACACACATTTAAGAATCTATTATCAGAAATATAAGAAATAATTTTCTTTGCATTCCTGAAATATATTTTAGTATATTTTAGAAATGCAAAAAAATTAAAATTTTCGTAGAAAACTAATATATGCAGAGTGTCTTATTTTAATTAATATAGTCGAATATTACTGAAACTATGGCTGTAATAAGAAAATAATTCATACAAAAGTTAAAAGGTTTCGAGGGGGAAAAAAGTTGATAATCTTGAATTTTAACTAAGGTTATTTTTCAAAGTTATTTAAAGATCAATCTAGTTTTTTTAAATTGAGCCACCCTAATTTTTTTATATAAATCGATTCCTCGCAATATTTGGCATAAAAAGTTGTAAAAGAAGGATGGCCAAAAAGTGAATAGTTTGCGAGATATTTTGTACTTTAATGTGACATAATTTTATATAAACTATAAAATATCTATAAATTTTCGTTCATTTTTCGATTATCTTTTACCTCAATGCACAAAATAACGACAGGAATATCATAGTTGTTTTTAAGACAAAATTTGTAGCTGCTAGTTGCAAATTACATATTTTTTCTTAAAAACAACTACATATGTGTTTTTCTTTACACCAATTGATTATGGAACGAGATTATAAAATTACAAAGTGACAACTATAAATAAGAAATTATTAAAAGATAATTATTAAATTATCATAAAAAATATAATTTATGTCACATGTGCATTTTATATTCTACGCTGGCGCGTATTTTCCGTGTAGTTCAATATTTGCATAAGCGCGTGGATGAGGAAGATACGAGATTAATTTCGCATCAGATAGTCTCACATAACACAGAAGATCCTGTCTTTTATGCTATGCAGTAAATCTCTCTCTCTCGGATGCGCAAAAACAAACATTCGTCCAGATCAGTAAAGCTGTCGAATCTACTATCCTCCCATCCATTGCCATCTACGGCGCTTCGAAAGTGTCAAGTCGTCCGGATTAATTCTCCAGTCGCCGAGCCTTTTAAAGAAACTATAATCGAGCGCACCCAGTACTACTTCAGATAAAAAATTTCTTTAGACAAAAATTTTCAATATATATATTTTTTTATTTTTAATAGCTCGCTCTTAATATCAGATAAAAAAGTTGAAAATATTTAATTTCCCAAAATCTCTTCCGTCCACGTGTATTCTTATATTGACGTCGTCTTTTCATCGTATGCGAACTTAAACGGCTGTAAGCGATCTATGTATTTTATTGTCTCTGCCATTACAGTCGATTGTTTGTGCTCAAGAAATTCTCGAACGAATCGACATGGAAGATCTAGAAAAGACCAGGAAGTAAGAGAAAACGAGAGAGAGAGAGAGAGAGAGCAAAAAAAGACAAGAAAAAAACAACCGGTTTTTAATCGACAAGCAGATGCAGTAGTCTTCTGTCACACTTGTGTTTACGCTCCGTAAATAACCGCGTAATGACAGGCTACCAGGATATCATCGACGAGACGATTCTAAAGGAGGAAAAAGAGGAGGAAGGAGCCGGCAACGAGAGTGGGTGAAGCGGATGAGGAAGAAGGGACAGAAGACGGGACGAAAATTAAAATACAACTGCCGTCGTTGACGAGACTCATTTACAGAAGGCCATCATGGCAAAGCTTCACGGAAACCGGAGCAGGTTTCAGCGACCTTGATGTGGTTGACGTTTCTCCCACATCACGATGATCACGACAAAAGTCAGATCGCGTAATTACGCAAATATATCTGTAAATATATCTCTTAATATTATATATTGTATACCAATAGAACAAAACATTTTGCGATGCACTTTGATATAAGCAATTATGTATAGGACATCTCAAAATAATGGAATGTCTTTTTAATAGCAGATTTTCTGGTCAATTTAAAGACAATTTTTCCTTAGCGAAGATGTCGAGGTATCAATCATTTCCAAATTATATGCGATTGAAAAAAGAAAGGGTTTTCGCGAATTAAACACTGTCGACGCGAAAGATTAAACTTTTATTCTTCGAAAAGATTAAAATTTCATTCTTCCGCGTTAATTTCAGATAGAACGTTTACTTTATTAGAATTTTAATTTGAGGCTTACAAAGATATATGATGGAAAAAAAATGAAAACTTGTAAAAAATAATGATTTCCCTTGATATTTGCATTAAAAAAAAAATGATTTTCAAATTGGTCAAAGAATCTGCTATTAAAAGAACATCTAGTGGTTTACTCTTTTGTATATTGCATTCTTTAGAAAAATATATATTTATATTGAGTTTATCGAGAATAATAAAATAAATAGAAAAAGAGATAAGAAGGAAAGCTAAAGTATAAAATAAAAAAAAAACTTGAATATAATAGTTAAAGTGATCGAGGTAAAATGTGACAGCAATGACGGCGACGACAATGGCAGGACCAACAGGAAGGGAAACAAGCAAAATTGCAACAGCCGATTTATTTTTAGCACGCGGAATATCGCGGCTGAATCGCGATCGAGACCTACGGCGTCCTCGGATCAAAACAATCGGAGGAGAGCCATCGGCTACGCGAAACTACGCCGTTAATCGGCAAGCGATCTCCGCTAAGCCTTGTGCAATAGAGACGAGAGAGCGAGAGAGAGAGAGAGAGAGAGAAAGAGAGAGAGAGAGGAGAAGTGGACCGCAATATTTCAAGAACTTTCAGCGGCAGACAAACGTCACGAAATTATAACTTAACGAGGAAGGCACCGCGAGAGATACAACCGCGCCGATATAAATATTTTGAAATATCGTGCTGTAACGTAAGAGGAGCGCCCGGGGACAAACAAGGGTCGCGAGAATTATACGGTGCACATAGAGAATAATGCGAATAAATTTCAAAAGATGCTGCATAAAAATATGTGTATTCCAGTCAATTAATATGATCATCGTCATGTATCACAATGACGTGTTGTCTCCTCAAAAATCCACAAAAGAAATTTAATTACTATATATTTTTATTACACATTATTACACTGAGTGATTACAATAATTAAAAATTGCTTTGAATATGAAAATTTGTGCTACTTTTTTTAACAAAAAAAGTCAGTTTTCTCAAATATATAATAAATATATCCTCCAGTCACATATTCTCGTATAGCATCTTCTACAAAAAATATAAAAAAAAAAAAAAATTGCAGTATACAGGGTGTCCCAGAATAATGGGGACTAATCTCGTGTGCAGATAGAGCGGACTGAACTGAGTCGAAAAGTCCTCTACCATTTTGCAATTTTCGCAATAGTTAATGAATTATTAATGATTAAAAATCGCCGTATTAGCCCGGCCTACCGCCAAATGCAAGCGCGCGGCGAGATGCGGCCGCCCAGCGATCGAGTTGCTAGGCGCGCGGGGAGTTGTTTATTACAGGCTACACACAGAAAAATATCATTCTATTGTTAAGAAAAATGATTATTCAGTTTACTTTTCTTCTCTTAAGTAACAGTTATCTTTAACAAAAAATATTTTCTTGATAATAGTCTTAAAATAGACTCATCACAAATTTTAGAAAAACTCATTATCATGTACTCAAAAAAAGTAAATATTTTCTTTTGAAGAATATTATAAAATTGTATAGAAGAAAAGTCAGATTTGGTTAATTTGAATATTTTTGATTGAATTTAATATTCTTGATTGAAGTATTAAACTTATTAGGATTCAGAATACACATTTTGAATAAATTTGATGCTTATGATAAACTTATGATAGATTTGCTGATATATGAACTTATGGAATACTTGAAACAAGTAATATCACACAGAAAAATGCATACTGTACTTAAATAAATATTACTTGTTTCAAGTATTTCATAAGTTCATATATCAGCAAATCTATCATAAGTTCATCATAAGCATCAAATTTATTCAAAATGTGTATTCTGAATCCTAATAAGTTTAATACTTCAATCAAGAATATTAAATTCAATCAAAAATATTCAAATTAACCAAATCTGACTTTTCTTCTATACAATTTTATAATATTCTTCAAAAGAAAATATTTACTTTTTTTGAGTACATAATGAGTTTTTCTAAAATTTGTGATGAGTCTATTTTAAGACTATTATCAAGAAAATATTTTTTGTTAAAGATAACTGTTACTTAAGAGAAGAAAAGTAAACTGAATAATCATTTTTCTTAACAATAGAATGATATTTTTCTGTGTGTAGCACCTCGCCGCCTGTAATAAACAACTCCCCGCGTGCCTAGCAACTCGATCGCTGGGCGGCCGCATCTCGCCGCGCGCTTGCATTTGGCGGTAGGCCGGGCTAATACGGCGATTTTTAATCATTAATAATTCATTAACTATTGCGAAAATTGCAAAATGGTACAGGACTTTTCGACTCAGTTCAGTCCGTTCTATCTGCACACGAGATTAGTCCCCATTATTCTGGGACACCCTGTATATTACTTTTGATAAAAAAGATTGCAATGTTTGCTCTACTTCATAAAATCATTGATTATAATATTAGAGCGATTCGAGAATAATACTGTCTCCTCAAAAATCCACAAAAGAAATTTAATTTATGAATTTACATTACTACACTGAGTGATTACAATAATTAAATTAAAAAGATTAATAATTAAAAATTGCTGTAAATATAAAAATTTGTACAAAAAAAAATCTGTTGACAAAATCTGTGGACAAAAAATATTTTTAAAAAATAAGAAAAAATTGCAGTCTATATATATCATTCTTGAAAATTGCAATATATATCACTTTTGACAAAAAAATTGCAATATTTGCTCTACTTCATAAAATCATATTAGAGCGATTCGAGAATGATAAATTTTGATGAAATTTTTTTATGACGCTGAATGATGTCGCTCTTAGAGACAACGAGTCTGTCGTTAATTAATAATAATTAATCAAAAATGAATAGGGACACAGAAGAGGATCATCGGGCAAATCATGCGATGACCACGGCGACGGGGGTCGCCGAGGTCACTCCCGATTGCATCGTGCAGTTTTCACGTAGAAAATCGCTTCGCATGCTGCAACTGCAACTGCAACTCCGCGCCCCACCGCGAAGAGTGAATGCCTCTTATTTACCCGGAGCGAGTGGAAGCGGCACGATCAGCAAAAACCGGGAAAGTCATCGCTACCACTTCGTGTCCGCGATCTGTGATTTAGGCCTCTCCTAAATGATAGTCCAGTCGATTAATGAGTAAATCGCCCGATAAATCGCCCTGGCAAAATACGCGCGTTCCCCTCGAACAACATTGCATCCATCCATCCGTCGCGTGCAAGCGAGCACGTGGCGTTGAACGAGAGCTCGACATATTTCTATTCTTAGCGCGAATTATTCAAAAAAATTGAAACTGCTTTTAATGACTGAATAATTATTCTTATAACATCTGATAAATATTGTAACAAGGTACTCTCTGGCTGAAGACATTATTAATGTGATAAAACAATTTTTAATAAAATTGAAATAAGTCTTATAATATGTTTTATAATATATTAATTAATTAATGTAGTAATATAATGATATATTATATATAGTATATTAATATACAGGGCGTCTTAAAAACACAGAATATCTTTTTAATAACAGATTCTTCAATTTGGAGAATTTTTTTAGCAAAAATTTCGCATCATTTTTAAATTATAAAAGATTAACAAAACTACATTCTCTAGTTAAAAAAAATATATAATAGCAAAAATTGGAAATTTGCAAAAAATGACCTCCCTCGATATTTTCGCTGAGGAAAAATCGTCTCGAAATTGGCCAGAGAATCTGATAGGACATCCGCGGTGTGGTTTTGGGATATTCCGTATATATTCTTATTACATAAATTTAATATATAAACTTCTTTGATTAAAATTACATGTATAATAATGCATATTTTTTATGGAATCATTATATGTGTTTAATGCATATATGTATGTATATTTATTTTGGATTTGAATCTGATAGAATTCTATATAAATAAGGGCGTGTTTCCGTTCGCGCGCGATATCTGGCAGAATATTCACCTCGGTAAGGTGATATCCGTTTTTACGATCTGCCTAGCCTCCGAGCAATCCAGAATCTAATCCTGGCGCAGATGCCCCTGGGCTTAGAAAGGCGTGGTACACGTAGGAGAGGTGTCGTCACACACAGAGTGTGCCCGGAACGACCGGGCGTGTAGGTGGTGGATCTATACTAGGTTGCCGGTGTGATGTATTCGCCGACACAACATCGTGTCTCGTTCCCGTAATTAGGTCGAACTTTAATGGACTCCGAATAATCGGGCTGTCATCGGTGTGAGATGGACCATGCGCGGCTGCGCGCATGTACCGGGATTATTTCTTATGATGTAATGCCGGAGCGAGCATTATGGTCACGACAACGACGACGGCGAGGACACGATAAGCGAAAAGGGGAAATCGCGATAATCAATGTTGCGTAATTCATCCGCGCAAAAAGCATTCCCGGAACGTCCGAATGTACCTTTTCAGTCTGTCTTTTTTTGAGCATCTCAAAGAAAAATTTGCGTTGACCAAGAATCCTCGATATATAAATTAAACCATTTATGAAAATTTACGTACTTTATCGAGAAATTTTTTTATATCATTGTATCGATAAATAGAGTTTCTATTTATTGTGATAAATTCTGTTACTTTTTTCCCAGAAACGAGTTACACTGAATAAATTGTATTCTCATTTTAAGATTTTCCCACTTATTTTTAGAATACCCTGTTTTAAAATTAGCGCCAAAAGGATCCTCTTACCTTAAGAGGGGAATCCTTTGAAGATTAGTATCAGATATTCCTAATTTTTAAAAATGTAGACGAAATGGGATTTATTTTTACATTAACAAAAAAGTACATAGTACATATAGATCGAACATGAAGCACGAGATCTGGATCCTGAACGATTAAATTTTTAAGAGATTATGTTACATGTTACTTACTCGTGAACACTTCTCTTAAGTCGCTCAAGTCTTCTTTTTCCAGCCACTTATTAACTTCATCCATTCTTCTAATAAACTAAAACTATTCATTCAGTGACAATACTGCACTGCATTGTATGTAAATTGCAACACTATATAACCATATACGTTGCTGTAACAATGTGACCATATAACGCCAAATGAACGGTCAGCAAAAAAAAAAACATACGATCGTTTGTTATTAACAAAGAATATATTCTTATAATTTTAGAGGATGTTCTAGAAACATTTAAGATTATATGAAGAGAAATTTTATAGTATATAGTCCTCTTACTTCGAGAATACAATTTTTTCAACGCAACAATCGCGTCAAGTGAGACCCGTCTCGTGTGCACTTTCGAAATCTCCATTTATTCAATTTTCGAACGTCGCCGTCTCTTTCGACGAGCGGCGTGATTTCCCATCGAAGAAACGTGTCACAATATGTGACACGAACACGTACGCCGCCAGGGATCTCATCACCGATCTCCAGTGATCTGACGCAGATGTATAGCAGCGTCTTGAGCATCTTTTACGTACGGAGAGAGAATAATGCCGGGTTAGAGGAAGAGAGAAGAGGACGGAGAAGGAGAGAGAGAGAGAGAGAAAGAGAGGTAACGAGCATTGTAGCGGCGCGATGATGCAACTGCAACTCCGCCCCAGTTACTCGCGGAGGTCTCGTACGAGATGAAGGGAAGCCGGGCTGAACACAGAAAGGAAGAAAGGAGAAAGAGGCCGGCGCGCATAGAGGCCGGGGCTTATTCACGAGAAACGGGCTCGCGATAAATCCGCGAGAGTTGTGCTACCTATTCATTATTTTGCTAAACGTCGATCGCCGAGGCGATCGCCAAGGCCACCGCGCGCTCTCTAATGCTCGAAGATATTATTCCGAAATTATTACGTCGATTAATGAAGGATGCGTGGGCGGCGCGAGAGATAAACGAGATTGCCGTGATATTCCTATATGCAGTGATACGCAAATATCTCCGTGGACGTACAATTGTTCACGTTCAAAGGAATAAATATCCCTGTTGACGATAAAATATTATTATATGATAAATTGAAATATTTTATATGACGTATATAATACTCTTTTATCGCGAAAACAACTATACTTAAAGATCGATGAAAAACTCCATTAATGAAAATTAACGATGGCACATGTCGGTCAAAGTGCGTAAAAAAATTTCGTATAAATAGCTCTTTTAATGTCGATGTCTATCTCTTGAAACATAAACAATCGACTGACATACATATAATGCGAAAAGACAAATGTGCACTGTCGCTTTAAGAACATGTGTCTTCGTCTGAAAAGACTTAACTTGTACGCAAATAACACGCTCTAAAATACTAATATAGTAATATAGTAATATAGTAATATAGTAATGTAATAATATAGTAATATAGTAATATAGTAATATAGTAATGCAATAATATAGTAATATAGAAATATAGTAATATAGTAATATAGTAATATAGTAATATAGTGATATAGAGGAGTACAAAGAGGAAATGCTTATGTGCGCGGCTCAAGCAAGGAATTCCCGACTCTATTTGAGCGCGTCGGGTCGAACTGAAAGCATACAACGCAGTCGCGATGTATATTCATGATTATCTATTATCTGCCGTTGCGATCGTCTATTTAATTATAGGTTGGTATAAATAGACCACATATGTGTGATAAGCGCATAAACAGAGCGACTTGCCTAATGCCGGATCTAACAGCGACAGTGTAGGAAGGTATTAATACCGGCTAGCGCGTCGTGTATAATTATCGTTATTTAAGCGCAGCTTTAATCTAGCCTGGTGATCGGCCCCTGGTGATTAAATTAATTTCGACATTTATTCGCACACCGAACGCGTATCTATCTGCAATACTGTGTCTGTCGCTGATAATCGGTAAGGTGAGTGAATGTTGAGATCTTATTATTGAGTCATGAGTAAGAAGTCGAAATAATTAAAGCAATTAAGAAACCTGAAATGGGAATTTAGCTCTCTTTAACTTAGAGCCTACCTTTTTTGCAAATTTCAGTAACGATAACTGTGTTTGTCTAATGCATGATAATGAAAGAGAGAGAGAGAGAGAGAGAGAGATTCAATTTGCTCCTCTCAAATACACTGTAAAAAAATTGTGTAAAATTACAACTATTATAATGGGTAATTTTGAGACCCACTATAATAGTTGTAATTTTACACAATTTATATTTCTAATAAAAAATATATACTTCTTCGTCTTTTTCTACACTGTAAAAAATTACAACTATTATAGTGGGTCTCAAAATTTCCCACTATAATAGTTGTAATTTTTGCACAATCTTTTTACACTGTATGATATATAAAAACAAAGACAGAGAGATTAGAAAGAGATAATTATGTACAGAAACAAACTTGTAGATGCACGTTAAATGGCAACTCGCTCGATCGCGTTTAAAGGATTAAACAGATTTTATCTCACATGAGGGAAAATCAATGCGTATGATCAATCAACTGTGCGCAATCCTATAGCGCCTTCCCGATTTATCCCAGATATACTCTCGCTCGCGGGAGGAGAGCAGTATAAGAGAACGAGAAAGTAAGCGAGAGCGATTCTCTCACGAGAGTCGGAGAGAGAATACGCGCGAATATACGTATACGTATTTAGCAGATTAGGTGGAAGGAGAGGGGCACAGAAGGGTGGCAGGGGCACAGAATGGGTATAAAATAGCGATAAATTTAGTTTAACATTAGGGGCTGAGGCGTAGGCGGTTATATCGCCTATGCGGGGCGAGACTCGCCGCACAAGAGTATTGCGCGGAGCGGTAAAGGAATTTAGCCTTATAAATCAGCGACATGACTGCGCGCCGTGCCACACCTTTCCCTTCTTGGGGCAATCACGAGTAGTCGTCACCATGTCGGCAACATCCCTGTCCTCTCCTCGCGAAGTCATCTGATTCTGTTACGTAGCGGCCGTAGGGAATCTTTCATAAATGCACAGACGCGCGCAAAAAAAAAAAAATCCACAAGCGTTAGACAGATGAATTGCGCATTGACTTTACATGCACTGAAAATTTTGTATTCTCATTTGAAGAATTTTCCACTCATTTTTATAATAACCTATAATAGGCGCCAAAAGGGTCCTCTTATCTTTAAGATGGGAAAGATTAGTATCAGATTTTCGTAATTTATAAAAATGTAGACGAAATTGGATTTTTTGATTTTTACATTAACAAAAAAGTACATTATTTTACAGCACACAGGCAAAGAGAGACCATAAAGAAAGTATACAACCGAAATTAGAAATTTTTAATCGTGCATACATATAAATGCGTATTTCGGAATATATAGGGTGGGCCATTTGAATGTCCCACCCCAAATATCTTTTTTCCTACGCCTTTTACAAAAAAATGTTTCGTACAAAAGGGAGACACAAGACAGCGATATCGATTTATTTACAGATGGCGTCATTTTCGAAAAATTCTCTAATTATCACTTTTTTAAAATAGAAACTGATTTTTTTTTATAATAAAAGTTGTAGATCTCGTCGTGACAAATCCAATCATATGTATTAGTTAAGGGTTTTCTTGATTTTTCCATGAGTTACAGAATTTTTTAATTTTGAATTATTAGTGTTCCACAAACATGTGTTAACACAGATACGTCAGTGCCTCTGCCATGGATAGATGATTACTACGAGTGTGTTTGAGCTTGTGCCATTTTTCACTACATACACCTCTGTTTATTACTTGGAAAACGTGAAAAATCGTGAAAAATACCGAAATATTGTTCCGATTGTTCTCTACGATTATCAAGCGAATTAATTCCTGCGTATTACGTGATTATCATAAGTGTACCGAGACGACGGCAACTTTTCAAAGCAAATCCTCTATTTTGCGCGATTTATATTGACATTTCGAGTGAAGATTGAAATGACAAAAAATAGGAATTATAAATTATCGTTTTATTGCGATATTTACGGGCGATAATTATTTCATGAACGATGACAATAATTCGAATACATATTGTTTTAAATTTATTTGCACGGTATCTCCTTATATATAGCGCCTTAATTGAGATGTCCAGAGGCGGAACATTGATTCGTCCACGGTGGTCGCCGTGAGCCTCGATAACTACGACGTACACCAAAGCCGTCGATAAAAACAAAAGAAATCACGTACGCTTCTTCCGTAAATAAAGTATACGACGGCACTTCATTAATAATCGCCGTTTCCTTCGTTAATCCAGTGGAGAGCGCGGCTCGTAACGTGTCTGAGAGCAGACCGGTTCAGATCGACTAGAGAGAGTCCAATCTTAATTGGCTCCTGCGGAGGCATCCGCACATTGCGAATACAGCTGTATTTTCCGACTAGTCAACGTGTAGCATACATAACATGGTCGACACAAAATGTTATTATAGTTTGTGTTCTTCCGTAAAAAAACCGATCGAGCTTTCTTCTGTCTAATGGAGAATAAAGATTGCTGTCAATTTAGGTGGCAATAAACATAAAGAATTTGATTTTATTATATATTTTTTATTATATATATATATATATATATAATTGTCTCACTTTTTTATTAAAGTATTTGCTAAATTTTTCACAAAATTTTTCACAAAATAATGAATACACAAGTATAGTATTACACCTGCAATTGTATATATTTTTTAAATGCAATAAATAATTTTTTATATCAATTAATTTAAGTTATTATTTAGTGTATAAGAGTATTAAAATAAAATTATCGGAGTAAATTTACAGAATATTACACACATTTTGTTACAATATGTCGAAGCAAATTATAAAATATCTCGTAAATTCCAAAGCCTTGAAATCTCGAAAATATCTTTCATCTGGAACAAAACAGTGTTAGTCACAAGTCTTTTTCAAATTTTTTTTTCAAAGGACAAGTGTCGTGACTGCTCAAAATTGAATGTTTCGGGAACTATTAGTTTTGAAATACAATACATATATTACTTAGTTCTTTTTTTCTCCAAATTTGACGTTTTATAGAATTCCACATTAAAAAATTATAATTTTATTAAAAAATAGTTAACCTTTTTAAATTTCCTCCATGTGTCTATTCACAACGAAATTATTACCACCATATAAAATACACCTAAAAACTATAAAGTTTTCTTGCTTGATCTTTTTCTATTGTTTAAACTGTTGTTAAGCAGAGATACTTCAGGTGGACAAAATTAGGACTATTCTGTGATTCTACCATTAACTTTGTCCACCTAATCCTGTTTATATATCTCTGTCTGTCTCTGTCACGCGTGTAAATAAGACACAATAATTTAAAGAAATCACGCTAACCGATCGCTAATCATAATAACAGGATACGCATCGCAGGATCTCTCGGACGAGCAATTCGCACGTTTTAAGATGCAAACTGCTACCGGTAGAGATCCTCGGGTGAAAAATGCGATGATCTTAAATATGGATAATACCGTTTCTCCGTTATGACGGTACACTTCTCACCGGCGTCGGTAGAGAGAAGCGGTCTTGTCATCCGGCGTCGTGTTTTGTCGCTTAGAGGAACCGGCTGGATCCACATGCATGACCCGTCCTTAAGCGTTGCGATCCAGGTCGGGCTAAAGGTAAATGTTAAGAGAGACACGTCGACGCGCGCACCACGATGCCGATCTGCATAATTATATTCAATGCCGGTTACGTAACGCCGGTTATCCGGTTATCTGCCGGGGTCGTATATGTACGTTGTGTACCGTTTCGCTGTGAAATTTCTTTCGCTCGCTCGTATATATGTCGCGCGTGTAACGCCTATCTCACGCGTGCGACGAAGCGTTCTCACGGGACGAGAGGGACGACCGCTCATGAATCACGTGTCGGGGCCGCGCGTGCAATTTTACGAGGCGTTTTCGGACCTGCCGCCGCGGCCGAATGCGGCTCGTGACCTTTGCCTTTCAGAACATTCTTATCGCGAGACTTTTTGTCGCGCGAAATTACCCAGGGGGCGAAAGAGGGGAAATATTTACGAAATGTTGGCGCGGAAAGAAAAATCTAGTGGAACTGTCACCGCTCCTGTCTCATTGCAGATTACATCACTTACCGTAAGATTACACGACACGCGAAAATTCTCTCCCACGAAGAACAGATGTGGCAACAATAAGATGCGCGCGAGAGATTGTATGTAAATACTCGATTCGTATGATCCGGTACGCATCTCGGTGTTTACACAACACCGAAAAAATTATATTAAAATGAGAATGTAATTTTCTTTTTAAGTGAAGTACACTTCGAAATAATACAGGAGGAATGAGGATCTCGTGGAGGGCGTTTTACACTTTCCTCAAAGATCTTGCGCAATATTTTCTCCTGTCGGATCGTGACCCCCATTATTCCGGATTTACCGAGCTTCGAAATAATTTTGACAGACCCGATGTGTGCCGTAGAATCGGAAATCAGATCGTGCGTCACGCGAGAGAATCGAGTAATCAAATAATAAAAGAAAGATACTTCGTTCTCTTTCTCTATACAGTTGCATGACAATGTATTCTAATGCATTGCAATGACTTGCAATATAAGTAAATAAGACTTATGTACTCAGTATATATAAAAGGCGAGATAGCCTCATTTGATAAATCGACGCATTTTTTACCAATTTACCATGACAGAAATGCGTATATTTAACATTAAATTATTTCTTAAATCAATAAATATAATATGAAAATAAGCGCGCCTTTTATTTCTTCAATAAATAATCTTTTAAATTGGAACCAAAGAGAGAACGTTATAACTCGATTTATGTTATAAAAGAATTGAATCTATTAATATGAAATTAATAGATCGAGATAGTCGAAATACCATCAATCTATTATACAAGGAGAAAGCTCTGCGTCCGAGTCGCAAATTAATAGAGTAGGAAAGATTATAGAAAATAAAAAAAAAACAATAAATGAGAAACAATACGAAAGAGAGACATAAGAGATCGAAGATATAAGGGAGGAAAAGGAGAACATAGCGGATCCTGGCCAGCAACGGACAATCACGTTGCCGATTGCCGACTGCTTTCCTGGCGACACGCCCTGCCCTGATAACACCCACACTAACAAAGATAACCCGATATTAATAGATGTGCGTCCTGGCGCTTTCGCAATCCCGGCTCGACCAGCTGCGAACACGGACACGCGTGCATGCATACACGTACATCACGAGTGCAATAATCTCTCGCGTTCGTATTCATCGTGATCTAGCGCAACATCGTCGCGTCGATCGTACCTACAGCGGAAGTACGAAGATGAAGAATAATAAATGAAAAATACAAATTAAAGCGTAAACATTGAAAATTGAAAATTGTGTATATATAACGTTAAAAATTCAAATAAAATATATAAAAAAATATATATCAAATATTTTTATTAAAAAAAAAAGAAATAGATAATTTTCTGAATATTTTGAAATTATATAAAATAATTTTTAAATATGCCTAAGGGTGCATAAAAAGATGTTGAACATATAAGAATTGAAAACTCCTGTAAAATAACGTTTTTCGACTTTTATGTATTTTTTTCTTGAAAACCACTGTGATTCAGTTATTATTTTTTTAATCTGTTCAGAAATAAATAAATTATAATTTGATCATTTACTTCAAAAATTATAATGATCAAAATGGCCAAGAAATTGACTTTATTCAAGCCATAATTAAAACTTAGAAAAAAATTTATTCAACAAAAGCATTGATCCAAACACATGAGAAAGAAAGTGAAAAAAAATTATTCAAATATGTTGACCTAGTGTTGAGAGAAAAAAAATATAAAGATAAGTAGTTTTGCCATGTGATTTCGTAATTACATTCCCCCTCGCCCCTTTTTTAGAAGATGGTAAGAGAATTTAATAATCGACGTTTGCGACGGAAAAATGCCAGATAAAGTGCAGAGGCGTGAGAAAGTATCAAATAAAACACTTAAATGTTCCTTTAATGATACAATTTTCTCTATTTCGTAATATATCGGGTGGCACCGCGCAATCGCGACATTCAATGAAAAAAAAAAAGAAATAATAAGATACCTGCTAATTATCGGGTCTTCGATAGAGCGTAGAAATACGATAACGACCGCTTGTTATCGCGACGCTTATATTTTCGATACTCGCATTTAACGACGCACACGGCTCTCACAATCAGTAACGGCTGGTCTCTGGTCGAGTGTCGCCGGCGAAGCGAGTCGCGGAGAAGCTGATTTGCGCCGCAAATGCGACGGGAACTGGTCGGCGCGAACGTTAAACGGAGAGAAGTATTTCTACGGGTCGAATAGAGAGAAAACTGGAAGCGCTATAATAATTATCGATAATTATCAATTACGCTGTCGCGCAAAACTAATCGCGCGCTCGCACATAGCTGCTCATGGACACCCATGTTGTGGCACCCATAAATATAATCTCGTATTACGAGCACACTAAAGACATCGTAATATAAAAAATACATCATAAGCTTCTTGCATCGTGTCGTGCATTTCCGAGAGAAAGGTTGTGAAATTCTGATATCGAATCCAATTGTTTTTTACACTCGGAAGGAAGAGGAGAGCAGTGATTCGTTCCATCCTAGATGACGTAGTCAAGTTTTTATGGACTATCTTATATATCAGATTCATTGTGTGTATGTGATAAAATGATACTGAATGCGATGTTGCAATTATCGAGACTCTACAGATATAAGTATTATGTCGCGCACACATTCCTGGAGGAACATTTGCAAAGTGCCCTAAAAATCCGAGCAGTTATTGTCATAAAATTAATATATTCTAAAGATTAAGTTCTAATCTCTTTTGTAGCAATTAAATTTCCGTTATAATATGTTTGCATTTTTTTTAATCGCGCGAATGTAATATAAGTGTCGATGTGGCGAATTTCGTAACGACTAGATTAAACTTATCGAGATTTTGCAGACATGTTATTAAAAGCGTAGCACGCAAGCCAGACCGTTTACATTCTGCCCTTCTTATTAACTGCGGAAACACGTCAAATGTGCAAAGACGCAATCCGTCTCCGAACCGATAAAAGGTAATTGATGTTGCGGGAGTCAACCAGTCTGACAACAATTTTTGCGACAAATATACAAATGACTTCGATCCGCTTCGAGCCGTCATTAAAAGCCGGCGCCTTTTTGCCTCGATATTAGTCGCACGCATGCGCTACTCCCTTTTTTTTCTTCTTTTTGCATCAGTAACGCGAGTTCCAATTTCGCAAACAAAACTCGTTATTTCGTTACTAGATTTCCCTGCAACCTGCTGCGTTAGGACCTGTGTCGTGTTGGACGCTGAAGAATTTGCTCGAGATTGTGGAAACGTCAGATGGGAACGATAACGAGAGGTACATCGCACATTCTTTTTTTCCATCAAGATGTGGCGAAATTAATTTATTAATCGCTGGAATTGTCGCCATATTATATAATACATTTTTTTAAATGTAAATTTGGAAAATTACACAGATATCTTATTTATCCGACACACGCGGTCTTATATAGCATCAAATTCTTTAATTTCGCGACATCAAGCAACGCGGATCGTAGGAAAAGAAATCGTTTCTTCCCTCCCTTTTTCGAATTATATAAACCCTGGATATTAAGGTGGACGGTCACGTACCGCCTCCCTGGAATTATCCGCGTAACGCAATTATAACAAAAATTACTGCAAGGAAAGCTCGCTTTTCATGGAAGGCAAACTTTTACCGGGAGCGCCGTTAATCGGATTACTCGTTTCTCGAATGTAATGGAGGCGAGGGAGAGTCGCGATCTCTCTCTCTTTGAAGGCGAAGAGAGTCATCATGTTGCAAATGACCTCTGCCTACCGGCGAAATTAGCGGATGGTCTTCAATCCGGGCGTAATTGTAGTGCCACGTAAGAGATACTTACGCCCGACAGCGCGCGCGATTGCGCTCAGATCCCGCCGAGTGCAAATCCCTAAAGTCTTAAGTGTGGAAAGAAGCCTGTACAGAGGCTACCGTGATATTTCGCGAACAATGTCTCGCGAAATATCTATCAAGAGTACGGCCAAATTCTTCCCCTTTTTTCACCATCTTCAATTTAGCTAAATGATGGCTTAAATGCAAGTTTATGACTAGTAGATTAACCTAACCTAACCTAAAAAATATTATAGGTCTGTTCTTTATAGCTGAACTGGCTGCACTAGTTCAGGTTTATCTTTTTTACGCCACATTGGAAGGAAAAAGATAAACTCTGAACTAGTGCAGCCAGTTCACAATCTAGTTCAGCTATAAAGAACAGACCTTATGTTAAGCTGTAACAACAGATGGCGAAACTTAAAATTAGTAAAGTGTCGCCATCTGTTGTTGACGAATTTTTTGGGTCGCTTGTTTCTTTGGAACGTTTGCTCGTCTCAACATAATATTTCTAAGGGTTATCTACTAGTCATAAACTTTCATTTAAGCAATTATTTTGCTAAATTGCAGGTGGAGAAAAAGAGGGGAGGTTTTTCTGTGGAGATTTGGCCGCATTCTTTCGCTATCTATTTTTTAATTTAATGATTTCAGAATAACGCGTGTGCCGAGTGTCGAGCTCTTGCTCTCTTCAACCGAATCAGTGAAAATGTCATTGATCAAAGCAGTGACACAAGATTTCTCCGAAGATCAGTGAATGTTTCGCTGATTTTCATATTTTGCCGAAGCAATTCAAATTCTATTTCTGAACGAAGGAAGAGAAATTTTCTCCAAACATCGATTTATCCTACTTCTCGTGGAAAGAAAATTGCGCCGCGCGCGCGTTTTAGATGTTGCGCAGAGAGAACAAGCTGCGAGCATGATATTCCAATTAATTGAACGTCAGCACCGGTGCAATTAATCAACCGGAGCCGGCGCTGGTTTTTGCGATCTTTAATCGGCTCGAAACCTTCGAATTGACAAGACACTTGGCGCGATTTGCGGACTTTGCGTTGGATCTATCGCGCTCGCAGTAACCATCGCGCGGGGGAGATCTCTTTCAATCTCGCCTCTCTCTTTCTCTCTCTCTCTCTCTCTCTCCCTCACTCTTTCTCTCTCTCTTTGTGCGCCTCGAAAGGGCGAAACACCCAGGGCGTGGAGGACGATTTTTAAAGGAGACCCGCTCTCGCGTATCTGCGTCATAGATCGCTATCTGTTCAAATGAATCAGGTGCCGGGTACACTGTATCGTTTCTTTTTTTTTTTTTTTTTTGCCACTCGCGCGCCGTCTCTCCTTTCCTCCCGCTTTTTCTCTCGCTCGCGGTCGGCGCTTTTTTTTTTTTTTTTCTTACGCGGCCGGTCGGTCCGCAGATCTGCTTTCGCAATTAGAACTCGTTATTTCGTTGCGCCACTCGTTTCCGTATGCACTCGTGTCCGCCGATAAGACACGGACGTGTGTATGCGTACAGGCAGAATTGCCCGATTTGCGCCACCGCGTTTCGCGCGAGCCCAGCCGCGCATTCGTAAAAGGATCTGAATAATTGTACGAGGTTTTTCTTTTTCCCCGCTAAAAACCTTTGCGCGACCTTTGGCGCGTCTAACACGTCATCGGAATATAGCGCGTTACGATTCAGAGTAACACGTGTCTGATTCGATTTCGCAGCAGAGCAAAAATATTCGCGTTTGACGTCAATGAACTCGGTTCAGCTAAACGTTCCGCGCGATCTAACTTACCGTACCTGTGTTAACTGCCAAGACGCAGGTGATAAATTGATACACAATTTTATCCGAATCGATTAAGCTCAATTTGTGAAAGATTATTTAATAGAGAAAACACACATTATATGTTGGTTACACAAGAATGGAACATTAGTGTAGATTCATAGCATTTGTATTGGAGCAAAGCTACATAAATTGGGCATTTTGTTAGATTAAATATTAGATTATTTGCGTATTACTTAATATGGATATATAGCCTCAGCGTACTATAAACGAGAAAGAGAGAGAGAGAGATTTGTGCAATTATGAATGATTAAAATATCACTTTCATACAGACATGGGCATTGTTCAAATAAATGTTTATTTATTTTAAAAATAAATATTAGTTTATTTCTAATAAATTTTACTTAGTGTGTTATTCAAATAAAATTTTTTCCACATTTTTTGTATTTTATTCGCTATTTAAACGTTATTATTCGTTATTATAATATTAATGTAACGTTCCACGTGAGTTTCTATTAAAAATAATAATTAAAACAAACATTTGATATTTCTTCTAATTCTGTTCAGTTTACTCTAATTTTCATTGTCAATTTCGTTTGTAATATAGCTTTTCAGAATAAGACATCTCTCTAATTAATGTACAATACATGGAAAAAATTTTTAAGTACAAACATGAAAAATACATTTCCTTTTACATTTATTGTAAAACTATGAAATATAATGACATTAAGATATTTATTACTATACAAATTATAAATTACACACTTGTTCTATTATTTGTTAACAATTAATTGTTTGTGCA
Organism: Lasius platythorax; assembly: GCA_963971435.1. Classification (NCBI taxonomy): domain Eukaryota; kingdom Metazoa; phylum Arthropoda; class Insecta; order Hymenoptera; family Formicidae; genus Lasius; species Lasius platythorax. Next base: position 12,455,779 of record OZ020545.1, read on the forward strand.
TTAAAATATTTAAATAATTACAATACTTGTTTGTAAAATAATAAACGTATATAATATTATTGAGTAAAAATATCGTGATTTCTCTTATATGTTAGCATCTTCCACGATTATAAAAATTATATTGTAATTTTTACTATAATATTTTCTCCGTGTAGCAAATATCATTGTTATTCGAACAAATATAATAGGTATTATTATTATATAGTTAACAATTAATATAGAAAATATTATTTGAATAAAAAATTATATTAACAAAAAATTATATATTTAAATAATCGAATAAATTTTTATATAAATAGAAATATAAATGTGGAATAAATTATAAATTCTTTTTTCTTATTTGTTATCTATTATTTGCATATTTCAGAAACGCTATTTTAAATCCAAGCAAATCCTATTTCTTTTTTGTAATGTTTTCTCAAAATTCTTTTCCGATTTCTATTCAATATTACAATTAAGCAGAATATTTAAAACACTTTGCTTAGATAAAAATTGACAATTAGCATTGGTTGATATTTGATTTTTGTCAAAGCTCTGAATTAATCAAATCAAGTTCAATAAGAAATCCAATTAAATATTCTGAATCTTCTATAGAAATAGAATTATATCGTAAGATGATAGGAACAGATATCAACATTTTTTTACCTTACAATTAGTAACATTTTGCAGACTTTATATCCAGTCTGTAAAATTTAAAGAAATTTAAAAAGATTCCAGACAGAAAAAAGAGAAAATCGATAGCGGTAAACAAAGAAATTAACATTTTTATTTTTCATTCTATTGAGAAAATAGCTGAAATATAAAATTTATTATCCGATTTTATAAAAGTATACCGATTTTATTTAATCTAACCTGCCAAAGAGGATGCAAAAAATTTTGCACTCATTTCTATTTCGATTCTAAATTAAAAACTCAATTTGGAATAAAAATGGAATTCCCAATTGTTATCGTATAGTATGATAACAATATCTGGGACAAATTTGGGTATTCGGAATTTATGCTGCACCTGGGAAAACCTTGGGAAAGATTTCTCTGCAGATCGTGGCGAGATCGGTATCTCGCGAAAATAATCAAGAGCAGCTCGCGTTACAGCTTATCAATCCCGCGGTGAGGTTTACGGCAACTTAATGAGTTACTGACCGAAAGGTATAGATCGGCGATCGCGATAAGCTCTGAATAGCATTGCTATTCTCGGCATTTGATAAGCCGATAATTGGCCGATTTTCCACCAATACGTGAGTTTGTCGCAGTGTCTCAATCAGCCGTTATCCCGTTATCACTGCCACACCGTTATCAGGTTTATACACACGCTTGCTTTTTGCGAGAGAGATCTTGCGCTTCCACGAACGAGATTATATCATCGTTCGCGGGAGAGATGGCCTAAAGGAGCAACGAAACTGCAATCGTGGATAATTAATAATTCGCGATTAACGATGCTTATCTGACTTCGTGATTATTAACAACTACCGCTAATAACGGCCAATTGATTAGAATCTTTGAGAGGAATGTGATGTTGAATCTATAGGCAGACAATATTTCGTTCTCACGATTCGATCGTTCGCAGAGAAATTTTTACTCGTATGTCCATTTTCCGTTTAGTGTTTAGTTCGTCAAATTGTTGATCATATACATGTAAATCCTGTTTTACAAAAAACAGGATTTACATGTATATGATCACACAAAAAATTACACACATATTTGTCACGAATTGCCTATAATTATATATAATTTCATTTTCAAACAGCGATTATCTTTCATTATGAAAAATATAAGATCAAATAGATTCGATCGATTTTATCGCTAACCCGACGTCGCAAGAGTAAGAATAGGAAAGGAGCAGGGAGATGAGAAAGGAAGGGAAAGGTGATGCAGAGAAAGAGGAACGGAAAAAGAAAGAGAGAGAGGGAGTGAGAGAGAGAGAGAGAGAGAGAGAGAAAGAGAGAGAGAGAGAGAGAGAGAGAGAGAGAGAGAGAGAGAAGGGTCCTAAAGTCACGGTTCACGATAGCACGTTGGGCAACAATCGCCACCGGGAATCGCGTGCTCCAGAAACGTTTTAACGAGAGTCGCCGCCATCGCCACCGCCTTTCAGTGGCAACGACACGTCACCCGCGTACGAATCCATTATTCCTCCAGCCGACAGATTCGCCTTTCCTTCTCGCCAGCAACGGAAATCGAGGACTGGCCAGCTATTACCTCCGCGAAACCGAGCAATGAAGCTTTTAATTATGCAGATACACTGAAAAAATTGTATTCTTATTTTAAGAATTTCCCACTTATTTTTAGAATATCCTAAAATAGGCGCCAAAGGTCCTAAAATAGGCGCCAAAGGGATCATCTTACCTTAATATAGGAATCCTCTAAAGATTAGTATATCGAATATTCCTAATTTATAAAAATGTATCAAATAAACCGTCCACATGAAAAACAAAAACATACAACCTTTGTTATTAACAAAGAGTATCTTCTTAGTTTCAGAGGATGTAAGAAACACTTAAGAATATCTGTTAATTAGGATTTTATAGTATTCTTTATACTATTCTTCAGTTCCCTTATTTTGAGAATACAATTTTCTCAGTGTATAGTTTTTGTGTTTGTTTTTTGTTTAATGTTAACATGTAAATATTGAAAATTGTTGTTGTTGCTGCGATTCCAAAAAATAAATATTAAAATTTCGATTCCGTTTCTCCGTTTAAATAAATTTTGCTGAACAAATGCCATCATTAAGGTATGCTGATTAGAACAAATTCTATCGGTTTCAATTCCCGTGATTCGAAACAACGTCGTTCAAGGAAACTCGGAGGCAGGCGGAGCTGTACGAGAGGATTTTTGCGAAGAACGAGTGAAAGCCACGCCGGATTACGCCGACCGGACCGTTTGATGAAATTCTCGAGTACGCAAAAATGTGGGGCGTACGATAAATGCCATACAACTTTATAACGAGGGGAAGCCGGTAATTAAGGTGAATTTAAATGCACGCTCGAAGGCTGGCTTACGCCAGATATATGGCGGGCGCTATCTCGAGGGATTCATCTCCCTTGCATCTCCGCGTGTTTGTGTTCCACTTTTTCCAGTAATTATACTCTGCTCTTGAAATAATTGTATCGACAAATTATCATTAGGCTAAAGATATATCTTTAAATTTGATGTATTAACTATTACTTTCTCTGTTGTGTATACAAATCATTTGACCGTTCATCCGGAACGTACTAATAATATAAATTAAAAAATAATATAATGTATATATAATATATAATATATTATTATGTATAATATGTATAATATATATATATATATATTGTATATACATTTATTATTTAATATTTTAAATGAATAATATAATAACAGCTATGTGTCTCTCAGATAATATAAATCATCGATAATTTTACATTGAAACGAAAATATATGAGATCTCGAATTTTATGAGAAATAGGAATAAAAAGCGATACAAAATTACGTCGAATCGGATGACCTTGTGAAAGAATTTACAAACACTTTATTATGCCAACTTTTTGCTCTTTTCTTATACAATGTATATTTAATTTAATTTATATATATGTTTATCTAAGATCTAGAGAATTTTATGTTAAAATTCTTAAGATTGAAGCATTCAACTCAAAACCATTCTTTTTTTCAGTAAAACTTAGAATTGAATCAACTTTTTTCGTTAACAAATAATATTCCATAATTTTCTTTCTTATTTCATATTTTCGCAAGTTTTCTCAATGACACTTCTTCCGTAGCATGATTTAAGTTAGAAACACAATATGAAATTTTACGTTGACGAATTAATTCTATATAATAATTAGAGAAAAAAAAGCAGAAAAGTATCGGTCACTAAAAGATATCTGTAATTTGTAATTTTACCAATAAATCGAGGACCGTGTAATACCAAATACAGATTTACGCAGAATTCTTAGGATTCTTTTCGTTATCTCCTGAATCAATTTCCAGGTCAGTAAGTATGCGTCGCGGCATTTGAGCACGCTGGCGAATTGCCTCGAAATGAGAATCTCCTACGGAGATGCGCGTTTCGAATTTTATGAGAAATGGGTGAAAGCCACGCTGCCGCAGCCACGTCCGATGGTCTAACAAAGTGACTGACCCCTCGAATTAAACGCATGAGCAATTTGTCCTCCTTTGAGAGTTCCCTTCCCTTTATATTCCAAAGTTAGGGAAGATTCCTCAATGGAGACCGTCAATGTCAAAGATATTTATATATAAATCGGGATAATCAAATTAAATAAATTTTAAGTCTCTCTTTATGTAAAAGACAAGTAAATCAATAACAAATCAAATAAAAAACATCTATAGGAAAGATTAAAACATTTTATGTGTATATTAATGAGATAAACAAAAGATTTATATAGATTCTCGCTCACACATACACACACACACACACACACACACACACACACACACACACACACACACACACTAAAAAAAAATTGTATTCTTATTTTAAGAACGTCTCATTTATTTTTAGAATATCCTGTTTTAAAATAGGTGCCAAAAGGATTCTCTTACCTTAAAATGGGAATCCTCTAAATTAGTATCAGATATTCCTAATTTATAAAAATGTAGACAAAATGGGATTTATTTTTACATTAACAAAAAGGTAAATTATTTTACCGCACACAAGCAAAGAAGGACCACATAAAAAAAACATAGACATAGTACATATAGACTGAAGTACGAAATCTGGTCCTGAACGATTAAATTAAGTTATGTTACACGTTACTTACTCTTGAACACTTCTCTTAAGTCGCTCAAGTCTTCTTTTTCGAGCCACCCAGAAAAATTTTGGGAATGCACCGAAAAAATTGTATTCTCAAAGTAAGAGAACTTTATACTATAAACAGATATTCTTAAGTATTTCTATAGAACATCTTTTAAGAGGGATTTTATAGTACAAAATTTTTCTATATTTTTTAAAAAAGTCACAAATCTCGATTTAATACATCTATCTTCTCTTCAAAAGAAGGTTAAAGGAAATATGTATTTTAATACTTGATTATTCTCTGGTGGCCCCGAGAAATTATCCTGGAAAGTTGCTATTCGTCCCTATTCGCAATTAATTATCTCGCGACTACCGATGAAGCACGAGGGAGCATGCACCCAATCTTCTTCGATTTTCTAAACGTACCTCCATCGACTTTCCAGGCATTCCCATCTAATTGCGCTCATATTAACTGTGTTATTTGCTCGCTCATCGTTGACGCGTTCCGTCTGATTAATGTTCCGCAATTTCATGATCGCTGTTTGCTGTAAAGTCTTTGAATACCAAACTAAATAAAGTCTAATGATCATTCGAGCATTACTATTCTTCTGAAAAATAAATCCTTCTTCTAATAATATTTTCTCGATGGATTTATTATTTGATCAAGAAGAAAAATTGTATATTTTTAACAAATAATTAATTTCAATCACTTAATTGCAGCGAAGATTTAATGTTAAAAAACTGAAACTTCAACAATTTTGTAATGTGTCTAAGTAGAGTCTATTATAGATGAGAGATTGTAACTCACAGAAAAATAACTCAGAACGGAATATACACAAATAATGATAATCATACAAAGGAATTCCTGTGGGATTCATTCGTAGACAATCCAGTTTATATTTTCTGTTATTTGCAAGCGTGATGTGGGCCTCCAATTTTGTCGTGTCTCGTCGCAAGGGTCAAGACAGCTATGCGTGGAACCTACTCTTTAGTCACGCTTGTTAACTCGACGCAGAATCGAGCGTAGAATCGCCTTGTGTTCGCAAAGGTCCTGAGATTCTGCTCGACAAAACGGCGACACATTTTTCTGGTTCCTGGACGAGATTCGCTCGAAAATTTCTCTTTCTCTGTTTCCTTGTTCCACTGAGATATTTAATAACAGTCAGAAAGGAACAGATTATATAAATGAACACTGTGTAACGTGTACGAATACACAATGGCTATTCATCGGTAAACTATATTAGACATGCTTAATATAATTATATATTAGTATAAAATTATATATTAGCATGAAATTGCATAAAACCTGAAGAATTTTTAAAATGATCGAAAATAATTTTTTTTCATGATCATATTATATTACTAAACCTTTAAAACAAAGTATTAGATATTATAAAGATTGACAGCGTGAGTTTATAATATTCACTAATACATGATAATATTTTAAGCCTGCTCTAATTTGTAACAAAATTCAAGATAAGGTTTTATATAATTATAATTTTAAGTTTTAGAAAATCTATATTTTACGACTATATTTTACTACATTACGACTATAATTCACGATCTATATTTTACTACATTTTAGATAAAATTTAAGATAGAAATTTATATATAATTTCATATTATATATTTTAATACAAATGTGTATCTTGATATGTATGCGATTTAGATATGTGTATATATCTCACTTCTTTAAATTATTTTTTATTTTATGACACTTAAAATTACAGATACATTTTCGAATTTTATTGTGGATAGGTTATCTAAAATGGGCTTTAATGTGTTATATACATACATATATAAAAAATGTAAAAACTAAAAAATACAAAAATATATATGTATTTGAAAAATTAAAAAAAATTCACGTATAAACAATACACGTACATATTATGACACATAAAATTGTAAATAGAGATTTCTGTCTTTAATTCTGTCGCGAATTATAGATTGTTTATAAAGTGGGCTGTAGTTTTTGGGTAATTTATAAAATCCAACGCAGAGAACAAGCACGTATTTAATGTTAAGTTTATGATAAAAACCAATGTCATTAACGACCGATGTCACAATCAATTTCAATAACGGAAGAAACGATTCCGAAAAATCTCTTTAATCAAGAAAAAGTACGCAAAAGTATTTTTAATGTACTTTATACATATAATTAACTCTGATTCACATACACACAATAAATCCGAACGATTTTATCGTTCCAAGTCAAATTACGCCGGTAAGACGCGAAACGGAAGTACTTTGGTGCGCTTCATTCATGGTATTGTATTACCATCTTTCGAGAAAACAAGTCTGCAAGTCTGAGGATATGGAATTTCTTGCTGTCTAAAGATCACACATTTATGTACATACATGTAAGTAATGACGAGAACTTCCATTTGTGGAAGTCGCATTCAGGAGCGGATTAATCATAAGACTCACTGGAAAAATTCTTGCGAATAACTTATAAAGGAAATTAAAATGAATTATAAATTTTATACAATTATATGACAAATTGTGATATTAAAATGGATGGAGCGATTATTACCGAACACCCTGTGTGTATATATATGGGTGTATGTGTGTATATGTATATAGGTTGTTGCATAATAATAATAATAATAATCTATATAATTCATAAACCACTCTTTCATTACAAAAATAATATTTAAAATACACAAAACTATATTTAACTATAAAAATAATATTTAAAATACTACAAAAATATATTTAATGTAGATTTAGTCGATAATTTAATGTATCTATAATTGTGATACATAAAATAAGTATAATTATTTTTTTCCATAATTCTTCAACTCTCTTTGCCACGAAGAAAGATATTTACAAAATTATCACCTAACAAATTTTCCAAGCAACTTTTCAATCAATTTGTCCCTGGTTGTATTATAGCAAAGTGCACCTGTATTCAGATGCAGTAACAAAACACCGGTCGCACCAAACAAGCCGTCAGGGTGCATGTAGGCAGATAATGAGCAGAGATACACGCGCACGCGGGGATGTAAATGATATACTAATGCAGGAAATACCCGGTTAGGACCTATGCATCATCCGTCCTCAGGTGTTAGCATGCGCGGGATCGACATTGTGCACGACAAGACGACGCGACGGTCTCTCGTCGAGCAACAGGTTGTCACCGATTGGCCATAAAGGTCGTCCGACCTTAAACGCCCTAATCAACCATAACGGGCTTCTTGCCTGTGCCACTTCCGCATCTTCAGCCTCACTGAATGTGGTCACCTGTTTGTTTCAAGGCGAGAACCTCCACGATCGAGTGAAACTTCGTCGCGCGCAGCTATGCGTAAAGTTTGAGATCTAAAGCCTGCGAAAGTGTGTGTAGAACAGTATATAAAAAAAAATGATGAATAATTTTAATATAACTTAAGAAGTAAATCATAAAACAATTCAAGGATTTAGAAAAAAGTCAAAAAATCGTGAAGTTAAGATTGTGAGTGACAAGATATAGTTATCCTATTCGATATATTATATTTTTTCGGATTCTTAGAAGATAGTAAGTTCACTTCTTGAATTTACTGATTATTATAATAGTATGAACGTGAAAATAACAAGAAGCGCGGCAACATATCATAATTTCAGCTGCCTTTGTATTTCCTCTCATTATCTCTGCCATTTTTGAACATAAATTTGAAATTTCCTTAAGTAAGACCATTCGACACGTTGCTTTAGGATCGACTTACCTTGTACGCGTTAATCAATCTTAACCAACCGCTTCTTGCCTCCGCTTCTTCCTATATCTTCAACTTGTCTAGATATGACAAGTACGCTATTTCAAGGTCGCTACTTCTACAGTTAACTACGGATATGGATATTGCTACTGCCTCTTGCTAACTGAATTTATTGAAAACATTATTCTTAATGTAATTAATTTATATAATTATTTCGCGTATTTTATCATTCTTCGTATATTCGTATTTTTCATGTCTTTAAATTTTATTTTTCTATAAAAGCTGTTTATATTTACTTCATACATTAATATCTCATCATAAAATTATCATTAAATTCTTTCATTACTGAATTAGAATTTATAAATTTAGAAAAAATTTAATTAAAATGTTTGATAAGACGTGCGTAAAAATGTCGCAGAATAACACTTTCACTAGAATTTTTAAGCTGTGTAATATTTTTTAAATCATTACACTGAATGTTTTATTATTTCTTCGGAATCTCGATGTATCTTTTCTTCTCCAAAACTGCAAAAACGATGAAAGACGCATTCAATTTTTCAAGATCGAATTTAATTTGACAAACTAATTAAGTTATATTTCTTAAATTAATTCACTAGGTGTAGATACATTAATCCACACTAATATATTTTCTTACTTTGTTTTTATAGTATTCCAAATATAACTTTGTAATATAATAATATTTATTAATCATCTAAGGGTTACAATTTGATTTACACATCTTTATCCTAACTTACATCTAAAGTTAATTACTTTTCCATTCTTATCTATGTGTGAGAATTTCTCTTTTTTTAAATATATATACACTACATATATAACTAACCTAATTTACTTAATCTACTAAATATATCTGGAATCTGCAAAAGACTTAATAAAAAAGTTTAAAATTATATAATTATATATATTATAATTAAATTATTATATATAATTAACGGAAAGATGGGCTATTAAAGAGCTAGGCACGGTTAGAAAAAAGCGTTGATTCTTTTTCTTTTAACGAGAATTTATTGATTAATTCTATAAATATACGTTTTCATCCCTGGATTGGATCATCATCAACAAGTGAAAGAATCTGCGATTTGCTAACCGCGCCTAGCTCTTAATAGCTCTTAATTTTCCCGTTAGTTGGATATTCAATACCAGAACCTTAGAGACTTCGTTTTTTGAACTATTATAATAATTAAATTATAATAACTTATTAGAATTAAATTATATATATTATATTTATAATTATATATTATTAAACGTTCTTCAATACTTGCATTTTTTTCTTTCAAAAAATGTCTTAAGTATAAAACGAATCTCTCCTAGGAGATCCTAACGGAAATGAAAAAAGGTCTCTAACGAGGTCGAATTTCGAGAAACTGTTTGCCAGAAGGATGCAAGCGGATCAAAGGTGAACCGATAAAAACGTCGAGAAGAACGTGAGGAATAGAGAGGAGTTCTCACGCTTCGCCGGGAATTCGGCAGACGGATTGGAGCTCTTCGTGGTTTTCGTAATCGTGGAAGATGTAACCTCCAATTCCCCGTGTCGATCGTGCCTTCCACCTATCGATAGTGCAAGACAAATCCAATCCTGTAAAATACATTCACCTTTATAACAATTTAACCGATATATGTATTTGTATATATATGTATTTGTATGTGTATGTAATTGTATGTATAATTTATATTACGTCAAGAATTGAAATCGCAATCTAAATTACAATCAATCGATCATATAATTAATACAAAATTATTTTAAACTTTCTTCAAGTTCTCGGGATTTTTATTTTGGATTCTAGATTGAATGTCTCTAATGCAAAAGGATCACACGCTCGATCCGTGTCAACAATGTTTGCACCGAAAAATTGTATTCTTGAAATAAGAGGACTATATACTATAAAATCTCTGTTACATGTGACGCATTTGACGGTCTATATTTTATAAATTAGAAATATCTGATACCAATCTTTAGAGGATTCCTCTCTTAAGGTAAGAGGATCCTTTTGACGCCTATTTTAGAACAGGATATTCTAGGAAAAATAAGTGGAAAATTCTTAAAATAAGATACAAAGTTTTTTCAGCGTGGCGAATTTATAAATCGCCGTTATATATCATCTGGTTTTCACGCTTCCATAAAATGCTCAGTTATGAAAAGGACATCGTTACGGAAGACGTCTCTTTCTCTCCTCTTCGTTTCATCCGGTTCTTTCATTATGCGGCTGACTAAACCATAATAGAAAAAAGAGGAAGCGGATGATTTCAGAAATCTGCTGCGATTAATACGAAATAAAACGTTCATAAAACACAAAATTTATCTGTATCGTAACGAATTTCATTTCGTGGATCGCCTCTACTGTTCTCTCGAACGTATGCGACGTACGTTAACGGTAAAGTGGATTTGCGGCTTTCACGTTTTTAGATCTGTTTCGCGCTGTTTGCCTCCTGCGTATGTAATACGGCGGCGAATTTAAAAGGACTTGTACGCGTCACGTGTTCGCGAGATCCGCGTCATATTTAATTACCAATAAACTGTCCGCGTTGCGCTCGCCGCGCACTCGCCCATCGAGTTTGCATCTTGTTTTTCAACATAAAGTTTCTGCGTGCAATTTTAATCGAATATCGCAGAAAATTAAATGATCCGCAATATCGCTTAATAGAAACGGCATTTCCGGCACGAGAAAACCCGTCTGGTTCTGCGCACATTTCCAACTGTCATTGTATAAAAATTAACTTACCACATCGGCTCTTCGTGAAAAATAAATTGCGATGCGCAAAACTAACTGTTCCTGAATCGCGCATTTAACAGATACTTGTTACAATTCAGCAAATGTGCGATAAATAGAATATTCTTTGATTTTTTCTAAAGATATCATCCAGATATGTACAAATATCAATATTAATTAGTTATCTCATTAATTTCTACTCTTCATACGCAATGATTCGTTTCTTTAATCGTTCACTGATTAGATAGTCGTTTTCGTTAAGAGACATGTCCTTCAGCGATACGCAACGTACAACGCGATATAATTCTTGCTTCTGCCGCATTATTTCGCACGTGTTATCGTGATGATTAAATTTCTCGGATAAACAGTTAACTGAAACATTCGCCGGTAGCTCGTTAAGATTTTTCGCGCGTACCAACGCGCGCTCGCACGAACAAAATGAAAGTATGTACGATTAATTATTATTACAAGCCACGCCGTTGGACTGTACTGCGCGTCGACATTGCATTTTTGTGTCGTCGAGGAAGCGCCGATAATAACGACAGCAAGCATTAACACTCGCCTCTTTTACTCGCCGAACTTTAATTTATCACCGTTGCCAAATGTACAACGACTTTCTCGCATCGACGTTAATTCCGCGTCGAAGTTTTTACATAGAAATTGATGAAATTTTTTCGGAATGCAAACACTGAAAACAAAAAACAGGTCGATGTATCACTAACATACACAAATAAACGCATAATATTTGTTTTATTATTTTTTTTTCATGTGACGGCCAGTAAATTAATCAGTTTTAAAGAAAAGATGGTTTGATAGATTAGAAATTTCTCACGACTGGAGCATTAAACTTAAGCGATTAACTAGAATTCGCTTAAAATCTGCTTTTATTTGCTTAAAATTTATTTTACTTAAAAAATATTTAATTTGTTTAAATTGTATATTTTTTCATAAAATAGCTTCTCTTTGTGATATTTCTTGCTTATAATTATAATTCTGCGGATGTGTCAAGAAATAATTTTCTATTTAGAATTTCCACTATAAATTCCAGCGAAAAAATCAGCATCCACTTTCACAATCAAAATTTGCCCCTTATAGGATCAATGCGATCAATTTCACAAATATTATTTTATAAAATTTGTTTTATTTTAATTATTTTAGTTTTAATAATTATAAAAAAGATATTCTTTTTCGAAAATATTAATTATATATTTCATATACAATTGTCTTAAATTCTTTACATTTTTTATTAGAATTCTAGCTAAATTAAATCAAGATTTTATTAAAAGAGAATCTGAATTATATATAGTATCGCCTTTTTATAGATTTTCCGCAGATATACATAGGACCTATAGTTTTATCCCGGTTCCGAATAGCCAGAATCCTCTAATCACGTGTGGGTATGTGAGAGAGAGAGAGAGAGAGAGAGAGAGAGAGAGAGAGAGAGAGAGTGTGTGTATGTGTGTGTGTGTGTGTGTAAAAGAAGTTAATAGAAAACTTAAATGTCTTTCATATGATTTGAAAACATATATTTAGTTTCAAGATCATTAACTATAATTAAGTTGAAAAATTATGTTAAAAAAATAAATAATTTAAATTAAATAATTTTTAAAATAAATCCAGTTTCAATAGTCATGCATTGAGATCGCGAAGAAAATCCCAGATCGCGAAGACTACAAAAGACGAGGATGGCGGCGGCGTGCCGCTCTTGTGGCCGATCCAATTAAATTCGCCGATGTGGATTCGGGAATAAATCTCTCGTGAAAAACAGAGCCGACCCTCGCATGCAGATAATAACTCCGAGCACGAGGGCCTCCTCTTGAATGTCTCGAGAGAGCTTCTGGTTACGATTTCACATTTCGCACCCACATGCGCTGTTGCGTGTAAGGACAGTCGAAAACTGGTACACGAAAACGGCACTTTGCTGTTGTGGAATAAATCACGTTGTTAGCAGCATATCCCACAATACACACATTTCTGAAACTCGTGTTGGACGATCTATAATTCGCGATAAAATTCAAGACGGAAAATTCTATTTATAATTTTATGTATCGTGTAATGTAGAGAAAACACATTTGAAGTAAAATTACAAAATACACACATAAGGATACTTGATCTTAAGTTTTGTTGCAAAAGTAGATTATCTAATTGAATATTTTACAATTACATACATCGCCCTGCAATTTATCAGACCTTTATATCATTTGATAAACAGTACATAAAAAAATTAATTATCTCTGTAATGTGAGATAGAAGATAAATTTTCTTTAAATAGATTAACCGTAAGTTCAAGTTCGCTCTCTCTTTCTCAGCTAAACAAGATACGGATTAGTTACAAAAGTGATTTTCTCGCATGATAAACGACTTCTATCACCGTTAGAATTCCAAGAGGAAAATAATCCCCGATCAAATAAAGTCCCCGACTAGCGCTAGATGAAGAGGATGCGCGTTATAGAGCGCGCTTCTCGGAGCATATAGAGATCAGTTCGGCGAAACAATTCACGAGACGATTTCCCGTCGACGCGTTAACGGGAACAATCGCATCGATCGAGCCTGCGGATCTCTCGATCCCTGCATCCGCGAGCGGCATCGAGTGAATAGCAGGGCGTGGGGTTGACCGGACTACTCCGGTGCTGAGATCGCTCCCGCAAGGTGGCCTCAAATGGGCTGGAGAGGCACGGAGGGGAGGAAACGACGACTTAGAAAGTGAAACTGAAAACGCCAAGTCTCTGGTGCGAGAGCGAACCCCACCCTGGCGTGGTCTACTCGCGCTGCACGCTCCCACACACACGTGTGTGCCTCGTGTGTGTGTGTGTGTGTGTGTGTCTCGCGTATGTACGTATCGCGATGAATGTATCAAAACGGCACCGGAGGAAAAGTTCGCATCGTCACAGTGAAACCAAACGTCAGAAAATACGCAAGAATCTCTTACATCGTTTATCCGTTTAAAATGGAAAATTTCGAGAGAGTCTCTCGGTAAACGTATTTGGGATGGGTTCAAGTTCAATATGTATTTTACTTAAAAATCCGAGTCGAATCCAATAATCAAGTTTCATTTTCCAGGATTCGAATAGTACTCATAAGAAATAATATTTCATATATTGTACTCGCAAAGTAATCGAATCTAGAACAGTTATATCCGAATTTTAGATCGAGTACCTGCAAGGTTCGAAATAGTACTTATAAAGAATCAAATAGTACTCATAAGAAATAATATTTCATATATTATACTTGTGAAGTAATCGAATCTAGAACAGTTATATTCGAATTTTAGATCGAGTACCTGCAAGGTTCAAAATAGTACTTATAAAGAGAGAAAGAATCTCTCGGTAAACGTATTAGGGATGGGTTCAAGTTCAATATGTGTCTTAAAAATCCGAGTCGAATCCAATAATCAGGTTTCATTTTCCAGGATTCGAATAGTACTCATGAGAAATAATATTTTATATATTGTGCTTGCGAAGTAATCGAATATAGAACAGTTATATTTAAATTTTAGATCGAGTACCTGCAAGGTTCGAAATAGTACTTATAAAGAATCGAATCTTTTACAAGTAGTACTTCAAGTACTCTAAGGTAAAAGAAAATCTATTTATAATACTTGCTACACATCCACACACGCGCGCACGCCCACCCACACATCCATTCACCTACCCCCACAATTTCTCATAAGTACTCAAAAGATTCGAACATAGTTGATCAAGGTTCGAATATACTTGGAAGTACTGCTCTTGTTTTTCGAGGTACTTATAAAGTGTTCGAACCTATCTCGTTCGGGTTCGAGTCTACTTGAAAGTAGTTTTTTTTTTCGATGTAATCATAGAGAGAAACTATGCAAACCATGCAAACAAATTCGAAACCTACTTGTAAGATACTTAATCCCATCACTAAAACGTATACAATCAAAATTGTACAAAATATTGATAGTAAGAGGAGAAAGATCTATATCGCGAGGAATATATACAAATATTAAAATAAATTCCACATCGTGTTGCGAATGCGACACGAAGAGACGATAAAAACTTATAAGACACGGATGTGGATGCAAAAAATCTGGAACCTATCTTGCCTATCATCGACTGATCATCCGGCATCCGCTTCTTACACAGCATGGGGAGGGTGGGGAGGGGCAGGGGGGGGAAAGGAGCAGAACGAATTTCGAAAGGATGGGACAACGGGTGGAAACGGGTGGAAACGGGTGTCAAAGGAGGGGGGAGGAATTTTTGCACAGTCTGCCCTCGCTCTCAAGAATAGATATACAACGCGCGCTCGCAGGACGTACAGTCGCGCGACGCGGTATCGCGAGTATCCAGGAAGAGCAGCGAGGTGGGGCGGGAAGGAAGAGGGAGAAGGGAAAAGAGAGAAAAGATCTCTTAGAAAGTAAAACCGAAGAGGTAAAAAAAGAAAAAAGAGAGAAACACTTCTACACACACACCGATGCCGGTAAACACACCCCATCCTCTCGACGAGCTGAGCGGCGCTGCGCCTATTGAAGGAGACTGTACTCGGGTGCACACTACGCACGCGGTACGCGTGATTAGCGCCGCCGGCTATATCCGTGGAAATGCGGATTAGCGATGAGATTCACGAGGAGTGGAGTAAAAGTGGAGCGCCCGGCTATTTCCCCCCCTTTATCCCTCCATCCTGCTTCCTGTCGCTCGTACAAGTTTCATATCGTCCTGCAGACCGTCGTCTCAAAAATCTAAGATTCACGAATTTTTTTTAGAGCCCCTAAGTTTTTGAAGAGAAACTAGATCTGACGATCTAGTTTCTGAACAAAATTTAATCAAATGGTCTGGCGAATTAATTTGATGGTTTTATAGGTTTGAGGTTAGAACTAATATATAACGGGTATTTTATACACTGTAAAAAATTTGTGTAAAATTACAACTATTATAATGGGTAATTTTGAGACCCACTATAATAGTTGCAATTTTACACAATTTTTTACAGTGTAGAAAAAGACGAGAAAGTATTTTTTTCTTAGAAATATAAATTGTGTAAAATTACAACTATTATAGTGGGTCTCAAAATTACCCATTATAATAGTTGTAATTTTACACAATTTTTTTACAGTGTAGCGTCGTTTTTCATTATTTAAAAACCGAAAGTTACAAAGTAAAAATACCGCTAGGAAGATCTCTCTACTAATTTTGTCTTTTCTCTATTCTTTTTTTTTTCAAGGAAAGGGAAATACATTATGGTGTATCATTGGATCGGTTCTTCGAAGCGGAAAGATGATCAGCGATGGACAGAGAATTGCCACTGGCTTTCGTCGAAGACGTCCGATCGAGACGCCGGAGTGAATGAAGCGAGTGAAAGTGAATAATTCGACGGAGATTGTGATTATATACGTGGGTAATATCGATACACGATAGACGCGCTTCATTGATGAAGTGACGGGATGAGATATGAGGCAATATTGACGTCGGAAACCTCGCCTATACAATTTCGCCAAGATTGATCCAGCGCGGTAAAAAGCAGCATTAACGAACGCTGACGGTTGCCATCAGTTAATGAAACAGAACTTTTAACTATAGAGCTAATTTTAATGAGAAAGTACTGTACCTAATATTGATCAAGAAAATTTCGAAAATTGCATTTTCCCAATATTACACAATTCAACAAAGAAGAAACATCAGCTGAATATGATACTAGTTTCCAAATTGTTGCAAGACGTTACAATTTAGAGAAATGTATGGTTATTGTTG
The DNA here is from genome assembly GCA_963971435.1 of Lasius platythorax. NCBI lineage: Eukaryota > Metazoa > Arthropoda > Insecta > Hymenoptera > Formicidae > Lasius > Lasius platythorax. The sequence goes on from OZ020545.1 coordinate 12,472,619, forward strand.
CAAAAATGAGATATTTTAATATACTTTATCATAGATATGGTATGCGTTTTGTTGCAATCAAAGTTATAAATATATTGTTGGAACTTTCAACCCTCAAAAGAAATATGTTTTGTCGATTCTGATTAGTAAGATATTTGTAGCTAAATGTGGGGTCTATTGCAAAAAAGTCTACCAAAATAATTCTCAATTATGTTTATACAAACTTAAAGGTTCTTAAAGTCATTGAATATGAATGGTGTCAAAATTGACAAATTCAAAATGACGGATTAATATAGCGAGAAATTAAAAAATGTTCGAATTTTTGCAAAAATTTATATATATATGCAAAAATTTATGTATACATTTTGAATTTGTTAATTTTAACATCAGATTCAGTATTTAGTGACTTAAAAATCCTGAAATTTAAATAAACAATTAAAAAATATTTAATAGGTCAATAATTTAATTCGCAATTTTTCTGTAATAGATCATATTTAATTATAAAAATCTTATTAATCAAAATCATAAAAATCATAAAAATCTTATTAATCATAAAAATTTCTTATTAGTCGACACAATAAATTCCTTTTGAGAATTGAAAGTCCTATAAAACAACATACATATGTAACTTTGTTTGCACCAAAACTTCTTCAATACATCACATACCGTATCTATAACATGATAAAATATATTAAAATAGCCTTTTTATAATTTTAATCATAAAATTCTCAAAATTGTGATATAATGGATCAATTTGAAAGAATTTGAATACCGGAATCTGGTATTCAATGTCAAAAAAGCTACGGAAAATGGTTACTTTCTTTTTTATTATCCTCGAAAAACAATTATTATTTGTTGTATAAACTGTTATATAAAATTATAATTGTATAAACTGTTATATAAAATTTTTAATTAGTGATAAATTATTGATAAACATATAATTGATAAACATAGCGAAAAATAAACTCGCAAACAATGATTTTGTGAAATCTGTGAAATTTCTCGCTTTACAAACTATGTACAATCTATTTACATTTGGGTTCACATTTCTCGCAATACTAAATGCAACAAAATTGCATCTCGTACATGTTTGACGTTTGATCATTCTCGAATCAGAAGTGTATCTTTATCGATCATATGTTATATATCATTTCGGAGTGGAAATAACGGTCGCGCGTATTCATGGAAATCTTATTTACGGACGCATCCAGTTTATCCTGTTAAGGCCTTTCGAAACATTCTTAGGTGAGTCGACCACAGTTCCCGCCGGTGCGATAACCACTTTCGCACTGGCACACCTGGGTTTCCTCGTAAGTTCACCTTAGTCTTTGTGTCTTTGAATTTTGTTACGCGCATCTCGGTGGGCGGTGAGATCACTCGACGCGGGTTTATCACGTTTCTCGCAGCAAGCATCTGTCTATTTGTGTCTTCGATCCTACTGGAAAACAGTTGCTACGTTAATAAACATTGCTAATAAATATCGGCTTGTAATATCTCACGAATATATCGCCGTATACATAATTTTCGTATATAAATATCTCGCTTTTTTTCTTCGCATCTCATAAATTATTCTCGTCCATAATTTATGCACGATCCGGCTCTGACTTGTAAAAGTAAGATTATTTTACGCGCGTTTATTATCGGTAGAATCTCGATGATTAATAATCGTTAATTACGATGTCACGTTGTGACAAGAGTCGTCCCGTAAGAAGACTATGTTCCAATAAATCTTACCTGTTTACCTGGTTACCTGAACGAAACTTTAAAATCGATTCTCAATATATTTGTCTTCAAAGTGTAATATCTTTCTATTTAACTTTGATATTGTGTGCAATTAATTATACGAGAGGACGCATCATTTTTTTTTATACGCCCTCTATACATCTATATGATACATTAGTATAATAATGACGGACATAATGACGATCACATTTGTTCACAATGCGACAGACATATTTTATGGGATCGTCGTTTCGATTTAACTCACGTGCTCTAATGAAGCTATTTACAGTCGTAATTTCAATTTGATTCAGTTGCAAATCGGGCGAGGCTAATTATGCAGCTTGTCGTGCATTATAAAACGACGATAAATCCTTTTCCTACGCCCCCGCGACGGAAGAAGGGGGAGGGGAGGGGAGGAAGGGGGGAAACGAGATGTGCCAGGAGAATTACACTGTAAAAAATTTGTGTAAAATTACAACTATTATAATGGGTAATTTTGAGACCCACTATAATAGTTGTAATTTTACACAATTTTTTATAGTGTAGACAAAGACGAAAAACTATATTTTTTATTAGAAATATAAATTGTGTAAAATTACAACTATTATAGCGGGTCTCAAAATTACTCATTATAATAGTTGTAATTTTACACAATTTTTTATAATGTAGAAAAAGACGGAAAAGTATATTTTTTTCATGAGAAATATAAATTGTGTAAAATTACAACTATTATAGAGGGTCTCAAAATTACTCATTATAATAGTTGTAATTTTACACAAATTTTTTACAGTGTATGAGGACGTTAAAATTGTATCTCACGCGTGTCTCCCACCACCCACAATCGCATCACCGGTTCTGCATCCTCCCGTCGGTGCTGCACTTACCGTCCATTGAGAAACATATCGTACAGAACGATATGTGTGTGTGTGTGTGCGCGCTGCGCACCTTTCCCGTTTTCAATCTCCAACCTCGTTGCAGTTAGTTGATTCCTGGACGACCGCGAATTCTCGAAATATTCGCAGCGCTCGCGCGTAGCGTTCAACCTCATATACACTTGCCGACGTAATCTCTCTGCCCTTCCCAAATTCCTGCGAATCTTATTTCTAGACTTGAATCCTGCCTTGACATTGCACAAGCCTCTTCCCTCCGTGCGCTGTACATTCCCAGAGTTTGCCGGCGGTCTTTTGCAATTTCTTTGTGTGTGTGTGTGTGTGTGTTACATACTATACACTTCGCTTACTAAGATTTATGAGAACTTGTCGAGATTTTTCTTTCACGCTACATACATATCAAATTACTGCCCACAAGTAATATCGTGCCCCTTCGCGAGACTCATATCCAAAAAATTGTATTCTCGAAGTAAGAGGACTGTATATTATAAAATCCTTCTTAATAGATATTTTTAAGTGTTTCTAGAACATCCTCTAAAATTAAGAATATATTCTTTGTTAATAACAAACGGTCGTATGTTTTTTTTATGCGTTCATTTGGCGTTATATGGTCATATTGTTCCAGCAACGTACATGGTTAAATAGTGTTGCAATTTACAGTGCGGTGTTTGTCACTGAATGGTTTTAGTTTATTAGAAGAATGGATGAAGTTAATAAGTGACTCGAAAAAGAAGACTCGAACGACTTAAGAGAAGTGTTCCCGAGTAAGTAACGTGTAATATAACCTAATTTAATCGTTCAGGACCAGATCTCGTACCTCAGTCTATATGTACTATGTCTATGCTTTCTTTATGGTCTTTCTTTGCCTGTGTGCTGTAAATTAATGTACTTTTTTGTCAATGTAAAAATAAATCTTATTTCGTCTACATTTTTATAAATTAGGAATACCTGATACTATAATCTTTAGAGGATTCCCATCTTAAGGTAAGAGGATCTTCTTGTCGCCTATTTTAAAATAGAGTATTCTAAGAATAAGTGGGAAATTCTACAATTTTTTCAGTGGCAATATCATCACACATTCTAAGTATTATATATTCTGTGTGCGCACGCGAGATAAAAATTTAGTATTATCGATCATATGCCGCGCCTTGTGGCGCCGAAAGTCGCGGCGATGGTTCGACTAGAACTTATTTCCCAGGCATGAAGAATCGACGAGGATTCTCCCGACGGGGTGTGCCCCGTAAACGGTTTCCCGATGCTCTCTCGGGTCCTTTCCTTCTCCTCCCGCCAATCCCATAAATGGCGCGGTAGTGACGGCGAGATACTCGCGGTATCAGCGTCAGGCATCTCGGGCACTGTGTACCCTACCACACTGTGCACCTACTACACACGTGTGGGAAGAATGTGGAATATCGCGAATGGAATGAAGCAACACAAAACGCGGGCCATGTAATGCACGATCGCACGCGCATTCGTACGTATACAGAGAATACACGGAGGCGCATGGACGCGCTCCGACGGGCGTGTAAGCGCATAATCACCGGGAACAAAACGCCGCGAATTACCGTCTCCATCCTCGTAAATGGGGATCTTCCCGTGCCGGTTCTCCGCTCGCGCATTAACCCCTTGCACTCCCGACCAGATTGATCGCGAACACACACACTCGCGCGCACTTCCCGCTCCTATATACGTACACGCTTTGTAAATTGACGAATCGTGTATTTTGAAATCGGGACAATCATCGGGTTCGGTAGCTCGATAATAGAAGGAAATGTTACACGATTTTTTTTTTCCGATCCTTTAGCTCTCACAGAATAATAATGACTCTAAGATAATGTGTAAAAGTGATACATTGTAACATTTTTCGTAATTTATTTAATATTTTAATGTTTAATCAGTGAGATAATAATATCGATATTGATGGGCGTGTCGAAATATGTTAAAATAAGAATGCGAGCCAGATAATTATGTTGCTTCACTTGGGAATGTAACCTGCTAAAGCGCAGTTAAACGGCCTCTCGATAGACAATAACATATGCCCACGATCAGCTGTTGGGTGGTGTTCGCAATACTGTCAATGGGAAGAACAATGCGCGATTTGGCGGATAATTACGGGCAGTAATTATTCGCGCATTTATATACGTCTGTGTGAAATGTCGGATAAACAATTAATATTGAATCATAGAAGGAAATCGTAATATTTTTAAGACGCAAAACATACACGCTTTCGCGTTTAAATTATCCCTTCTTTATTATTTAACAGCCAAAATACGACGAATCGCGTCAACTTTCCTTTTGACAATTTTGTAAATAATGAAACAGACTTGCAAGAGAGAAATAAAAACTTACAAACAATTTTTATATCGGTAATTATTGTAAAAAAGTTATGCACTTTATGCACTTGCTGATCTTTATGCATTATATCCATTTTTATGCACTTTATTCGCTTTTTGCATTTTATGCATTTTTATGCACATTATGCGCTTTCTAAAATTTCTGCACTTTATGCTCTATGCACTTTCTGCATAGGTTACATTTCACTTTGATTTTCACATATATTATAGTCAATAGAGTCCTAAATCACGTACACTTTGAATCACATTGCAGACTGTTCTAATTTCTGAGATATGACACTTTAAAGCATTGCATTTTTATTCATGATTACATTCAGTTTTTCGTACTGTATGTTATTTACACCTCTTTGTTGACATTTTTTGTTTGTGTACGCTACTTCTTTTGTCTTCAGTATGATTGTTACACTATCATCAACAAATTCCTATTTCTGCCAATTCTTAAACAGCTTTCGAGATGCGACTACACGAGTTTTTGAGGTCAAAAAATAGCTTGTATTTTATTGTTTTACTTTGCGGTAAAGTAAAACAATAAAATACATCATTTCCCGTATAAGTTAGAAGTTTACTTTCCTCTACGTGTAATCTTCGTTTCGGATAAAGTGTTGCAAACTTGTGTGAAATTATACAATAGTAACATTAAAAGTACTAACATTTTTTACCATATCGCACCCCTAGAAGAATACTGTCACAAGTCAAAAAATTTAGCCCAAAAATTAAGCCCACAGGAGATATGCCTGAAACGATATCTACGAGTGGAGGAATGAAAATCATGAAAATTTGTATTTTTTGAGTTGTGACAGTATTCTTCTAGGGGTGCGATATGTCAAGATCAAAGTTATTAAAGCTGATATAATCGAACTATTTACCTCTATTATACATAAGATATGTTATTTTTAAGTTTAAAAAATAGAAAATTTTGAAGTAATACATCTCACAGAAACCAGAAGAGTCCACAACGTGTGAGAGAGAGAGAAAGAGAGATTCAGGACTATATCTATTATAATATACGTGAAAATTAAAATAATCGATGAGATGTAACAAACTCATAATCTTTTCACACAATAATTATCTTTATATCAAATTAGTAGTTTATATTTCTGTTATAAAAATAGTACAATGTTTTTGATTGTTGTTAAAATGTGAAATTTTATTTAGTTATTATTTTTTGATGAGATAGTCAGTGATGGAAAAGCGTACAGCGCTCTTGATACAGATTACTCGATCGAAACGACAAATCGGCATTAGAACAGAGAGTTGACGTCATCCTAAATACCGAATTGCCTGCAAGCCAGATATCGCAATAATTACGGTCGTAATTATTCATCGAGGAAGATCGTCGAACAAAGAGGATATTTTCGAGGAGGAGAGAAATCTAGCCTTTAGCCCGATTTTGATTAAAATAAAGAGATAATGATGTCCTTTTCGAATTTCATAATCAAACGGATATACATATGTATATCTATTATTTGTTCTCTCTAATTTATGCATTAGATTATCACAACAGAACACATGCAAAAAACAAATGTTAGAGATATCATTCCAAATAATAATACATATTTGAACTGCTCATTATAACATAAAAAGATGATCGCCATCGTTTATTTAAAAGGCTATAATTATTTTTTTTACATACGAATTCGATTCTTTCATAATTATTCTCGTTACACCAGAAGGGAAATTAATACGAAGAAGTTATTTCGTGCTAATATCGATCAATCAATACACGCGAATTATTACACACACGACGTGTGCAATTTAAAGATCAAACACAATGTCGTTTACTATTTAAACATCGAAAGATAGATGATAGATAGATAGAGCGAGAGCGAGAGCGAGAGCGAGAGAGAAAAAGAGAGAGAGAAATGAGGCCACCATCAACGCAATTATGACCACCAAAAGAAGGAGTTGAGAGAAAGAAAAAAAGATAATTACTGAGCGCGATCGGTAGATTAGATGTGCGTGAAGTAGCTGACTACATCGAAAGCAACCAGCTGGTTCCAATTGCATCATTCTGGAGATTTTCAAGGACCCCTCCGGGTTGACCATCGGAGATGCTGAGTGATCTGAATGATGTGTCATAGTTTGCAATTACTCGACGATTGTTTCGGTGACAGCAATAGTTTCATTATTTAATTAGATATTTCGAAAAATTTCTATATATAAATCATGATATGTAGGACTATTATAAAAAAAAATTATATTTATAATTATTATAATTTATTGATAATTTATTTTTATCTCAGTATAAAAAAATAATTATATTAAAATTAAAAATGCTTTAAGACAGAGAGAGAGAAAGAGAGACAATAATTTTAAAAACATTTAGGTAACATAATATAATATGTCATCTTATAAAAATAAGAGAAGATTCCCTTTAAAAAAGACCTGCTCCATTATACATACATCTATGTTAAGGCATTATATATCTATGTAAAGGCTAAACAATATGCGTTTTATATGTAAATTGACAGAATGCCACCTTCTCTCTCTCTCTCTCTCTCTCTCTCTCTCTCTCTCTCTCTCTCTCTCTCTCTCTCTCTCTCTCTCTCTCTCTGTCTGTGTCTGTGTCTGTGTCTGTGTCTGTGTCTGTGTCTGTGTCTGTGTCTGTGTCTGTGTCTGTGTCTGTGTCTGTGTCTGTGTCTGTGTCTGTGTCTGTGTCTGTGTCTGTGTCTGTGTCTGTGTCTGTGTCTGTGTCTGTGCGTGCGTGCGTGCGTGCGTGCGTGCGTGCGTGCGTGCGTGCGTGCGTGCGTGCGTGCGTGTGTGTGTGTGTGTGTGTGTGTGTGTGTGTGTGTGTGTGTGTGTGTGATAATATGCATACTTCTTGTGCATCAAAGAAAAAAGTAGCAACCGACGATTTGTCGAAAGTGCAATGTTCAAAGTCGAAGCTTGTATCAAGTCCAAAAGCATCTTTGCACACCTGGTGATAAACGTTCGTCAGTGAAACGTGGTGAGCATTTTTTAATGATTCACCGATCGGCATCTCGTTGCGCTTGTTCGTCAGATCCAAGGAACCGTATTAGCATCATTGGGTGTTGACGCGTGGCTCGCGAGATTATTAAGCGGTTGTTGTGACCTCGTGAGAGAACCTCAACCGATTTCTCATCACGGTCGAGAGCTTGGCGAAACTTCTAGTAAATTATTTCCAAGAGACAATCGCGGATAATGATAATTAAAATAATCGTAACCTCTATTATATCAATTATTCTATTATCAAATCCTAACGTAATCGATTGTTTGACGAAGAAACGTGGTGGCGTGCGTGGTCTTACATGTCAAGCGTGCTAATAATTATTATACGGAATAAAAAATTTTATTCTACATTTACATCTTTCACTCTTACTTTTCAACTTCGCGACCCATTTTGTATACAACATTCTACTCAGATCGTCAAACATATTAGCGTTCGTTATTTCTGCGAATAACGAACATCGTTGGTCTACAATGCGCGTATTTATGAACACACGTGACGAGATGTCGACGCTCAATAAATTTGCTCTCTCGCGAAGAGCGCGGAGCATCTTCTTTTGCGAAAATAGTAAAAGCAAAACACGTAACGGCAGGCATTTCGCGGATCATTACGGTCCGTCTCGAGATCCTTATCGAATCGGACATGCCTTATGATTTATTATCCGGCCGCCAGAAGTACAATTCACGCGCACGCGTGATGTGCACAAAGAAACGTGATTGCATGCCGCGTAACGCGAAGAGGTGTGTAACGAAGCCGCCCGATGGATGTTCGCGTTCGCGTCGCTCTGACAGTTACGTAGGCATGCGTTTTCGCTACGCGCGACCGTAGTGTATCTGTACGCATTCGCCGCTCCTCCCACTGACAAAAGCAATGGTGTGCGGTGACCAATCCAGAGAGAACAGGAAAAACGCGCTACCTCTTCCGCGTCTTGCCGCATAATAATAAATACACTTGCTCTCGTCTCTCGAATACGTGCGAGTGAATCCTGCGCTGCTGATCACGGCCGGTTTAGAGACACGCGATTTCGCACACTCTTATTGTGAACTTGATTTGGAGACAAAAAATGTTCCAACAGAATAGGTAGTATTAAAATCTAGTTAGGAAGTAATCTTTACGGAAGTAATCATACACACACACTGAAAAACTTGTATTCTCGAAGTAAGAGGACTGTGTACTATAAAATCCCTCTTAACAGAGATATTCTTAAGTGTTTAAGAACGTCCTCTAAAATTAAGGATGTATTCATTGTTAATAATAACAAACGGTCGTATGTTTAAAAAAAAATAATGTACTTTTTTGTAAAAATAAATCCCATTTCGCTTACATTTTTATAAGTTAGGAATATCTGATACTATATAATTTTTAGAGGATTCCCTTTTTAAGATAAGAGGATCCTTTTGGTGCCTATTTTAGAATAGGATATTTTAAAAAGAAGTGGGAAATTCTTAAAATGAGAATACAATTTTTTTAGTGCAGTGTTGTATCACATGCAAATAATGCAAAAAATGCAAGAAAATAGAAAATAAAATTTAATAAGATAAATACAACGAAAAATAAAAAATATGATACAATTGTAGGTACATACTTTTCTGTGATTGTTATCGAGAATCTCGATTCGAGATCACTCAGCTTGAGATCTGTACAAGTATTGTTGCAAGCATTAATAAGCTTCACTGTTTCTTCATCCTTTACACCCTTTCGTAATTATCCTCGAAGGATTGGTGGAATTTAGGTCTCGAAAATTGTGCAAGTGGAAGGATCTATCGGCAATCTTCGGGTCAACCAAGCGAGATCTTTATACTCAACTTATCTCGGACGCATCATTAAGGCAAGATTTAAAGCAAGTCGGCCAATGTTGCGCTCACGGAACGTCGCGGAAATTGCAGCAAACGAGGATCCGAACAGGATTCGATCATCGACAATAAAGACGAGTTTGCGACCGTCGAGGTAACCTATAGTCGATGGAAGTCGAGGTGTTACAATATCTTTATTAGCACATCGAGTTTCAAGCTGCTGCGATGCAATATAAAGCCTCAAATCTATATTGTACAAGAATCATTTATGTTTTTACATTACGAGTCACATTTTTAGTTTTTATTGCATGACAGCTACTTGATACTTACTCTTATCTTCAATAAGAATTGCACAAGAAGTAAAATAAACGTAAAACTTAAAAAATATTAAATGATTTCTCTCTCAATGCTTTTTCAATAATTTTTTATAATTTTGCACTCAATTCTTATAACATATAATTGTTTCTCTCTTCTTTCCAGGTTTTAATAAACTATATACATATAGTGTCCTGAAACCACCAAATATCTTTTAATAGCAGATTTAGAGTCTGATTTTTCAGTAAAAATGTGGAGTTTTAGAGAAAAATGGAGGTTATCATTTTTTGCAAATTTTCCAATTTATTCCAATCCTGTATCTAAAATTCTATGAAAATAAATTCCACCTGAAATTAACTGAGGAATTTGGTTTGTTAACCTTTTAACTCCATTTAATTTCCGAAAAACCCTTCTTCTTAAATCGCTTATAATTAAAAAATTATCGGTATTTTCGCTAAGAAAAATTCGTCTTCAAATTCGCCATAGAATTCTTTTAGAAACTATAAATGTGAGATAATTGAGAGATGAGTGAGAGAATTTAGGAAAATAGGAACAAAATTTTGACTCGAAAGTATATTCTCGTGTCAATTGTAACAAGAGGCGCTGAATTAAAACGATCTCTATCCAGCGAATCCCGACAATCCTCGGCTCTAATCTCCGAGAGAGGAGCGTTTAAGATGATTTAACTTTCACCGTGAAGGAGGCTTCCGGTGCGCGCGCGCGCGCGCGCGTGCGCCATTATCAACGATGTTCTTACCAACGCGATTCCGCGTGCGTCGTCACCTTTTGTCGACGACAACGACACCATCAGCGACATCGTGTCGTGCCGTCCTCGCTGCAGATACTCCGTCCGCGTAGGCGTCTAATGACGGGTTCCGCGGCGGACGTGCCCGCGTGTATACACGCGTGTCAACCCCGTGTCATCGTATGAGAATAGAATGCGCGAAGCACAGAGGAAAGGGGGGAGAGAATCCGTCGCGACTGTGTCGGTCGCGAATTCCTAACCCGCCTCCATAGGCCTCAAATATCACGATCGACGACCCTGAAGTGACACCAACACTTCATAGCGAACCGTCGTCGTTCATCCGGCTCTCTCGAAGATCTCGTTGAGCAACATCGGGGCGCGATTTCGAACGCGCAGAGAGAAAGAGCGAGAGAGAGAGAGAGAGAGAGAGAGAGAGAGAGAGAGGGAGGAAGAGAAAATCTCACCAATGCATGTGATATAATAAGAGATTCTGATAAATCGTGATTTATTTTCTTTTTTTTTATATATAAGATTGCGACGCAATTTTATGACTACGCAGAATCGTAAAGAGATCTATTGTTAGCAATTCCGCCGCTTGAGGGCGACGATCGATGATTTTTTTAACGTCATCGATATAACGGCGGCCGCGTGCCAAAGTTGAAAGCCAAAATTTTTGTGCAACACACCGCGCGAAGAGAATCGAAACGACAAGACGTATTTATCGGAGAAGAGCCGCGACGAGAGAGGGATCAGAGAGCGCGCCTCTTTTTGTCCGACACGACAAAAGAGATCGCAAAAAAAGTCATCAAACCGTGAAACCGGGGAAGGGCCTCTTCTCGCGCGAGAGCGGCTCGCGCGTTTCTCCGCTCTTCGTCTTGTCTTTTTATTATTTTTTTTTTTCATTCCTCTTAATACCGGACCGTAACGCCCTGACCAGGTAACTGTGTCAGGACCGCTATGATCATCGAGACGGTTGCGCAACAAGGCGGGGAGATCCCGGAGGTTCCGATGATGATCTAAAGTCTCGCGGGGCGTATACACCTCGCCTCCTCGATTTACTCACCGTGCTTAGGCCTCGCCGAGCAATCCGAAGCTAAGAAGCTAACTAGAGATTGACCTAGAAACTCACGACTCGGATAAAGTTTCCATCAAATGCATGCCGACGTGGAGATGAGTAATCCGCAGAAAACCGCGAGCGTCGCGCGATCGACATGTGTCATTCAAGGCTACAGAAGATCAATCTCGTAAAATTAAAATCTTCTTTAATGAAATAATATATTAAGATCCTTATTTTATCTTTTTTCTCTCTTGTATTATATTAATTGTGTCAAATTCTCTAGATATTCCTCTATGGATTCAACCTCAATGACAAGTAATAAAGTAATTACACATATATTTCTTTATCGATATCTATTATATATATCGAGTCAAATATTAGAAAACTAATCAGTTTTGTTGTACCTACAAATTAATTTCAAATATTAATCTAACAATAAGATAAGAAAGTAGAATGGTATGAGTCAATAAAAAATGAATATATTAGGCAATAACAAAAGTTTTTTTTTTCGCTGACACACGCTAAAGACAGTTACGAGACCGATCAGAGAGAGAGAGGAAGAGAAAGAGAGAGAGAGAGAGAGAGAGAGGGAGAGAGAGAGAGAGAAAGAGAGAGAGAGAGAACGAGTTGAAAGGCATTTAAGCCACCAGCAGAATACGAAACGGTAACAACAAGCTGGTCCGGTCCTAGGACAACCGGATCGTCATCGTGGAGAGAAACCGGAGCAAAGTATCTTATGGTGGGGATGGGACAATACAGTTGCCAGAGATGAATTAGCGCGGCCGGGAAGCGAAACAGAAGTCACAATTAATACACAATACAAGGAAAGAATATCGAGTATCATTTCAGAAGCTTCGATTAATTCGGTGTCGATTTTATCTGAACGAAACTTTGAATAAAATTCAAGCGAAAAAATATATGTATGGTCGATAAATGTAGAATGTATAAAATTATGACAAAAAAGTTGTCATCGACATTAATTCAATTTTTGTCATAATGTAAAACTTAAACTACGAATTATTCTTAAAGTCTTATTTATGCGATTTATAAATCGCAATAAAATTCAAGATAAAAGTCTAATAACGTGTGTATTTTACTTCTTCAAATGTTTTCTGTATCACACGACATATAAAATTTTAAACAGTATTTTATCTCGAATTTTGTCACAAAAATTATATTATCTAAAATAAACTTTAATACTAAATTTAAAAAAAGTGAAATCTCTTGTAGAGAAAAAAACACAATACATAATAAAAATGCACAATTATCTGAATTATTTATTATTTAATCTTGCTTTTGTATGTATTTTCTCTTATCTTCGAGCCTCTTATAAATCGTTCGAACTTCGAACGCCCCAAATAAGCGAACGAAGAAGAAGAAGAAGAAGAAAAAGAAGAAGAAGAAGAAGAAGAAAGAGATGAAGAAGAAATCGAGGAAGAGACGAATATACCTACTCGCGGACAACGGAGCGGCAGAGTGTCGATACAGTTACAAAGGTAAATTAGTTGCTTGGGAGGTTATGCCGCCAGTAACGATAGAGAAGAGATAGTGACTGTTCGATACTCCTCATCGTTTCTTCCCCCCCTTTCCCCTCCCTCACTCTCTCTCTCTTTCTCGCTTCCGCGAGAGCGCGTCGGCTTGATTGGGAGGATTCCGGTGTGTCGGTGACTATCGGGTGGGAGTGGTGCATCAACACCACCTCCTCTCCGGAGTTCCCGATCGACGCACGGAGAGTGGGAAAGACAGTCAGAAGAGCGCCGAAGGAACCTAGCGGAGAGGAAGAAACGTTGGCTAGAGGGAGAAACGTCCTTCGGCAACGGAGTAGGAAAAGGAACACGAAAAGGAGCGCAAAAAGGCGAAAGAGAGAGAGAGAGAGAGAGAGACAGAGAGAAGGGGGGATGCAGAAGGAAGGAAAAGGGAGGGGGGGGGGGCAAGTCGCGTGCCGGCGTGGTGCTACTCCGTGGCTGAAAGAGAGGAGAGCATTTACCTTACTTTACCGACGTCTCTCACGGTTAATACGCAGGGGAGCTGCTCCTTAGCTCTATCCTCTGCACTCACACAGTTATCACGCATACAGACAAATCCCAGCGAGCACTTATACAAATCCGTATTGTGGCCACACCGTATGATCCGGTGTACATTCATATACACGGCGTTTCCCGTGGTGCGCTTGTCGTGTGTGTGTGTGTATGTCGGACGTCTTCTCGGTTTCCCTTGTGTGTGGCTCACCTACCTACCTACCTACCTACCTACTTACTAACCTACCCGCCAGCCTACGGATTCAGTCTCCCCGCCCAATCGACGGTACCCGCGACGGTATACGTATCCACGTGTCTGTGTGTATCTGTGTGCGTGCGCGCGGCATCGCCCCGCTTTACACACCGCGGCGGCACGGCTTACTCACCACCGTACGGACCACTCCGCCGCTCTCGTCGCGTCTCACGAATCTCCTCCGAGAGAACTGCTCTTGCTGATATTCCGCCTCGTCCCGCACCGGGAAGGTGAGTGAGAGGGGAGAGGGATATCACACGCCTCGCGAGAGAGGACCTGGACAACGGAGCACGGGCGCCAAACGATCGCCGGACGGTGGTGAGCAACGGTGGTTAAGCTCCTTCCGTCGCTCCCGAAGTGAGAGAGAAAGAGAAACGTTGACAGATCAGGATAGTCTCGTCCTGTCGACGCGACACCAATACATCCCAGATTGGCATCGGGGGATCGGCACAGTGCGGAAATCCCTCGGAAATCCCTTCGGATTCTCGCTGCGCTAGAGAACTGTTTGCGAGATTACGAGGGTCGGGATTATCGTTTAACGCGCCGATCGAGAAACTTCTAGTCAAAAAGAATATAAAAACAGGAGTTATCACCTGTGATCAGGAGTTGAAAACGGGGGAGAAGAAACTGTCACGAAACTCTCGAGAAACTCTCAACATTTCTCTTGTCTACGGTGTGGTGTGTGTGGTGGTATTGAAAAAGGGACAGGGGCCACTCGTGTATTGCCTGAACGGGAACGATCCAAACACCGTTATCCGAGCACGTGGTCGCGCAAGTGTGGAAACAAGGAGCTTCCGGAGATTGGATGTATCATTGAAAAAAAAAACGATCCAAAAGTTAGCGGAATGTTTGTGCGGATGTTTCGATATCCCTCATCCTCGTAGGGGGCCGACTTGCCGACTTGTGCACGTGGAAGAAGAAGGAAGGGAAGAGTGATCTCTCGAGTGTGAGGATAGTGTGTTGTTGTCAAACGAGTGCTCTTCCGTCATCCCCGTCATCCACTTTCATTCCGCTATATCTCTTCTCCCCCAGTGTTGTCTGACTCTTTCTCTCTTTTTCTTTCTTTTTCCCCTCATCTCTCTCTATCTCGGGTCCGCATTGTGAGCAGGGCAAAGATGGAAAAGTGTCACGAACCAACGGAAGTGCTACCACCCTCGGCTGCAAGGTCGTGGTATGACGTATAAGGTAAAGCAACTTACGATTTTCTCTCTCTCTCTCTCTTTCTCTCTCTCTCTTTCTTCCCGTTTTCTTCGCGTCGCGGCATCCCGGCACTTCTGAATATTTATGAGAATCGCGCGATTGCGATCGCGAAGAGAATATCTAAATTTAGGGATTAATAGCTTTAATTTAACATCAAATCGCTGATAGAGCTGATAAAATAGCAATAGTATGAGATAAAACAGAAACATCGCAGAAGCAGAGATTCTGACATCTTTTGAAAAACATAAAAACTGTTGATAGAATTTACGTTAATTTATAATAAAATAAAACTCATAACATGTGCATAAAATTAGAAACATAAATATATAATTTACGTGATCCGTCAAATTACGAGCTTAAAATTGTACAATTTAAAAATATGACATCTCGTACATATTCCTGTTTTCTGTTTGTAAGTAAAATTGTAGGATGAAAATTGCCACGATAATTTACACGATTGTTTTAAGATTTTAATCTTTATCGTATTGGAATTATAATATCCGAAAGCTCTCTTCTTTAATTGAGAGTCCCTGGGAGCATTTTTTCGTTTAGCGCCGCGGTTCGTTCAACGTCGTCGACGAAATCTCGATTCGTACTCCTTTGGCGCCGGCGTCTCGCGCGCGCTTCCGGTAAAATTACGGGGAGCTCCCATTTGAAATGCAGACCGAGGTGTTGCGAGCGCGATAATCTGCGAACGGGAACATCGAATAGTGATTGGCGCGCGAATACAGAGAGAGACTTTCATTTGAATAAAGACAATCAAACGCGCACGCACAGTCGAGAGTGTGATTACGGAAGTTGCCTCGCGCTTGTCTATGTTACATCTGACGCATATGCGCACCTCGCGAGGAGAAAATATGGTAATATGACAGTAACTAGAGCTGATTAGTATAAGATGTAAACATTATCTGCTGCATTATCTTTAATGACGCGCAATTTACAATATCAGAAATTTTTAAGTGCTTGACAAAAGTGTCGATCAATTTATTAATGCTATGAATATATTATTTCGGATATCCGGGAGCATTATTTGTAACTTAGGATATCCAGGTTATATAATAATCATAAATTCAAATATTATCTTCTACACTGAAAAAATTGTATTCTCATTTTAAGAATTTCCCACTTATTTTTAGAATACCCTGTTCTAAAATAGACGCCAAAAGGATCCTTTTACATACCTTAGAAGGGGAATCCTTTAAAGATTAGTATCAAATATTCCTAATTCATAAAAATGTAGACGAAATGAGATTTATTTTTACATTACTTACGTGAACACCTTGCTCAAGTCTTTTCTTCGAGGCACTTATTATCTTCTTTCCATCCATTCTTCTAATAAACTAAAACCATTCAGTGACAAACATTGCACTGTAAATTGTAACACTATATAACCATATACGTTGCTGCAACAATATGACTATATGACGCTAAATAAACAGTCGGCATAAAAAAACATACGACTGTTTATTATTAACAAAGAATATATTCTTAGTTTTAGAGGATGTTCTAGAAACGCTTAAAAATATCTGTTAAGAGAGATCTTATGCATAGTATACAGTCCTCTTACTTCGAGAATACAATTTTTTCGATGTCGTTGAGAAAAAGAAACTGATAGTGTTTGTTTAAATTTATATAGAATATTCGTAATTATAGATCGCACACATATTTTCTCATGAGAATCCAGCTTGAAAAAAATCTTACATAATACAGAATGAAACGATATCGCACGTATTTGTCACTAGGATCATAAGTTCGCGTCTCGACATTTCGCACAAAAACACATCGGACATTTAACTCGTTCGAAACCAGTTCCAAAGCTGCGCTTGCGATCACTCCCGCGCAAAAGCGAAGTCGCCCACGCTCGTCCTTACATCACGGTTTGTTCTGCCGGAAAGCAGACGTTGCAAAAGCTACGTTCCTTCACCGCGTTCCTGCCATTTCCTCGTTCATAAATTTACGTGCCTCCAGGCGTGCGCCTCGACTGCGCCCATTCGAGGGACAGAGAACACGTAAGACTGTCTGATACACGAGACACAAGCAGGAGACCTTGATAAATATATCTTTATTGAAATAATCAAAATACTACATATTGCATTGACATGATATAAAAACAAAAGTGACTAGTGTCGAATTATTCGAAAATTCATACATTAAGTTTCATTCGCATAAATGTGCCTGAAATTCAAAGAATTTTAGACTGATTTTATCCGAAATTCAGACGAGTTTATAATTCGCGACAAAATTTGGGATAGAATTCTATTTAGAATTTTACATGCAAAGCAGAAAGTATATTTGAAGCAAAAATACACATGTATACATAATATACTCATGATATATTCATTAAGAATTCTCTCTCGAATTTTTTCGTAAATTATAGACCGTGTAAAGAGTGGCTTTCGCATATATTTATTAAGTGACAAAAATTAATAGGTAAATAAAAAACCAGAAAATTTTAATTATTATTTATCGATGAGTTAAAATTGGTCAATCAGATTCTTTTAATTTTATTTGTGCAAATTAGATTCTCCATAAGAATAGGAGATGCGGGTCACAGAATGCTTGATTAAACGAGATATCAACGATACATTATTCATAGAATATGGTTTGCGTTGATATATATCAACGACGGTTTAATTAATTGATAACAGGTAAGTCGGGGCGCCATAATTTTTGTCGTCGCCAAAATATCTAGACCGACGGCACAGACAACAACATCATAAAACCGCGCTAAGAGCTCTCTTGTTCCATTATTTCCTTCTCCTATTGCTCTCGCTGTTCCCGCTCGATCCATCTCTAGCAATTTGTTAGAAAAATCGCATGAAAGTAATTGTAAATGATACACCAAAATTTTTAAGAAAGTAAATTCACATGAGTTTCTTTCGACCTTTCTTTTATTGACAAAATTGAACTGATAACTTACGACATCGAAGGAAAACGAGCCTAAAAATTCGCATTTGCACGAATTCCTTTTGGTTTCAATTTTATATCATCATATATACTTATGAATAATAAATTATATTTTGAGATTTTTTTGGTTCAAGTATTTCGAAATTGGCTTCTTCAAATAAAATCAGTTGCCCTTTTATCTTTAATATTAAATTCATTATGATTGTTTAGAGATATCCCTTTCAAAAAATAAATAAATAATTTATGATCTCAAGGTTTTATTGTGATATAGGAATTAATATAATTATAATTAGTAAAATAAAAAATACTAGTAGTTATAATCTCACATTTAAAAAAATTTAAAAAATTCTAAATTTTTAATTATCTATTACATATAATATATAACATATAATATATATAACATAATAATAATATATATAAATAATAAAACATATAATATAATAATAAAGAATAAAATATATAAAATATATAATAAAATATATAATATAATAATAAAAATATAAACTTTTATTATATTTTTACTCATAAACTTCCTTTTTCTTCGAAGAAAGCAGAATCACATATATATTATTTTATACATGAAGAAGCGAGTCAAATCACAGCTAAATATATATCGAGCTAAACATACATCGAGCTAAATATATATGATTTAACAGAAAGCCATAGATAACAACACACCCGGTACGTTTTTCTCTTCAATCCAATCCTTACAAAACCGAGTAGAATGTGGCAGTGTCAAGCAGTATTACACGAACGACATTAGGATCTCCCATCTCCTTTTTTTTTACGTTGCTCAACAAACCGGGCAAATGTATACAAGCGTCGGCAGATCGGTATTTGAATACGGCAACTATTACGAGAATGGAGAACGCGACAATCATGAGAGATTCCCAGACGTTCGAACAATGTCCTCACCTCGGTTCTGAACTGGCGCAAACGGCAATAAAACAGTCACCGAACGACATTACCGTCATCGAGTACCGGCCATTAAGTGATCTCCTACCAACCAGCGTCTTCCATGATCCGCGATTAAATTGCGCATTGTTACAATTCCATAAATTGAAAGGTAGAAAGTCAATGAGAAGTGCGGCCTTTTATCTCCCTTAAACTTATTTTCTTTTTATTCCTTACTTGTCCTCAAAGTGTGTATCTCTCTTTTAAATTATGTCTCCATAAAATATTTTTCACGTAAAGTCTTTCCTTAAAAATGTCAGATTCCCAATTTCATTTCCTTCACTATATCGTTTATATATGTACATACTTTAGCATAAACTTTCAATTATAAAAAGTTAAATTAAATTATCATAAATATTGGGATATTATATAATAGTTTTATTTAATGTTTTATTTTAGTATAAATAGCCATCCATACGTTCGTAAATAAATTATTTAAATAAGTGTACTTTTTTTGCGACATAAACAGATTCACTCTGTAATGCAAAAATTATACCCTACTCCGAAGAACAAGCTTACTTTTATTTTTTATTTCAATAAATTTTGTTTTTAAAGCACTTCTCTTCCAAATTATATCTCCACAAAATATTTTCCACATAAAATCTTTTCTTAAAAATGTTAGATCTCCAATTTTAAAGTTTCGCTTCCTTCACTATATCATTTATACATTAGAATAAACTCGCTTTAATTCTATAAAAAAAATGAAACAAAATATCTTGTGTGTGAATCTTGGAAGATTATAATAATTTAATTTAATGTTTTATTATATGTCAACATAGCCGTCAACAAGTTCGCAAATAAATTATTCGAATGAGCGCAATTTTTTTGCGATACAAACAGACTCGCTCTGTGATGCAAATTGTACTCCGCCGGAAAAGGAGCTTACATAAGACGCCGTTTAGGAGGGGAAAATTGAAACAATTTCAATAGTCTTTTCACGGGGATACCTGTAGCCGTAAATGTAAATTCGTCTCACGACAAGATCTTCGGTAGCGTAAAACTGCGGTGCGTGGGCTCCGCGTCTATTTATACATTCTCGCGCGTACAATGGACTCGCTGTCTTTAAATTAAATTCGACGAGTATCGCAATGCCATTGTTTAGCTCATTGCCGTTTAAGAGACTCCGTCTCGTGTTATAGACGATACGGAGACCGAAAAAGCCTCGGAATTCACAATTTGCGTCGAGTGTCAATGCGACTCTGTAATGAGCAATCACGATAGCAGCCGCTACGGATATACGATACTCGCGTATCTCATTGATAACGGGCATTCGTGCATCGATAACGATAAGTTGTAGAAACTTGATGTTGCTCCTCGATTCGCCTGTCCGCATAAAAAAATATGCGCGCGGACCGGTTTATACATAAAATTATAATCTGCCAGTAATGTCGCATCACAGGCTGAAACTATCGACTCTCGATCGGTGTCATAAAAGACGTTTATGCTCTCTGAATTTTATAATTAGTATAACGGACCTCAAAGTGCTCCCGGGAGGATTCAGAATAGGATCGAAATCTGTACCGCCGTTTAATGTCGATTGCGCGAATTTTGCGAATCGCCGCTCGCGATTCACGAAAATGTCAATTTACAGACTGGTTCGAGGCAAAAAAACATTCCGCAAACAAACAAGAAATTTTGTTGCACATTCGTTCCGCCAAAGTATCCCTCCAACGAGAGACCAAAGCACGAATATGATACTTTTATGACCAAGCAGCGAACGTTTATACTGTGTATTTTTTACTCCCACTTTGATTTATAATCTGAAGTAAAACCGCCGTGTAAGGACGAGATATGTTTCTTTCAAGCAAATTAAATATTAATTAACTATTCTTATTGAAGTAAGAAATGCGAAAATTATCCCGTAAACCCAATCAGGCGCCGATAATCTCATCGTTAACTTATGAAAGTGCAACGGTCAATTTTATATAATAAACTTTTCGTCCACCTTTACGTGAGATTATACTATAACAGTGCTATAAGAAGCATAATATCGTTCGTTATTTAATTGTAATGAACGCGACAATATTAGCCTTGGAAGAAAACTGCATCGGCTGCGATCTTCGAATGGACAATGCAGCGACCTTGCTAGCGTGGAAAGATAATTGTAGCGCCTCGATGGAAACTTAAATTTAAGGCCATAGCCTACATTCGTGATGTAAGAACGACGATAGCATCGCGCGGTGCGTAAGGTGGTAGTGAACGGGGACGTAAAAAAGGGCTGAACAAAAACCTTCATACATCATTATTCCACACGCGTGTATGTATATGCGTATGTGTCTCCGTTTTATGCGTGTGTACACAAGTTGACCCTCTTATTTCATCTCGCGCGATAAGATGATTCACCTCCTCTCTATTCGTTGCTTAATCGAATATTATTTTAGATGACATTTTATAACTGGATAAATATTTAGAGATGCGATATTTAATTTAATTAAAAATATACGCGCGATGTGAAACACGCGATTAAAGAATGCGGTAAGCATAGAGAGAGATGACACTTCGTGCCCAAATTAATGTGAAACGAATTGACTTTATGATTTTAATTATAAATAATTAGGCAATATGTTGTAACAATTGAAGTAATAACGTATTATAGACAAAACATGATATTAGTTCCATTTTAGAGAGAATTGTGCAATCAAAAATATTTAATATTAAAATAATATAATAATTTTTTAATAAAAATATAGTATACACAATTCAGAAAATATAAAATAAAAATTACAATAAACATAAATATATAATACGTGCAATTTTGCAAATTTATTTGAATAAAAGTATATAGGTATATACATTGTCAAAAAGTATGCACAAATAAATAAAAAAAAAGAATTATATAAGCTTTTGTAGAAATATGAAAATTAAGACAACTATAAATTGACACTATTGAAAACTTCTTCTCTTTGGCAATACGGTAAGGATGAGAATTTATTGCGTGCACATCAGATGCGTTTCTGATTTACTTAATCAGCCTTCCATCATCGCTGCATACACTTGTTACTTCTTGCTCTTCATTGCGAGACAAGCCGCCTCCTGGCTTGGCATTGTTACACGCGAACATAATCATAAATTGAAATTGAAAACAGCATCTTGAGGCGGTCATCCGAAAAATTGAAGGAGATGTCAGTGTGTATATGTATATGTGTGCGTGTGCTACGATTTCGGTTGCTTACTTTCATTAGTAGGGATGGGATCAAGTTCAATATGTACTTAAAAATCCGAATCGAATTCAATAATCAAGTTTCATTTTCTATATATACACAACATAAAATTTCTCATAAGTACTCTCATAAAAGATTCAAACATATTTGATTCAAGTTCGAATGTACTTGGAAGTACTGCTCTTGTTTTTCGAGATACTTATAGAGAGTTCGAACCTATCTCGTTCGAGTCAACTTGAAAGTAGTTTTTTTTCGAAGTAATTATAGAGAGTTCAAAATCATGCAAACAAATTCGAACCTACTTGTAAGATACTTAATCTCATCGCTACTCATTAGTCATTTTTTTTAAATCATTCTAGAGTCAAAATTATGTTCCTATTTTCAACCTCAATTTTCTCACGTTTATAGATTTGAGAGGATTTTTCGATAGATTTAATTTATATAGAAATTGTGGAGCCTATTTTGTGTACCTCAAATAGCCAGAAAACGAACAATTTTCAACTTAAAGGTTAAGAAGAGAAGCTTTGTACAAAATTATATAATTAAATAGTTTTGAAAGAGTAATTGTAATCTGAGACTTTGTATAAAATACCAAAACACACTGATATTAGATTGAAAATTAAGATCGAAAGTAGAGGAGAAAAATTTCGGCTTAGATTTCAACCACGCGCAATTTAGCGTGCTGAAAGCGAGAAAAGATCTGTAAATATATCGCGAAAATCTATTTGCCGTCTAAAGATACTGTGATCCATTCCATTTGCCTATTTATCAACGGACATAGAAAGATAGTGGACGTTGTACGTGATTGCCGATTTGTCAGACTGAAAACGGAAATGTTCTCACGATCGATGTGGTCTATTAACCATCTACCTACTCATTAAAATCGCAGAAAATCTTCGCAAACGTCAGCATCAACGCAGAGAGAGAAAGAGAGAGGGAAAGAGAGAGAGAGAGAAAGAGAGAGAGAGACCTAGATTATCCCACGCATCCTTTCACCAATTTTCGTTTCGAGCGTCATTAGGCGACAGCCTTGTAAATGCTATCTTCGAGTATCATTTCGCTCCAAGGTTGCCGGGGCACCTGTAATTTAGACATTGATTAGACCTCTTTCTCTTTAAGCCTATCGTGATAGATCTTAATATCTTACGGAAGCCGTTGACTTTTGGCGAGTTTTCTACGAAAACTGATAGTCGATTTTACGTTAATATAGGCGGAAATACTTGGAAATACTTACAATTAGTTTTTTTCTAGTACGAAGAATTTATTCTGTGTTTTCTAGTACAAAGTAAAATTTATTCTGTGATTCTTTTCGCAATAAAATTTTTGATTTTCAACACCTTTCACTCGTGTGTAACCTTTCGAACCGAAATGATCATGGACTCATGCATCGAATGTATAAATGCAAATCAAATGTATTCAACAATAATTTGCATCAACATCTAAAACTTATCGAGTACGACGCCAAAATTTATCGTCGAACACAAATGTACGAGAGAACGAAAATTTTTTTTTCCTCAGTGAATCCGTTTATCAACTTTCAAATAGTTTCACAAATCTCGATTTTTTTTCAACATTTTACATTAATTCATTAAAATCTTAATTAATTCGGAAAAATAAATTCTATTATTATATATTATTATTTATAATAATAATAATAAAGTAATTCTCTCTATTAAAATAATATATTATGTTATACATTGTTCCTTCGAGAAATTGTAATGCAAAATTCTCGATCATAAAAAATACACTATGTCCGAAATCTTACGTACGTCCTTTACTCGCGAAAGCATTGCCAGGAAAGAAACGTAGTAACTGAGAGGTCGCCGGAGCGCGGAAAGAAATGGCCCACGAGAGGATGAATGCCGGGAGATAGTGTCCGGGCCCCGCGCTCTTGCAAGAGAGAGAGAGAGAGAGAAGATAGGCCAAAAGAGAGACGGAAGAGATGGCGTTGACTAACAAACGATGATTTCGTCGTACTGTGTGAATATTTCATGAGGAAACGGTCGGAGACGGCCGCGTAGAAGTTGGGCGGTATACGAAGATCGACCCAACGGATCGGCAGACGATCGAGCATGGAGAAAGGAGATGGGAAAGACGCGTTATATACGACAAGAAAGAGAGAGATGAGAGGAAGGAACGGAGTGACGATCGCGGAAGAGGACAGAGAGCAAAAGACGGATGAGGCAGGAGAGGGGGCTTAAAGAAAGGGAATCAGGCCACAACGGCTGGGCAATAACCGGCCCCGGAGGAAAATTCATGAAAATCTATTCCTAATTTCGTGACCGATCGCTGTATATATTTATTTTGCGCTATATAGAAGAGTCGTGCGTATAAAATCTCCTTCTAGATTTGTGTGATTTGATTGATCGAGAGAGAGAGGGAGATTCCTCGTATTTTCCTCGTACAAAAAGTATCCGTAAAAGTTGCATGTCCCGATCGATTTAATATTGATGAAACGCTTAATTTCGAGTGCTGAAGACAGTCTGCTCTCTTTCTTTACTTTCGTACAAAAGACGAGTTAAGTGTTTGTGTTCTCGAATAAATGTTGATAAAATATTTTAGTCGCCTACTTAAATATTTCCTGTCAATGTGAACGTGTAGACTATCATATTTAATAATTATGCTTATTTATTTTATTAATTTATTAATATTATTAATTTTGTAATTAGAGCGCAGCAATTCGACGATACTTGTGTGATGTTAAATCTTTTTAAACCTCTTTTTAAACTAAGAGACCGACATATTAATGGATCTGTACATATATTTTATATATATATAAATTGTTTAAAGTTTATAGGATATTAATGGATATTATTTTCTCGTTTCTTTTTTTGTAATTACAGCTGAAAGCGCGATACATACGCAAAATTAAATGTTTAATTACTTGGCACTTCCCGATTTGCACTGTTTCGCTAACGGAAACTAATAACGGGCTAATCGCGATTAATTAGGAAGGCACTTTCTAGAACGTCCAATTAAATTACATATGTTCAGTCTTGATCAGCCTTGATGCGCCATTACTCACGGACATTTCCCCGTTTATTTTCTAGATTGTCGCGCTTCTTGTTTTCTCATTCGCAGTCGATTTCACTCCTTTTAAACATCGACATTATCAATTATATAATAATATAAAAGAACCTTCGAAAAGCTTTATAATTATCATATAAAGCGTGTCAAAGTACTATTTAGTTTCAGAGCAACGTACACTCAAAATTGGCAATTAAAATTGTTAAGATCTGAATGACAAGTCTGTAAAACATTCTTTTTAAGAAATCAGAAATTTATATCAGAAAGAGATTTTGCGAAAAATATATTTTTTAATCGTGTTTCTATAAACAATGTATAAAAATTTTTCGCGAATTTTTCCGATCATATTTTTAGGAAACTTTATACGCAATAATTAAGTTGAAAAAATATTTCTCTGTCTCTCGCTCTTAAAACAAACTTTAAAGATTTAATAAATTTGAATCCAATTAAAAAATCATGCATATTAATGTAAAAATTTCTAAGAGTATTTATGTAATAAAAGTACGATATTGCCGAAACTATTAATAGCACTAATCGACGAATATAATCGCGAACAATGTGAATCGTCGTGGGCGAGCTAGCGAGCGACTCTTCACCGACTCTTCAGCAACTATTCACCGCGCTCGCTCACCATCAAACTACTAACGGTCAGTTTCGCAAACTCGGATATCCGCCAGCGGGTAGAAATCATTTTCAGCGCGGTTAACAGAACTAAGAAAATTGTTGCGCCTTGATGATGATCGTGTCTAATGGCGGAACCAATTGTTGGATATCTATGTTACGCCAGAACCCTTCGTTGTTTCGCCTCCCCGATCGTTCCTCTTCCTCTTTTCCTATACTTCATCATCCTAATCCGCGGTTCCCCAACGAATTATTACGGCTTGAACGCGATGGAAAGACGTTATAGAATTCGCGAGAAAGGCTCGTAGGGTATACTGTGTTCGCGACGGATCTTGATGTTGCACCTACCTGTTATCCACAGCCGCAGGTTGTACTTCAATACTTTCACAGTCGAGTTTTATCATAGGCAACTTTTTACCAAATGTGAAACTATATTATAAGCAAGATGCCGAGCAGATATGCCTATTGCATATCTGTATATGTTTCTCGGTATTATACTTAGAATTTATCCAGATACACTGAATGATGAAACTTATATTTCAGAAATTCAATTTCACGTGCAAGTAATACGATTATATTGATAATTCTTTTCTGGAAGCTATACCTACTTTTACAATTTCTCTTTCTCTCTCACTTTCTCTATTTCGTTATTTATATACAATAAGTACTACTTATTTATTGCTCACGCGGAAAAAATTGCACGAAATTACCAAAAATAACGACAAATGTTAATTATCAATATATTAATGAATGAAAAAAAATTTTAAAGTAAAAATTAATAATTTTCTAATTAATTAGCCTCGCGAATTCCTTCAACTACCGGCTCGATTTTCAGTGAAGTGAAATCTCAATAAAATCGAGGCAGAATGCGAAACGAAAGCAACAAATTAAGTGAGCAAAAGTGAGGCGAGCGCAGGAACTTATTAAAACCTCGAAAATGCGGCTAAAAATTATGGCCAAATTAACTTTTCTGTGAATTGTGAACGTTCTTCATTTTCAATATCCAATACAATATCCACCATATGTTTGTAAAGAAAGTAAGAATAAATTTTAAAAGAGTTCATAGTCATTAAAAACAGTTTATCAAAAATTTTTACATTTCTCTCTCTTTCTCTCTCTCTCTTTCTCTTTCAACGGATAAAAATACGCTATTAAAAAGGAATTAACATAGGATTAACATAGTAATCATTCTTTTCATATAATAGGCTTATGAGTAACGCGGAATTCGACGAAAATGTTTGTTTTACGATTAGAAGTTAGGTCGGAATTCCGCATCGGCTTGCTTTCATGAAAGAAATGTCTCGTATGAGTCGCGCTATATAACTAAATCATCGTATAACCGATGGAGAAAATTGTCGAATAGTACGCCGCTGAATGCCGAGATATGTTCAGACGCACGCGCGTCTGAAATATTATAAATTCCGCGGATACGTTGCAAAAAGGAAAATCCTCAAACGACGAAGAGAGAGAATCGTATCGCGAGCGCGCGCAATATCGCAATCGCGTCATTAAAATTGTCGGCAAGTCCGAAATGCCGATTTCTTCCTCTTTAATATCTCGCGAATGCTATTCGGTCAATCGCCCAGGCTCACCGGGCCGGAAAAACGCGTAAAAAATCCGCGAGATGGAAGTCGGTTTCGCTCGGGCAGATCGTTGCTCAATCCTGAAACGGCCAATCTCGCGATATAATAGTAATGGAGTTGTATTACGCAATAGCCTCGGACACTTTTTTTTGCGAGGTGATAATAAATTTCTTCTCGCCGAGACTTTCGATGTGCTCCTCGCGCTTCTTCGCGATTATAGACGGTCTTATTGTCACAGTCGTTTCCTCGAAAATCATCTCTTACGATTAATTAAAGCAGATAAGATGTCAATGGATACAAAAAAAGAAATGTTGGATTTTTTTATATATAGAAGACTATAAAATATATTTTTATTTTTATATAAATATATTTTTACTCTTATATTATTTTTATTTTTTTTAAACTACTATACATCCAAATATTGAAACTTTTTGCGAAAATCTGTTTGAAAGATAATTCTTAAACATGTTATTATCAAAATACATTATTATTAAAAATCTCACATATTATTTACTTTTTTTAAATGGCCAAAAATTAATTTTAATATCTTGCAGCAGATGTAAATAGCACGGTCTTTATAATAATCCAATTTTCTATTATGTTTAATACTTTTATGCCAGACTAAGAAAAAGTAATCTAACATAAGTGGAGATCGGAGGAATTACAGATGATACGTTGTTCTCTTGAAAGCAGGATTGCGTTTGCCAATGACAATATTCTGTTTCCTTTCGTGACACCTATTAAGGCCACCGACTGTAAAAATAGTGGCAGCCGGATGAGCCTTAATCTATCAGTTTCAGCACGAATAGGAGAAAAAGATAGTTGCCGATAAGGCCGTTGATGTACTTCGCATGCGTGCTTCCGAGTAAATGAGACGACGGTCTCGAAGATTAATGATCGCTTGGCGAGGTCTCTATAAAATGATGAATCATGAAATTTGAAATGTTTTTTTTATAAATTACAATATCATCTTATCATTTGCCTTCGCCGTTTGACTATTCAATTAAGAAAGTTTGTCGCTATATGTTGATCGAGTTGATTAGGTGGATTTTAATTAATTTTCTGTTGAAATAAGAGACGAGGGAAGAGCAGAAAAATATGCACGCGTATTAGATACTTCCCAGACCTTCCGATTTTCACTTTCAAGAAGCAGCCGAGCCGTCGATTAGAACCGATTTACATGGATTGACTATGATCATCACGCGTCATCTTTCATCTGTCAGTTTACGCGTAACGTCGCCAGTAGATTAAAGAGCCATTAATTTACTTTCGTAGAAAAAGAATCGCCTGACACACGCACACCATACACGTTTGACACGCACATAATTCATTCTAACGCCACGCAACATTTACAAATTTCACGTCGAGACATCGAGAGGATACATAAAAAAAAGAAAGATCCGATCTTAAACGGCTCTTCTCTATTAAGCACAGCGAAGAGTACACTTAAGCATATATACGCAATCACTGGTGAATTATAAATCACTAGTGAATTAATATGTTTGTCAGTTTGACACACAAAGATGCATTTATACTTTCTTACTTATTAGCTCAATTTCCTGCTGTCAAAAAAAATTTCCCCTGCAAAAAATAATAAATACAGATCTACAGAGAGAGATGTACAACTTGTTTAGTCTGTAGATCTGTAGATCTGTACACTGAAAAAATTATATTCTCATTTTAAGAATTTCTCCACTTATTTCTAGAGTACGCTGTTCTAAAATAGGCGCCAAAAAAGGATTCTCTTATCTTAAGAAGTGAATCCTCTAAAGTTTAGTACCAGATATTCCTAATTTATAAAAATGTAGACAAAATGGGATTCTTATTTTTACATTAACAACAAAATATTTGTAAGTATTTATAAGTAATTATTTGACAGCACAGGCAAAGAAAGATCATAAAGAATGGAGGATCCTGAACTATTAAATTAGATTATGTTACATGTTACTTACTCGTGAACACTTCTGTTAAGTCGCTCAAATCATCTTTTTTGAACCATTTATTATCTTCATCCATTTTTCTAATAAACTAAAACCATTCAGTGACAAACACTGCATTGCACTGTAAATTCTAACAGTATAATATACCATATACGTTGCTACAACAATATAACACCAAATAAATGGTCCGCATAAAAAAACGTACGACTGTTTGTTATTAACAAAGAATATCTTCTTAGTTTTAGAAGATAATTCTTAGTTTTAGAAGAATATTCTAGAAACATTTAAGAATATCTATTAAGAGGAATTTTATAGTATACAGTCCTCTTACTTCGAGAATACAATTTTTTCGGTGATAAAGTATTAGCGGTAGAATCATAAATTGTTACATTTTGAAAAATGTGCTTTTTGCACTGAAATTGAATGGCTTTCATAAGATAAACATTTTTCATTTGAATAATATTTTTATTTTTTTATCATTTGATATTACAATCAATAATGTGCATATTGAGTATGCTAAAATATTAAATATATAAACTAAGAAAAAAAAAATATATATATACATATATATACGTATATATATATTTATAATATACGTATTTTAAACACGTATAATTCACAACTCGGTCAATGCTTGCAATATAAAAGTAAATTATCAGAGAGAATTTAAAAAAAAAATTTCCCGAGTTTCAATAAAATCCCATGAGAATTCTCTGATTTTTCTACCTGAAAAAGAAATCCCTGAGAATTTCAGGCTTTCCAAGTTTTTCCAGGAAGTATAGACACATAGGAAGCATATTTATGAGCGGACGCAACTACAATGTGAATTGTACGCGTTATTGGCAAGGCTACCGGCTATACAATGATAAAAAAGAAACACGCGCGCGTGGGCATCGAGCATGTGGGCTACCGCGCACACCCGAAGGACGCACATTCGGCTTTTTACATCACGCGAAATCATAAATGATAATCGGCGATGCATGCGACGCGTGTACCTTCCGGCATACAATACATACGTTGTCGGCGAATTAATTCCCGCGCTGCGCCGCGCCTCGTAGCGCGCGAAATTCATGAATAATGAACGATGTCGGCCAAACTGAGAGCAACATTTAAAAGTTTAAACGCTCCGTATCGCAGCCTCTCTCGATTTGCGTGGCGTCTTTTAAAAGTGCGCGCCTTTTCACCGAGACCTTTCACCGCGCGTGTTCCCTTCGCGGATTATTCACCACCTGTTACTCGTTGAACGTGCGTTAATTGAGTTCAAAATGAAAACAATAACAACTCGAGTATTTAGGTTAATTTTAATATCATATCAACCTAATATAATATTTAATATATTTTTTCCACACACACACACACATATATATATGTATATTTATTTATTTATATAATTCTGAAAAATGTTAAAAATTAGTTTAACAAATTTTTTTTCAATACATGATATATGGCTGATGCGATTTTGACAAACTAAGATGCGATTTAAGAGATCTGTTGCCTAAATAGCACTGATTGCAAAAGTTTATAATTTTTTAATACTTAGAAAAATAAAAATAAAAAAAATATATTAAGAAAGAAAAGAAGATGTCCATTTTTATATGATAACACACTAAAAAATATATCATTTTGAAAAGTATTTAAAACATATGATTCTTTTTTAAGTGTGATACTCTCTTTATTTAAGCAATCTTTCCGTTTATAAAGTAGATATTCAAATATTTATTCTTTTTAAGATTTTAATAAATTTAAAATTCTACATTGATTTAAATTTATTCCCGTTGCAAATTTTCCGAGAATTTAAATTGAAATTTTCACGATTGTTCGCTCGAAAGGTACTATAATACGCAGATCTGCGTGCTCCCGGCTTTAATCGACGGTAAAATGCTTCGATCTGCGTATATCCTTTGTATCCATTGTTTACGTCCTTTCACCGAGAGCTGCCGAACGTACGCTTTCCGATGAATCATAGCCTTAATGAGCCCGATAAACTCAAGCGCTTCGCGTAATAACGATTTTTCTTTATAACGAAGAAGACTCGCTTCTACGTACGCGTTACGTGATCGCGCTACGTCATATCCTCCGTCTCTTTAAAAGCGCGAGAGGAGCGTACGGTCGTTACTGCTATAACACGATAATGTGATAGACGCGAGAGATGGAGCAGGCGAAACTATTTACTCGCTTTCAAGATAATGAATATATTCCTTTAGAGCCAAGTGGTCAGTTTTTCGCATTACGCGCGTTGTTACACGCTGTATTTCACAAGTTTATAAAGAGAGCCGCGCGCTTCCAATAATATAGTAATAAGGTAATTGGACAAGAGAGATGCCTGGTAACATAGTAGAAGTATCAGCAGGCGAGTGCAAAAGGATGCACTTGTACTCTCCTGCGATTTCTTACCAGAGGAAAAACATGCGGTTAAAATACATTATTCCAGAGAAACTTATATTAAAAAATACATAATCTATACTAATATATAAAGAGGTAAAGTTTGTTCCATTGTTCGGGGTAATCTCAGAAACTACTGAACCGATTTGAAAAAATATTTCACTGGTGGATAGCTTAGATCTTCCTGAGTAACATAGGCTATGTGCCAAATTGTAATTGACATATATATTTGCCCATCCTCACAAATCCGCAACCACATACCGAGCGCGCGAAGCGCGCGAGGAACAAACGCCAGCTAGTGTTAATATATATATATATATTATATATATATATGTATATTGTATATATATGTATATATATATGTACATATATATATTAATATATATGTGAGTGGATTAACGAAAAATTTCCACCCCATTCATTTTCTTACCGATTGACTTTTACGAAAAAACCGAACACATCTTTCTGTTCGAAGGAGATACATATATAATAAATTTAAGATACATAGTATAATAAATTTAACGGTGCTACTTTTTTTATCTTTTATTGGGATAGAGTTATTCTTGCACAAATTATAAATGGCACAAGTTTGCAACAATTTCGAAGAGAGGCTTTATAATTGCATAAGAGTTGGTGGAAAGCATTTGATAAAGTAAATTATTCTCCGAATCATCAATTTTTTTGGTACCTAAGACTTCCAAATGCAATTTCTCAGAAAGTATTCACTCAAACTCATTTTATTTATAATAATTTAATTTTATTTATAATAATTTTTTTTTAATTTTTCAATATAATTTGGCTACATCAGTATTCGATATTTTTATATATCAATATTATATATCAGGTTTATATTGTATATAACAATCAATTCTTTCTATTTCCTCTTCATCACCATAAGAATTTTATAAAAATAAAAAAAAAATAATTTATACATCAATTATATTACAATTTTAATTTAAAAAAGTTCTGAAAAAAATACGGAAAATGTTGTTACAACCTACATCCATACAAAACTGCAAAAAAATATAAAAGAACATTTCTGAATTTAATAAGAGAAAGAAAAGATTATGTAATTTTCTAAGAAAATGTCTATCCACGTTTACATAGTCAGAAAATATTTATTTATAGAAGCTGTTAAAATAATTATACGCCCGCATATATTTGAATGCGCCCAACCATCGAAATTTTTTCCGCACAACTGTCTCTTGTACACTCAAAAGTAATATTTTTGCGTCGCGCAATATATCAATTTAGCAACGTACGACGCACTTTATCTTCCCGAGAGAGGGCGGTGCTTAAAGCGGCGCGCGCGTCGTAATTAAATGCCGGCACTTCTTGGCTTATCGGCAAGAACGATCGGGCCCCATATGCGAGTCCGATGCATAAAAGAGAATAAAAAAGAACACATGCAGATCGATATATGCCTCTTTATTTTCTTTCTTTCTTTAATTCCTCACACCGTTCTTAGAACGCAGATGGTAGAGACAGGAGAAAGAATTGTCGAAAAAAGAATGGCCGATTGAAATCTCGCGCGCGATACGACATTTGGACAACTTACTTCCTCTCACAGGAGAAAACGAGCGACGAATTTCTTGAACGAACGTAAATTTAAAACTGAGGATATATACGCGCGCAATGTATGTAAAATCCTTCTGAAAGGTGTTTCGTAAGTGCCGAGTCGACGAAGAGAGGAGGGGAAGTAAAACGAAAATTTTTTATTGCTTTAAAAAGCACACCATATGCTTAAATATGTCGTAAAATCATTAAAATCATTAAAATTTCCCGCAAGTATTATTATTATTATTATTATTAGTAACTCTCTTAAAAATGTCATGATGAGAGAATGGACATTCGAGAGAAAAGAAAATATTAGTGACCAGTTACTATGATGAAATTTAGGTCGTACAATACTTCAGTAATTTGGGAGTATTATAAGAGAATAATTCAAGCATTAAGAAATACTTATTATGTGCGCGAGAAGAAAATTGCCGCTTCCTTCTTTTGGCTCCGGCTTGGCACTTCTCTTTCTTTGCGAAGAAAGAAGAATTACGTCACACGCGAGAAAAAACGGCCGATTAAAATCTTCCTCGTGCTCGACAAGCGACCCAGGGACGTGCCTCGTTTGGATAACAAGTGGATAAATATGCGTTACATGACCGACGTTTGTTCGGTTACACGCAGGAATTAAAGTGAAAATAATTATCGTGCTTGCTATCCGCAAAGAAACGATCTGACAATGAGATGTAGTAAATCAAATTTTAAATCCATTATAAGGAAAACAAAAGAAGAGTAGCAAAATTATAAAAATTTTCAAATAAAACAGTGATTAAAAATTCTTACGCATTCTTAAAGATCTTATTAATCTCAATATTTTTTATTTTTTATTGGAAGCATTTTTAATAATAACGCATATATCGACAATTACAGGAGCGCTCGTAATAATTTTGTTTCAATTTAATTTTTGTTTAATTTTTCGAAATTATTATATATATTCTAAGCGTAATTAATTTATTTATTTTAGTAAATGTGTTTATAAAATGATTTCCGTTTACTTCTAGACATTTATTAACGCGATAATATAAAATGAACGCCGCACGTTTATATTTTACTTTAAATGCGCTTCAATGTGCTTCCAGTAAAAAATATTCAAATTAATAAGAACTTTAGGATTGTATAAGAATTTAACCATCGTTTCATTTAAAATTTTGTAGTTGCCCTTCTTTTGCTCTTTTTGCTCTAAATTTTTTTTTATTACATAGTATGAATAAGCTCTTTATTCGATACAATTTAAAAGAAAGTTTATATCTTCAATAGTTCTATAGAAAATAACAGAGTTAGTGAGAAACTCTCTCTCTCTCTCTATATATATATAATAAATTCATTTAATTTTAGGTTATTTATACTCAAGATGCGTGGTTCTCTCCACTAATGTAATAAAGCGACTGATGTATTCAATAGGGTATCGCATAATACCGAGATACATGCGGCCCTGAAAAAGCATTTATCGTACACGTAGGTGAATGTCGGCAGAGAAATCATACCGGCAAGGACGATATAGCGAGAGAAAGAGCAGGGACAAGGAGACAGACCGGGCAGGAGAGAGAGATACATACAAACCACGCCCGGGCTCATCCCGACTTTCTAGAAACCGAAAACTGGATCGCGCGGCTGCCAGCATCTCGAGATCTCGAGAAACGTCAGTCTCCTCGGATTGATTCACGTAACAGACGTCAGTCTTTTCGCCGACCGCACGCTCCCTTTTTTCTCTCTTTTTCTTACTTCTCTTCTTATTTTTCTCCTCCCGTTCCGCGTAACTGGGCGCCGCTCGGTGAAACTGCATTCGAGAGAGAATGTAGATTTTTAAAACAAACCTAATCAAAAGGCAATCAAAATGTTTGCGCTAGCTAAGAATCAATCATCTAACCGACGATTTGTAAGATTAAAATTTTCTTCTAAGATAAAGATGAAAAAAGGGGAAGACGAGATTTTCAACGTTGATTCTATATATCGATTATAGCAATCGATAGTACCTTGGAAAGCAATATTGACTTGATTCATTCATTATAACGCAAAGTTTAAAGCAATAAAGACCCAACGCATTCCAAGCGTATATCACCGAGTTTCCGTTTTTCTTTCCGAATTCGACAGAGGGCGTCGCTCGAGGATGCGTTTGCTCGAGTCCGCCGCGCGAAAGTTTCTCTCCGCGCGGAGTATTATTACACGAGCGAGCACACAAGGGAAAGTACATGTAAATCGAGCTTAATCGACCGGATCTCATACCGGACGACACACGCTCTACTACTATCACTTTCTTCGAGACGCGCGAAAACGCGGCGCATTTTCTGCGCAACGCGAAGAAAAAAAAATCGACAATCCGCGTCGTATATAACATGCGCACACACTTTCGACTTCGTTTGCGCCGGTTAAGTCGCGCGCAAGGCATCCTCGTCCATAATTAACGCTTTTCACTATTATCGTCGGACGAAGCGTGGTTTTTTTTGCGCGAGCGTCCGCTCCTTTTACGCGTCGCCACTCTTTTTCCGCCTTCCCGCTGACAACACATTGCGGAGTTTCTCTTTCGCCAGAGTGGACACAAGACGCGGCGAGGAGCGGATTAGTTTCTGGTTATTCGTAACTGGATCGAGCGCAAAACGGTACAAGCGGAGCCATCGATCGATAAGCATTCGCGATCTACGAGATCTAGACATGTTTACGGTCCGATAATAGGGGGCCAATAAATTGTTGCATTAATTACTCACATCTATGATATAAGAGATTTTTTTCAATCGCGTATTTATGCGTATCGATAGTTTATAAGTATGAATCGGGAAAATAGTTCTTTCTCTTTTTATATATAGCTTCTATTTTTAATAGAATTATATCACATTTATAGCAACACAAACTGAGTTTGTATAACCATTATTTATATATTTTAAATAAGAAAATAATTTATATAAAATGTAATTCTCTTTCTCTCTCTTTTCTCTAACAGTTATGATAATTTTAATGTTTATATTAATATTTATTAATTAATATTTTGCGTTGTTTTTTTCTGTTTCATTAAATTCCACATATTTGATAAGTCGTGACTTTTTATATTATGTTTTGTATTTCTATCAGTACACTCTCTCTCTTTCTCAGTAAATCGAACGATCTGTAATAACGACGAGTTATGTTCGCGATTTGCAATAGAAACTTCTCACGTTTCTACGTTTAGTGGCGATTAAAGATAACATATACTCGCCTTCCCGCCATACGCAAATAGAGACATCAATGCTCGCAAGAACGTGCGGTGATCTCGTCAGCTGCGTCATTGTCAGCCGAGTTATAATAATGATCTTCGAAACGCATAATCAGCGAAAAATGCTCTATTTTTTTTCTTCTCTGTACATTAAACATTCCGAGCTGAAACGTGTTAATATTTGTAGGTGAGCGAAGAACAGAAACAAACAGGAGCTAAAAATGGTTATTATATTCTTGAATTCTATATGTAATTAGACGTTTTAAATCTTAAGTTATTTCTATTGTCTTTATATTTTGAAGCAATTAAATACATGGCAGAAACAAGCAGAACTGAAAATACGGACACTTATTATCTCCGTGATGTAATTAGATCTAATTAAATGTAAAATTTTAGAAATTATATATACATATTTCTGTTATGTATATATATATAATATATAAATACAAAATATAACAGAATATATATACATATATATATATATAAATGTAGATAATATAAGAATCAATAATTCATCATTACACACTTAAACGTTTTATATTTTTTTCTTCGGTTCTTTAAATACTTCTTTTTTTTTCCATTTCAGATGTTATTTCCTCTCTAAAGCGTATTATCTATGTGATGGAGATAGAATGTGTACCTCAAAATAAATTGAACAATTAAACAATTTTCCTTTGTTACAGATATTGATTACATTGTTACAGATATATCGTTATTTCATTATATATCGCGGAAGAACTTGCGGAGAACTTTGTTCGCTGACGAGCAAAACCTCGAATAGAATTAATTACGCGTATGATGGTGATCCATTAATAAAATTCTGTCAATTAGCAGGCGCTACAGAGTTCGAAGCACGTGCCGGAACGAAATGGGGAAGCATTTAAAAATTGAGAGATAGAATACACGAGAGAAAGAGAGAGAAATTCAATGATCCATAATACGCGCGATCACAAAAATCTGATAGACACATCTTACGTATCTGGCAGGTGTTTCTACTCCATCTATATTTTTTTTCTAGCCCCGACGTGTCTGACGTCAAGTGGTAAAAATGCGAGCAGTTTGATTTGCCCGGAAGATCGATTTCTTCGGCTTCTAAAATCTTTGCCGTATAGCCTCGGGCCGAAGACACATTTATCACAACCCGATTGATGCCTTGATTTATCGAGTCCCGTAGCGTTCCTTCTCTTTGCCTTTCTCTCTTTTTCACCGTCTCTCCCTGTCTTTCACCGCTTCTTTCGCGCCGCGATCGGTAACGATGATGTTGATAGAGAAAGGGAAAAAAAAGGATATCCTTTCACTAATGTTTTCAAATCGCGTCGTTTTCTAGCGGCCCTATAATGCTTCTTTATTCTCCTCTCGCGGCCCGCGATCTGATCGCAAGCGGTAAGAAAGAAAGCCAAGCGCACGATAGGTTTTTGATTTATGAAGCACAAGCGGCGAGACTCGCTTGTCAACCGGTCGATGTTACGCGATACGTATCTCTAATAATCGGTGTCTATCTGACGATGCCACGGATTGGTATATTCAATTATTTTTGACTGACGTTTCGGGTGTCGTAATCGCGGGCGTGATCTTAAAATTTGTTTAACGCGCGTCTGCGTTGCTCAACATATTCTTCATTTTTTTTTTCTTTTGTCTTGTTAACCTTGAATTTTATTATTGCTCAATTAGTATTACGTTTAAATTGGGTATATAAACTTATTATATTTTAGCGTATAATATTATCATGTTTAAATATATCAGGCATATAAATAATATATTAAATATATATATAAATTTTGTAGTTTGGACATTTTGTCAATAATTATTTGTATCAAAGATTTCCACCATTTGATTGACTGTAGAATGCTAATTTTCCTCTGATATGTAAAGTACTTGCAAATTCAGATATCGAAAATATATTGTAATACATTATCTTTTCATATAAAATATTAACCTTCCCAATAGTACCAACCAATGTATAGGACATAATCACAAACGCCTAATATTCCATGTTTCAGATCATCCCAAGCGAAGAGCAGGAGCAAGACCGAGTGACAGAGGCAGTGTGATGAGCGGATACCCCGGTAGCATCACCTTGCCCCCGACGTTGCTGCACGACCCGAAGTATCCTCCAGCCATGCGGGAGAAGGACTCGAGTCCGAGAAAGATGCCGGGCCACATAAGCCCAAAGCAAGCCAGTATTTATCCCCTGAGCGTCCGTGTGCCGGACGTCGAGGAATTGCCGTATGACCTCAGCCATGGTCACGGCCGTGGCCTATCCAGCCCGACGAATCAGCAACAGCCACACATGAGCCCCGCAGCCAGACCACCCCAGCCGCATCACCAGGACGATCTCGACTGCGAGCCGCTCGATCTTCGCGTCGATCACAAAAAGGAACGACTCAGGGACGAGAATCAGAACGAGATCGAGGTGTTAAATCAGAACAGTCTGGGCGGCGGTCTGCCCTATCACACGGTGCTCTTCCCCCAGCATCACGCGGTACACCCGCTGGTCCTGGAGGCGATGTACAGGTCGCATCATCATGGCTCGCCGGTGCCCGATCTGCCAAAGATCCAGGTCAGAGCGTTGCCTACGATGGTACCTCTACCGCCCAACAGATTCTCGTCGTCCACCACCTCCCCCTCTTCCTCCTCGCAACCGACGGCAAGAGCCGTCAGTCCGACCGGCGGTCAACATCAACAGCAGCAGCATCAACAGCAGGGTCATACCACGCAGCAGCAACAACAGCAGCCGCAGCAGCACCAACAGCAGCAGCAGCAGCAGCAACCGCAACAACAAAGCTCGAACCTGTCACCTTACTCGATCAGCATGCAAGCCGGTCTTAAGCCCAAGGACAGATACTCGTGCAAATTTTGTGGCAAAGTCTTCCCGAGATCGGCGAATTTAACAAGACACCTGAGAACGCACACCGGCGAGCAGCCGTACAAGTGCAAGTACTGCGAGAGGAGTTTCAGCATCTCGAGCAATCTCCAGCGTCACGTCAGGAATATCCATAACAAGGAGAAACCCTTCAAGTGTCCGCTCTGCGAGAGATGCTTCGGCCAGCAGACCAATTTGGACCGGCATCTGAAGAAGCACGACGCTGACGGGCCCACAATACTGGACGAGGTCAGATCGAGGTACCACGGTCAGCTTCCCAGGGCCGACGATTCCTACTTCGAAGAGATCCGCAGTTTCATGGGAAAGATCACTTCGCAACGACAGGCCATACCGTACTTCCCCGGTCTGTTGGGCCACGCCACCGACGACTTCAGGAACGACAAGCAGCAACTCCAGCTGGAGGAGAAGCGGGGCGACTCGTCGTACTTCAGCGACCGGGACAATCTGAGCTCGAGGTCGAGCAGCACGGCCAGCAGACCGGAGAGCGTCCAGGAGGAACAGAGAGAGACGAACTCGCCGCCACTCTCGCCCGGCAATAACACCTGAGTCCTGCCATTCGATCACGATAATCCGATTATCAGCTGCGACTAGTTCACAGTTAAGAGATATTTCGTCGATTCGCGGTCGCAGTTCAAGAACGAGAAAGAATTCGAGCCGTCGGAATAGCAAGAGACTTGGAGA
Source organism: Lasius platythorax (assembly GCA_963971435.1). NCBI lineage: Eukaryota > Metazoa > Arthropoda > Insecta > Hymenoptera > Formicidae > Lasius > Lasius platythorax. Next base: position 12,512,794 of record OZ020545.1, read on the forward strand.
AGTCGAAAGAGCGAAAGTCTTAGGAATAGTTAAACTTCCAATCACGCGAGATTTGTTTCCACCAAGAACTGCCACGCTCTCGCGGTGATTCTAGATTAGTCCAAAACTACATGAAATAAATCATTCTTCGTAAAAATTCTTGCGAGCCGAGAGATATGAAGATGGAATTTGAAGACAAACAAGAGTGATCTGTTCGTGAAGGTAAATCTTATTTGAAAAATCGGGCCATGAATCTTTTGCTCAAAATGGCGAACATCAGTCGAATCAGTTTTCTATAGTAGGTTTTGATAATTACAAATTTTAAATATATATGTATATATATATACAACTGAAGGATTTCGACATAGATTCACAGTCTGCTAAGAGAAGAATTAAAATGTGGTGCCTTAAAAAAACATGTGCCTAACTTGTAGGACATATAGTCCTCGATCCTAAAGAATGCAGTTCAACATGCGGATCGATATAAAGAGCCTTAATAATAAAGTTAGATAAATGAGTAATTAAAATTACGCTAAATAATATAGTGCGCGCGCGCGCGCGTCGCGTACTATAAGTAATTTTAGACTTAAACGCGTGCTTGAGCGAGTCAGAAAGTCATATAGAGAGATAGACGAAGTCGATAGTAATTCCTAGAGCAATTTGCAAAGATGAAGAAGATAAAGAAAATATCTAATAAACTTCCAATTAGAAGGAAAAATATGAATATATTTTTGATTCATAAAATTTGGTGCTTTAATCTTACAAATTACGTTTATTACGTCTTGAATTTTTTATATGCATTCTAGTGATGTGAATGCTTGTGTCTTACACAAAATCTCATATGTTTTTCAAGGAAAAAATTACACTTGATATTAGAAATTATTGTAAATTGGTATCTCACTTGAATTTTTACTTTATATATTCATATTTTCTTCTTCTATATTTCTCAAGTTTAATATTAATTGTAAAGAGCATTTTATTCGTTGCTGCGTAATTCTGCCGAATTATACATAGAATCGCCACAACGGAATGACATGTCTAAGGTACAATTCGTTTACACTTGCAGGTCGCAATCTCTCTCCCTCCCTCACTCTCTCTTTCTCTATTTATTTATCAAGAATCATATTACACGACTTATTACTATTTTACACAAATTGTCATGATATTATCTTATTATTAATCTTGCATTGATATCCGACAAAAATGTAAATTATGTCAGCTGGTCAGTATTATTCGCAAATGGTAAAGGAATTCCGAAGGAAAAAACGACATTGTTCTTAATCCACGTTAAACCACGCCCGTTAAATTACGGCATAATGCATGACTAATTTGCAAAGAAGAAAGGATAGCGCGGGAAAAAAAGCGCCGGCGCTGTAATTAAGGCCGCTTGCAATCCTTTCGATCGTCCCTACACTTTTCCACCTTTCACGATGCATTCCTCCCGCGCGACGAGATTCTATAGCTCGAAGCTACAAAAGTCCGTACTTCGTAACACGACGATTTTATCCGAAGTAAGTCAGTGCGGTAGGATTTACACGGGAAAAAATTGAATTCTCATTTTAAGAATTTCCCACTTATTTTTAGAATACCCAGTTCTAAAATAGGCGCCAAAAGAATCCTCTTATCTTAAGATGGGAATCCTCTAAAGATTAGATCAGATATTCCTATTTTATGAAAATGTAGGCAAAATGGAATTTATTTTTAAATTGACAAAAAAGTACAAACTAAAACCATTCAGTGACAAACACTACATTGCACTGTAAATTGCAACAGTATATAACCATATACGTTGCTGTAACAATATGACCATATAAAGCCAAATGAACGATCCGCATAAAAAAAACATACGATCGTTTATTATTAACAAAGAATATATTCTCAGTTTTGGAGGATGTTCTAGAAACACTTAAGAATATCTGTTAAGAGGGATTTTATAGTCCTCTTACTTCGAGAATACAATTTTTTCGATGTATATGATCTATAAAATAATTGATGTAGCGGCTTTTTCAAATTAACAGGTACACTATAGATACAAAAGATTACAATAGCGATAAAAATAACTTTGCAGCAGGCTTTTTATAAACATATTATAGAATGCCCGATTTAACATTCATCTCTCGCGCAGCATCGTCGTAATATATCTATAAGTATCTAAATCAGTACCTAATGTATCTAATTGTAAGTGCCTAAAAATGTGAATAATCTAATCAGCATTCGAACTTAAATCACGGGGACAATGCAATTACGGATATTTCGATTTATGGATATCGAAGTCGTCGCGCACCAAAGAGATTCAGAGATTCTGGCGGACGAGAAAAAATTGATACTAGGAAAAGTCTAAACTATAAGAAGCACCGTTCGATTTTACAATCTGAAAGTAAATTTCAGTACTCGAGTAATTCGAGTCTACAGACGTAATCCGCGGATCACGAATATCGTCAGGCTCCCGATAATTTTGCTGAGAAGGCCGATAATAAAATAGCGTTTAAAAATCAAATGGGCGGATCTTGCCGCGAGATAGGGAAACAGAATCGTATGAAAGAGCACGGAAAGTTCGTCGCACTCTGTGTATCTCAAATCATTAAGTTTCCAATCGGGGAAGAAATTACGTATCAAAGATATATTGCCGCTATATCGCCAAATATATCGAAATGAAACCCAGAAGAGCAACTTTCTTTGACTGTTGGAATATTTCGAATAATACAGTTTCATAAAAAATTTAATGGAACATCTATAAACGCATATATATGTTTATTTAAACGCGCATTAGTCAAATAAAAAAGATATAGTTAAAATTTGTTAAATTATAAAACATCAATAATTAATCGCGAAATGTCACTGTTTCTGAAAAACGAAAAAGAGCTGGAGGAAGCTCTTTCTATCCGTCTCTCAAAATAAAATCGCATCAAGAGAAGAAGTCGCGATATTACATTTCTCATAATATGCAATTATCACGCCGAGGCACACCCAGAGAGGAAATTAATTATTGTTAAATAACGATGTGCACGCGGGCGCGAGATCTAATAATAAATCGTGGACTTAACAAACTTCATGATACTTTAGATCGTAATCAGTATCCCGTATCGCGGCCTTTTGAATTAATCCTGTCGGAAATAAAAATAAAAATGCAAACGCAACGAGATTTATCGATATTAATTTTCGCGTTATTTATGCGCGCGTTTCCCTAATTGCACATTAATCCTGGAAAAAAATTACGGGAGAATATATAATCAGGCGTAATATCTGATCGCATTCTTTTTTGCTCGCATTTATTTAACGGAATATACACAATATAACGATCTGTTCTATTCGATGGACGTTCTCGAAGCTCTACGTTTCTAGGCAACGTGTCCGGAAATGATATCCGAGCAAAAACTACAGCGAATAGGTAATATCACTCCGACGAACGGTGCGAAATCTCACGAGGTTCCCATCGAACCCCGCGCGGAAACCGTTCGCGGTGAAGAAAGGTGTCTCGATCGAAACCGACATAGAATCTGCAGCGTGGAAAAGCCGCGTGCTTCCTGCCGGTGATGATCGGCAAGAAGAAGAGGCGAGTATAACCGAGCGGAGTGCCTGGGTGAACGGACAATCCCCACGCGGATGATGATATATCCCCCCTCACCCCCCTTCACCCCTCACCCCACCCCCCGACGTTTCCTGCGGACGATCGTTGAAGACCTTAACGCGAAACGATGTAATCGTCTTCCGCTCCTTAAGCCAGACGCAAATTTATCGGCACTTTCTAGCGAGCATACGTTCTGGCATCACAGGTGCAAATTCCCTCGAAGGGATCTATTGACTCCAAGATTAACCCGAACAACTTGACTTGTAGTAGCGGGAACGTAATGCAAGGGTCAAGGGCGCTTAAGAAGAGTTAAGGAGAGTAAGGGCATGATTATGTATTTCGCGAGAGAGAGCTTTGCATGCGCAAGAGAGTTTCGTGTGAGGCAAATCTCGGAATTTCACGTGTGCTAGGATCTCATATGTTTGAGGATACATTCTCGTATGTTCAAGGTATCGGAAAGAGAATCGTATATAGGCAAATATTTGGGAGAGGTTCATTTGGACACAGTGCGATTAGACACAACCATTCATATCAACTGATGCCCAGCATGATTGACCGATCAGAGAGTCCTGTGTTCAATTGACCAATAAACAATGTGTCCAATTGAATGTCACCCTAAATATTTTACATACACATTCTAGTAGGAAACGGGCTAACAAGAACCAGATGCAGAAATTAGGCGCAACAAACTTGTTTTAAAATCTTCTTCATTTAATTTGAACGTTATGATTCTTCCTTTGGATCATCTTCAGCAGATCGATTAACAAAATTCATGTGTCTTGATCCTCGTCTTACGTCTTTGATAAATCCTCTATAAATTCCAGCCGTTAAGAGATGACGAGAATAGTCCGAAAAGTCAGGTATTAACAAACAAATGAAAGTTGAAGGAAATAATGTAAAATATTTTGAGGGAAAATTGAGTAAAAGAGGAGGAAAGAAGGGACTCACCGAAGCGATCGAAGACGAGATGAAGAACAAGGAGCGAAAAACGTACACGTCATGACTTCAGCGATATACAAAACAGAACTGACGGTTGTAAAATATAAATAGGTCATACATAAGTATGACCGCCAGCACGCATGCGGTGGAAAAGCACACAAGTGGGGGAAAAATATTTTACATGCTTCAGGACTTCATATATGTATACATATATTAGACCATCGAATACGCGAGGATCTTGCTGTGGAGAATTGATACAGGCGTATGCAAACTCCGCTAAATTATAGTGCTAAATCAGAAGGCTCATGGCTTAAGTAGCGGTTGATGGATTTATTCCGACGTCTTAGGGTCATCGTTGCGTGGTGTTTCTTATTAATTCACGAGTACTCGCAATCCGGTCATTTTGCTCTTTTTGTTTTTTATTTATATATCTCCCAATCTGCTGTCAGTATTTTTTTTCATATATTTCGTTCCATATATTTTCTTTAGTGCTTCTTCGTATAATATGGAAAAGACGACACGAACATGCTTATTCCTAATTTGATACGCTTGTAACAGTTGGTCTAAATGACTGTAGTTACGTTAATCTTTTCCGCGTCATTACGAATGTCACATCTCTCCACAGTTGTAATACAAAAAGTACACAAATATGAAGCATATATTTTCTTAGAAAATATTGAGTTTCTCTAAATTCATGAAAGATTCGATTAAAATAACTCTAAAGGAAGAGGCGAATATATATGTGTATCAGAACATAATTCATAAACAGAGAGATTGAGTAAATAATTGAATAAAGAATTTTCTACATTCAAGAATGTAAATACTTAGCAATAATTTGCAAAATTTTGCAAGTAATAATCGTAAAATTTTATAATTGTGTGTATATTAAAAAGTCAAACTGATTTAGAAATATAAACCAATAAGTAAAATTTATATCATTGTTATCTCGTATTAATATTTTATTATAAAAATCGTACATAATTTGAAAAAATATTTGTTGTTATTTACATATTACACAATTTTATTAATGATTTATAGAATAGTTTATTTCAAATATTGACTTGTTATTTATTTTATCTATTTTTATTTTTTAAATTCTACATCGTCAAATTATATTTTTATTTTATTATAATAATTATTTTATTATATAAGAATGTTCTTCACATATTTATATTAGCAAAAATAAGGAAATTGTACATTTAAAAAAAACAGCTCACTAATTAACAATTGAAAACATTCCAACGATTTAAAGAAACATAATAACTAACGAAAATAATTTTACTACATCGCTCTTTCTTTCGACTTTTTATTTCTTCTCTTTTCCACTTCGTTTTCTCTTTTCTCTTAGATAGTTATCTAGATGGAATGCTTTGTAATTTTATTTAGATAAATTTGAAACAGAACTATGTTCATCTTATCTAAGATACATTTACATATATACTTTATCTCTTATCTTCATTTAGATGATTTCGAAATTATTTAAGCGGAACACTGCTTACGACAATTTCCGGTGAAAATCGCGCGTTGCGATCGTTCTCTCGTGCGAATTTCTTGTATCCCGACTATTGAGAAGCCGTGGAGTGGCATCGAGCGGGAAATATTTACCATTGCAGGGATTATACTTTTGCCGCTGAAATAATCCCGCGACACGCGATACTACTATTACCTACTAGGTTTTCTCGGAGTTCTCTACAACGCGGTTGAAAATCCCGACCGCGGCGAGTTTTTAAAAACGGGTTAATCGCTTTCCGGCTCCGGTCCGACTTCAGACGCGAGTTCACCGCGCTTTCTAGATATCGTGCCGACACCATCGAGGCGGAAAACAAACAGCACAAGTGACTGAAAATGTTATCTCGAGTGAATTCAATTAATTACGAGTCCACGCAACCGCGATATATCCGATATAAACGCCGTTTATCCGGTTCACTTCGACGCAATACATCCATTGAAATAATGTCGTTATTATAGATTATAGAGATAAAAAAAAACTGATATAGATGATGACACAGAAAGTTGATGTAATACAAAAGCGATTCTAGTTTTGCAATTATATACTATCCGTATAGAAAATTTTAGGATCTAATAGGGATCCAATCAAAGAATGCAGTAAGTCTTCATAGAAAAACCTCCCTTTTTTTCACCACCTCCAATTTAGCTGAAATGATGGCTTAAATAAAAATTTATGACTAGTAGATTAACCTTTAGAAATATTATATTGAGGTGAGCAAACGTTTCAAAGTAATAAGCGATCCAAAAAATTCGTTAGGAACAGATGTGACGACACTTAAAATTACTACAAAAAGTCATAAACTTTCATTTAAGCCATCATTCGGCTCAATTAAAGGTGGTTAAAAAAAGGAGAGGAATTTGACCGCATTTTTTCCCCCAAAAATCATGGATTCCGATTGGAAAATTTAAAAAGATTCAGATCAGATATGTAATGTTTCATAAATGCGATTCTAAGCAAGAAACCCTATTTGTTTTTAGCAGATCCTATTTGATTTTTCTATTTTCCCAAAATGCTTTTCCAATTTCTATTTCATAATTAGGCAGAATATTTAAAATACTTTGTCTAGATAGAAATTTATAACTAATCAGCATTGATTGATATTTAATTTTTGTTGAAGCTCTGGATCAATCCAATAAAATCAAAAAATTAGTTAAATATTCTGAAAATTTTTTATGGAAATAGAATCAAATTTTTAGATAATTAGAACAGGTATTATACGTATATTTTTTATCTTATGATTAATAGCGTTTTGCAGGCTATATGGTCTGTGAAATTTAAAGAAATTTAAAGAAATTTAAAAAATTACAGGTGGAAATTTAAAAAGAAAGTTGATAAACAAAGAAACTAATATATTTTTATTTTTTATTCTATTGAGAGTATTGCTGATATAAAAATGGGGTTTGTTATTTAATTCCATAAAAGTATTTTATTTAATTTAACCTGCTAAAAAAAAGATACAAATTTCCGTTTCTGTTCCAATTCGAGATCGAAAAAACCTGTATTTAAAATATAATATTTACAATATATCTATTTGGGACAAATTTAGACATTCTAATCGGAATCTATGCTGCATCTAAGAAAATTGTGGGATATTTCTGTGCGGGTGATATCAATCGTTTTAGTGCCATGCACAAGATGAATGATAATGGAAACGCGTGACAATCAACATACGATAAGCATTAAGTAGTATACTAATATATCGAGCACACTGTGTTTCCGTATTCGTCTTTTATCACGACTCTCTTATTACAATTCGTCGTAAATAGGCTTAATTAATTTAAAGACGTTATCGACACTGTTATCGCTCGCTCGATTATGACAGTATAATCTCTCCTATCGCGGGTGCACTCACCGTGAAACGATTAAATCGTTGCTTCCGGTACGATATCGGGTGCAAATTTATTGGCGCTTTCTAAGATCGCGCGGAGATGGTTACGCAGGTGCAAGTCCGACCTTGATTAATCCGCTCAGTGATTCGTAACGTCGTAACAAGGTGCTGTCTAAGTATTATACGAGAATGATGTGCTACGAGTAGCTCGAGATAGGAGAGTTTGCGTTTTCCACGCCCTTTTCCATTTCATCGCGCGACGAGCGAAGAACGCACACTTTCTAGGATGCAAACGCACGGAAAGATAGATCCTGGCGTGCGATAAAGCTGACAATGACTCGTAAACCGCAACATTTTAACGGAGCGCTTCCCCGAAGCGATTCACTTTTGCGCCGGCTCATACATAGAGAGAGAAATAGAGATGGAAGCAAAATCTAATAAATACCTCGGATAGTTACTCGAATCATTTATGCGGAAAAAAAGATCGAGATGCCGCCGCCGCCGCAAATTTAAACGGTGGATCGAAATTATTGCGCTTTCTAAGCGATAATGCCTACGCAATGCAGATGCGAGATAAGAGCGATATTGCACCCAAGTCTTGTCTCGCTGTTGGTTAGTAGAGGCCGAGGAACTTACACCGCTGCGATAATTTATATTTTTTAGAACAAAAGAGAGACACACAGTTATATAGAAATTTCACATTTTTCTAAAATTATTTTTTTTTCTCTTAGTAACTTCGCGTATTTTTATATAAGCTGTTTCAAAAACGTATACTCATCTTCTTCACCGCACTGAAGCCTCGTGTCCAATTTCTCATTTTACTCTTATTATTGGCATTTCGTAACGTGGCCTTGCGCGGTGACTAAGCTGGCACGATGCAGATCTCGGATGAAGTCTTGGCGGCGCGCGGGATTCTGTTTTTCTCTTTCACACGCGCGCGCGCGCGCGCGCGATCAGACCTCTCTTGCGTTACACTTTTGCCACGCCCCGATCGAACGGGTAAGCTCATCGCGAAAGTGAAACGCAATAAAGGAGCCACGCCGAGCGAGAGTCTCGACAGTCGAGCGCAAAGACGGAAGAGAGAGAGAGAGAGATAGAGATAGAGAGAGAGGTAGATCAACGGGCTTGTCCTGAGAGAGAAAAAGGGACAGAGAGAGAAGAGAGAGAAATGTAAGATCCCATCGATCAGAATCAGTCTGGAAATCAGTTTCCTCGCAGCATCTCGCGGTCACCGGCGCGCAGAGAGATACGCTCTTAATCCCAATTTCCTTTCAGATTACGCGCGCGTCTAATTGACACTCTGAAAAAAATTGTATTCTTATTTTAAGAATTTCCTACTTATTTCTAGAATACCCTGTTCTAAAATAGGCGGTACGAGAATTCTCTTACCTTAAGAGGGGAATCCTTCTAAATATCAGTATCAGATATTCCTATCCGCACAAGAAAACGTACGACCATTTGTTATTAGCAAAGAATATATTCTTAGTTTTAGAGGATGTTCTTAAACACTTAAGAATATCTGTTAAGAGGGATTTTATAGTATACAGTCCTCTTCGCGAGAATACAATTTTTTCGGTGCAATGATGCGAATACGATCGTCATTTGTTAATAAAGCAAAACTCTTTAGCTCTCTCGTCTTTCGACACTTAATCCACTCAGTGTATAACGCTTATCGTTGTTTTCTAATTATAGTACAAATTTATTACATATATTTCTCGAAAATATTTATACATTTATCTGTAAAAAAAAATAGCACTGTTAATTTTTTAAACATATATACTCTGACAAGAAGTTTAGAAACAAGATGTATACTTCAATAATAAATCCTAGATAACTTTTTGATTTTGAACGTTTCGCAAATAAATTTCGGTAAAGGAAATCGCGCGAAATCGTAAAAAATCCATTTGCGAATCTTTCCTAGGATTCTGGATCAGCTCGTGGATTTTTCGTCTCTCGTATCTAACGGCGAAATTGCGTCATGGACGAGATACGCCTCTCGCGTTTCTCGATCTCATCTCGTGACTTCAGTTCGTGCGTGCGTGATTTCACGCGGTTACTTGCGTCTATACTTGCGACACTTTTCAACCGTCCACCGGAATTGCGACAGCCGGTAAGCAGATATAAAAGATGGAGGAAGAAAGTGCGCGCTTTTTTTTTTCGTCAATAGGAAACTGCGGTGCTCCGCTCAGCGCACGCGAGCCTTATGTTACCTTTCGATCGCGAATCACATATTCCGACGACACACATATACATATATAAGTGCGTATATTTTATAACAACGAGACAAAAAATAAACAGACAATAAGGATAGCGCATACGGCAATGTGCCTATAATGTTTCTCGTGTAAGAATGAACGTATAGTTGTTAGAATTCGTGCGAGGCTCAATCTTACTTAGTTAGGCAAAGTCGAGTAAGGGTAATGCAATCGCGATACAAGTAATGTGCAATGAGCATCGAAGTGTTTTCGAGTGCCTCGAAATTTCTTGTGTACAAGATTACTTTGCACCACGCGATCGCGCATCTTATATACCGTCGACATTACGCGCATTCATGTCATCGAGTTTCATTAAAAAATTATTTATTTCGGCTCGAATGCTTCCAGATATTATTTCGACGGCGAAATAGTTGCTTGAAAAACTACATCACATTTAGCAGATTTTTATGTAAAAGCAAAGAGTGAGCAAATTTCGCGATACGTGGACCAAAGTCAGCTAATTGGATGCCATCTCGGAGATGTAACGTCTTACGTCGTTTAACTTAAGTTCAGTTTAGATCTTTACCTTAATTGCGTGTGATTCGAGTCTGACTTGTATGTCGTAATCACTTTAAGCCTTACTGCGATCTCGATCGTCGCTACGTCGAATTCTAATGGAACCGTTGATCCAATTTCATTTAAGTGTTCGTATCCCACTCTCTCCTGTAATTATATACATATAGTCAACGCGCGCACGATATTAAAAAGTATGTATAAGTGTAAGTATAAGTGCGTATTAAAAAGAAATTTGTGTAAAGAATTCTTTAATTTTTATATCAGATATAAATACAAAAGCGCATATATATATGTATATATATATATATGTATACGAATATATATATATTAATAATATATACAAATATAAATATATAAATTGTAGCACCACGATTGTGATTTGACCGAGGTTACCGTGTTATACGTACTTACTATTAGCAGAAAAACGATGCCGTGTGCAGAGGAAGCTGTAAAGCGCTCGTTACCTTTAGAACAAGTAGTCTTTAAGGGATACACACATACATCCATACATACATACATGCATGCATACATTAGACACCAGTTTTCACAAGCTCAGTTCAATCCCACAGATTCTTCTTATGTTTATAGTCAAATATTAAAGAGCGAGTAGAAAATGGCGCTGAGCGCTTCAAAAATGCGAACGAACGATTGTAGTATTGTTCAATATTCTTACAAAAAGAAAAAAAAGTGTTGTTTTTTTTAATAAATACTGATTATTGCGTGAAAAATACGCCTTCCCGTCGAAATACATATTTTTCAATGAGTCATTTAAAAAATTCTTCGTTTTATAAAAAGCTCGTTTTAAATTCAAAGTCCTTTGAAAGGAACTTAATTATAAACACATTTAAATTATTCACATTTTAATTAACATCTTAAGAGTCTAACGCAATGTTCTTATAGAGGGAAAAAATTATATTATTTGAATAATAACCGATTAAATATCCTTCTTTGACAGAGAAGTTAAATTATGTGCATAATTTGAGCTATATTCACATTCGCTGATTGCTTTTCGAAATAATCCATTGAATTATTCGATCCTTCCCATGCGAGGATATAGTTGGCTCATCAAACGGGACGATCGAGTAAAGATGATGTCCGTGAACAATCCTATGATTGTTCGTCACTCCTATTCTCCATATGACATTTATAGCTATGTAGTCACGCCTTTGTAGTATGATGATGACTGTATATATGTCAATATGTAATATTTGATGAAAAAAAATATATATATGTAATGATTCGATAAGATAACTTCTTTCGTTGAATTTACTCTATCAAATCCTCTCCGTAATTAAAACTTTCGATGCAGAAACCTTAGATAATTGCGTCATTAACAACGAGATGGCAAGACTTGCAAAATACCAAATGGAATGAGTCATAGTTTATTCGAAAGGGGAGGTTGAGTGAATAAAAACTGTAAAGGGATTTAAGTGCATGGGCCTTAGTTTCTGAGAAATTTGCAATTAAAGTTGGGCATCCGGCCAGCTGTACGTTAAATACTGTACTTAGCTGCGAATTTAGCAAAGCACCGTGGCTGTGCAGCCTAAGGCGCGCGCGTTATACCTTTGCATCTGCGGCCGATTAGAGTTCGAGTTCCCGGAGTGTCAACTTTTTTTTTTAATAACTACTATATTTTACAATTTAATTAATTTTTGGTATTCTTTACAGGAAAAAGATTAACAATCATGCAATATTTATTATACATATAATAAAAAATAACAGGAATTTATGTTTATTACAGAAATTTATTATTGTTATTTAAAATTATTTATTATAAAATTCGAACATTGCCGTACAATGTTGTGGGTAAAAATTAACGTAGAAACATTCAAAACAAATAGGTCGCACACCACGAACATTTTATAAAAGAATGATTTGTTTTACAAAAACATTTCGTATTATGAATATTTTGAGGAAAACATAACTGATTAACATAATAAAAAATTTCACGTTCACATGCCAACTTTGACGCGTACCAAGCAAATTGTATCATATTCTTAAATAACGGAGCACATAATAAATAATGTGTTAACGATTGAATTCGTATAGCATCATATCGCGAATTCAATTCTGTCTTTTCTCCGCCAACAAGAATATCTGGATAGCTTTGAATTCGCTTAATGATAATTTTCACTTGTCTATAAAAATAGACATCGCAAGGTTGACAAATCGGAGTGCATTTTGGAGGTATAATTTGTAAATTAAATGTCGGCTTATTTTCATCATCTCTAAAATTTTCATTGTACATATGAATGTTTTTTTGACCTCCCCAAGAATCAACGATTATTAAAAATGGATTGTTGCTTACGTAAGGTTTCAATACTGTTTTTAAATACTGTTTATACAAATTTGAGGTCAATTTTCCTGACTTTGAACAGACAACAATCACATTTTTGCATAATTTTAAAAGTTCGTCAACTTCTTGTTTAATACGTACTCCAAATGTTTCACCCGGTTTTTGTAAACATACAAATACTTTATCTAATAATTTGCCAGATTTCGTTAAAGAATATTGAGCAGTGTAAGAATGTGTAACTTTATTTAAATCGCCTATATAAAGTTCAATTGTCTTTTTGCCGTTATACATCCTTGAAACATTTGCTCGATACTCGCAACCTGTTTGATCTGTATTAATAATAAAATCGGAATTGTAATCGGTTGAAATAGACTGTATTAAATTTTGAAATTGTATTGCAGACTTGAGAATCTCTTCTGATGATTTTATTTCTTTTTTGGATAAATATCGTATAACTCGACGATTTAAAATTCTATAATTTTTCATGAAATTAGTTAATCATCTTGAAGATGCTACAAAGTGAAAAGCGCACTGATTTTCATCTTCCACATTCTCATTTGTCCGGAATTGAGCTGCAGCAGCCATAGTCCACTGCTGTAATTGCCGCCTTGTAACTAGCTGCTTATAATCTCGTGCTACGGTAAATCAATCGTAAACATTTTTTTTATAGCATCCATTTTATCCATAAATGTCCCACCGGTTAAAATGTTTTTTTTTAATCGTGCAATATCGCTATTATGCCGTAAATATTGTTTGAATCGCTGTAATATATTGAATCGTTGTAAATACACAATAATTAATTTTAATTGACCTGACTGGCAAAGATTTTTATTAATTTCACTACGTTTCGACCCTTGGTCCGGGTCCTTTTCAAGTGTACTAAAAGAATAATATTACATTAGATCTGACAGAAATCAATTACACGCCATTACATAAGTACTACGCTACTGTACATTTACCTTAAATAAAATTTAAAAATGAGTCAGCCCATGATATTGTTATAGGGCGAGTTCTTCGGTACGTCTCGCGTAAAGCAACGAAACTGTCAAACTAATGTTAAGATTACTAAATAAACACATCACAAATGACTCATAAACAACAAGCTAATGTCATGTGTCAAATATTATGTTGTCATAAATCGCGTTTAAATTTTCCGTGTCCTTTTGTAAATTAATCGTATTCGTATGCTTTTTAATCAAGAACATTTCAGCAATTTCTCTTTTTCTTCTTTGTTTTTCAGAATGTAAAACTTTTGTTCCTGACCAATCAAATTCATGGTTAAACTCGCATCTATGTTTACTTATGACATTGTAATTACTTATGTGTTTTTTAATATTGCTGGAGTGTTCCTTAATTCTAGTTTTTAATTGTCTTTTGGTTTGTCCTATATACTTCGCATCGCAATCATTACAATTTATCATGTAAACTAAATCAGTTTTGTGCATCTTATCGATTTCATCTTTCCCTTTTTTAATTAATCTATTTAACTTTTTTGGTATCGTGTATACAACGTTTAGACCAACTTTACTAAGTGTATGATTTACGTTCTCGCTAACATTCTTTATAAACGGAATCTTTACGCACTTTGTTATGTCGAAACCACTATTGTCAGTATGCTAGGAATTGTTACGATGTTTTATAATCTGAATTCTTTTTTTGATCTGTTGTCTAGCCAATGACGCAGGAAAACCATTATTAACTAAAATATCTTTCACAATTTTAAATATTTAAAACTCCACTTCGGATGTTGTAAATATTTAAAACTCCACTTCGGATGTTCATTTGCGTCATGACGATTTTTAATTTTATATCGAAAAGCATTCTCTCATAATTAACAATTTTTTTTCGGTGGCACATATGGTGGCGTCGTCAACAAGGGGACAAGGGCGATCAATGGAAAATTACCGGACATTCAAGAACAAGGCCATGTCAACGATTCATAGTTGAAGCAAATACCGGCGCAGGACGTCGGAGACACAGGCGGATTCTCGCGGGACAAGGCCGCACCGAATAGCAGGCGAAAAATGCGCCCTGAAAAGACCGGCGAATTCTACCGCGGACCCAGCACGGCCAGATCCGCCGACGTCCGGCGGCTAACGACAAACCACCCTGCCGTCGGAATACATTTTGCGTCGCGGAGAAACCCGCGAAAAAGCCTATCGAAAAAATTCGGCCGATGTCGACCGGGGGCGCGTTCGCTCCCGTTACAGCAGTGTGTTCGTCGCACGGCGGCGATAAGCGGCGCGATTACGCGATTGGTCGCGCGATTAGGAGCTGGCAGCTGGCACCGGACTATCGATCCTGGATCGCAAGAATCCTGCGAGGAGACTGGCGCGAGCGCTTGGGCCGAGAAGTCGATAATCTTTGTCGGAAAAAGTGTTGTCGGAATCGGCCTCTTGTGCCCGAGTGTGTGAGAGCGGACGAACGGCGATTGCACGAGGAACCTAAGGATCTAGGACCTAGGAGCGAGCGGACCGATGAGGCTACCCTGTTCGTAAGTTGTTGTGAGCCACATGCGTTGAGTCCAAGCCACGTGTCGTTCTGATGTCGTCGCAAATTTTCGTGTTTGCGATTTCGCGAAGGCAAAGCCCGTTCACTTGCGATAATTGGTGTTTCGGTTTTTATTGTCTTCTTTTGGCGAGAATATTGCCCGTTGACGGCTTGCGAATATTATATTGTACACGTTATTCGTTATTGTATGGTCGGCATGATTCTCGCGTAATTTGTCGTTTGAGTGAATTCGTCATCGAGATTATTTTCGCGTGATTGTCATTGCGTTAGTCTGTCGTCGAGTGCCTATATTTAGCGAATTTTGAGATTATTTAGCGTCTTTTTTTGAGCGAGTAATTTGCGTCACTTCCGCGTTAGCATGGATCCGGCGTTCGCTTTCCAAGCTCGTCGCGCGTTACGTGCGTTCGGACGAGTAATAGACCAACAATTAACATCGCAGCACATATGAATTTTTTTAAAATTACATTTACATTAATATTCGGAACAAATTAAAGAAATTATAAATAATAACATAGATCTCTTATTTATTAGAAAAATATATACATATATTAATTCCTTTAACAAAATTGTGATTGTCACAATAGTAATAGATAGCAATCTGTATGCACAATGAGTTATAGAGATGCTTCTGTTACGATAATCTTGCATTATTTAAGTGTCACTTTAAATCATGTTTGAATGAGAAATCGAGTGAGAAATAAATGTGTAGGGATATTTTGATTCTGCACATGCCATTAAAGTAAGAATGAAAACTGAAAGGAAATTTAAGAATAAAGAAAATGCTAAATCTTTACAATCTCTTAGATAAAATAGATATAATGCTATATGGAAATTGTAGAAACCATAAAGTTCGAATAGAGAGTTTCAAGAAAAAATACAATTTTATCAAAAGTTTCAAAACCGCTGTTAAGTTAGCACCCCCACCATAAAGAATCGAAATAACATATATGCAGTAATTAAGTGCTCTTTATGTGCTAATTATGTGTTCTATTGACGATTTTTGTGCTCGAGCGGTTTAGCGGGAAATCACAATTGAAAATAGAGATGCTGGCTTAACGTAAGTTAGCACCCCCATTAAAATTACATATACAATAAAAAAATTAGATTGCTAGAATAATGTGCTTTTTATGTGCTTTTAGAATCATTTAATAAAATTATCCTATCTATAATAGTTTAGAAGATTCCGCGAAAAAAGATCAATTCATACATCGTTAAACAAAAATAAAATGCCAGTGAAAATACAGATACCAAAAGGACTTTTAACTTAAAATGTTCCTCGACATATGTGCGTTCGAAATATGCACAATGAGATTTTTGTGCTCATCTCTTTTGATATACTGCAACTAATGAGCGTCTATCATTCTTACAAAAATAAAGTGCTAACGAATTGTTTTCAGCCTATTAATTATAGGCTGCAAATGTTTATTTATTTATGTCTATTTAAACGTGAATAAAGTTTGGAGCGTTCATGCAGCGAAAATTTAAAATTCGCTAATAACAAGCAGACTTATAAGAAATGATTATATTCACATCCAAAATAAATTATTTAAAATAAAAAAATATTTTTGAGAAAATATAACAAAAAATAACAATACAATTAAAAAATATCAAAATTACGATACATATATATATTTAAAACTTATCACAGTTGACTCTGCGTTTGGTGACAAAAAATACGAGTATATTCGCATGCCCTGGGATCATTTACAATAGAAAACAATTAATTTGTTAACAAACAATGCCCGGAACAGATCCGTAAATCACGATATTACTACATAGGCGCTTGAATACCCGTTTAAAAATTTATCACAGTCGTCTCTGCGTTTGGTGACAAAAAATACGAGCATGGTCGCATGCCTTGGGATCATTTACGATAGAAAAAAATAATTTGTCAAAAAATAAGGCGCAGAGCGCAGAGACGACTGTGATAAATTTTTAAACGGTTATTTAGGCGCATATGCAAAAATATCGTGATTTACAAATCTGTTCCGGGCATTGTTTCTTAACAAATTAATTTTTTTCTATTGTAAATGATTTCAAAGCATGCGATGATACTTGCATTTTTTGGCACCAAACGCAGAGACGACTGTGATGAATTTTAAATGTATATATGTATCGAAATTTTGATGTTTTTTAATTGTTTTGTTTTTTTTTCTCAAAAATATTTTTTTATTTTAAATATATTATTTTGGATGTTAATATAATCATTTCTTATAAGTCTGCTTGTTATTAGTGAATTTTAAATTTTCGCTCCATGAACGCTCCAAACTTCAATCACGTATTCTTGTATCAACGATGTATGTATCGATCTTTTTTGGCGTATATCTTCTAAACTATTAAAGATAGGATAATTTTATTAAATGATTCTAAAAGCGTATAAGAAGCACATTATTCTAGCATTCTAACTTTTTTATTGTATATGTAATTTTAATGAGTGGGGGTGCTAACTTACGTTAAGCCAGAATCTCCATTTTCAATTGCGATTTCTCGCTAAACTGCTCGAGCACAAAAATCGTCAATAAAGCACATAATTAGCACATAAAGAGCACTTAATTTCTGCATATATGTTATTTCGTTTTTTTATGGTGGGGGTGCTAACTTAACAGAGGTAGTTTCAAACAATATAATTATTTATGAAAGTTAAAAATAATATATAATTATAATAATAATATATAATTATTATAATAATTATATAAGTAAATCTTGAGCAGACACATGTAAAAAAAGTGTTCTTATTTAAATATTACTACATAGATATACATAGATAACTCCGCGAAAACTGATAATCAAAAAATAAAGTTTTATTACGCTAAAGTTTTATTACGTTGCCATCTTATTAATTTAAGTTGTGTCTATTGCTTCATTGCATATTGAACTTGCTCTTGATAAACAATTTAATGACTAACAATTTAATATGAGTGTAGTAAAAGATCAAGATTTAGTAAAGTCGAAATCTAAAGGCTCAACGAGTCATGATGAAGCTATGTCAATCAATTTCAAGCTACGCGCCGTTTGATAAAGATAGCTCGCTAAGAGATTGCTCATGGCTCGTGATTCATTGTTATCGTAGTTTATAATCCCTAAAAACTTACCTTTTTAAAAAAATGTAAAAAAAAGGCGCCAAGTACACGCGCTAATTGTGGAAAACTGTCATGTATCTACAAAATAGTGTTATTTTAATCTACAAAATTGTTATTTTTATCTGCACAAAATAGTGTTTTCTAAACTGTTAAAAACTGTTCTATAAATTATTTTAATTGTGTAAAATATATTCTACAAAAATAATGTGATATCAGACAATAGCGCCAATTGAAAATAAGAACTTTTAAAAATATTTTAACAAAAAAAAGTTGTACAAAATAGTTGTTTTAATTTTCTACAAAAATTAAAAAATTTTAATTAAAAAAACTTCGACGGAAACACTTTCTATGAAAGGAAGACATCAACAAAGGGTAAGATTGAACAACATTATCGTTCATTGCAATCTCCATTATTACTTTTCTATGAATAAGAAATTAAAAAATGCGAGTTAACGCGGTTGCTGGAAGAAATCTTAAATTGAGAGATTCAACAATAAAATTATTTTTTATCGTTTCCGTTGTTTATAAAAAAACTAATATAAACTAATATAAAAAAACGTTAAAAAATCTGACATAATAAAAGATATAAATTCAAAATGGAAACAGGCGCAACAAACTTGTTATTAAATACTTCTCTATTTAGTTTGAACGTTTTGGTCCTTTCTTTGGACCATCTTTAGTAGATCGAGTAACAGAAAAAAAGAAGATAATAAAAGATATCGCGATAACAAGAATCCCTCTTTTATAACGTTATTTTAACATTATACTTGAATAATTATTAGTTATCTCGAGATGGAGCATTTGTGCGAATGAAACTGATAAATATGAAGTACATTTATCTCGTATATTTTTAAAGGATTGCGTGTCGTACGATATGCACGGCATGGCCGTAGATAATAATAATACTCGAAATATCGGCGATGGAAATACGATGGAATAGAATGGCGATCGTCGCAGCGTCCACGAGATAATTAAACGATTTCAGCAAGTACTTGATATGCATAACGGCTGGCAAAGGATTCGCTCCAGAAGTAACGAACAGGCTAATCTGGATGAATATACCAAGTGCTCGCAAAATCAGAGAGTGCATTCTCAAGGTGATATAACTAGAAAGCTACAAAGTGATATATTCTAGAAAACACATATATGTTAGAATTAACAAGTAAAAATTACAGTTACAGCCACAGGTAGAAATTATATAGGCATTTAGAAAATTTAGTTAAATTAAAAAAAAGAATCTTGTTAGAGAAGATCAGGTTAATATGCTAATTTATGAACAAAGAAAGGTGAAAAGAGATATATTTGTCTTTAAAAGTTAAATTAGATTATGTTACGTTAAAATTTAATATCTTTTATAGCATATAGCTTCAATCGAAAATGACATAACTTTTAAAATATATATATATATATATATATATATAATATATAGTTATGTTACATTGTGTACATATATAAAATATATGCATAGGCTGCTCTAGAGATGTTAAAGCAATGACCACAATTTTGCTGTTAATATCCATCGTTATGTAAGTGTCATATCCGTCCGCATTGCTATGATTTTATTTTACACAGAAATAGAAATAAATACTATAAAATAAGAGCAACAAAATATTTATTATTTGTGTAATATATGTGAATTTTGTATGTGTAAAGAAAAAAAGTAGATATAACAAGTGATTAATGACAACAATTGGTACAGAACCGTCTCAAATCTAACTGGCTAATTTTCTGCTTAAAAATGTCAACTTACTCCTGTTTTTTAATTTCTTAAGTATACCTAATTTTCATATCTTTCTCTTTCATACACGTATATAAAGCTGGCTTTAGTAAATTTAGACAAGTGAAACGCGTGAATCGTACGTGTTAAATCATACTTTTATATTTTAATTTTTTGACAATTTTTCAAACAAAGGTGAGCTAATTAATTATTGTGTAAAGTGCAATCGTACACCACATCAGACTAGTCACACATTATTTTTATAATTTGACAAGCTACTCAACGATGATACTGACACACATAACACACCATCACCTACATAAACCACACAGGGTGAGTTATTATAAGAAACAACACAACACACACGATGTCAACTCTCAAAAATTGCGCAACAAATATCCAGCGATCCACTACCATTAATTATTATATTTTCGATTTATCATCAATGTAAATGTACTCATCCGTTTACGGCTGAAGAGACACAAGTAAGTGTCGAAACGTTCCATTCTAAAGAATTATGTATATCTTTTATTAGCTTAATAAAGTTAATCTATTGCAAACATCCTTATATGCTCGTTTCAGCACTATTTTATACTAATATTTTAGTTTTATAACACAAGCTTATCTATTATTAAAGTATAATATATAATTTGATCAGAAGAAAGATCTTCAAATAAATGTGACGATTGAAATATGATATAGGACTGAAGACAAATTGCAAACACCATGGCTCCTAAAATTTGTGTTGTGTTTTCGCAATCCTTTCTGTGCTGTAAGAAAAAAAATAATTCCATATTTCTTCGCCAATCTTCGCATTTTGGTTTAGTTTTTACTAAGAAATAAAAGAAAAATAATTATTAGATATAATATTAATTTTACATAAATTACTACATCAATTACTACATCTATTCTTCAAAATTATTTTAGATAATTATTTTAGTACTTTATAAATTTTAATAAAATATTTTATGAAGTATACTTATTTCTAATGTTTTGCATTATTATAGTAATTTATCAATATAATTATTTAATTTACAATGCTTCGTTAATAAAAGATGCTATTTTGTCATTGTCCATCATTGTGATATGAGTACCTTCCACGTAATGAATTTGCACCGCATTTTCAGTAACCTAAAAGTAATTTCTCTTATAAGAAATATCTTAACAATGATAAAATATTATATTCTAAATAAATTTACCTTATGTAGACCATAATCTTCTTCACCAAAAGTAATAGGCGTAAGTGTAGGTTTTAATAGTATTACAGATGATTTAAGGCGAGGCAATGAAAATATATTATAATCTTGTATAGCGATTATATGATCGTAAATCGTGGAACATAAAAATTTTTGATTTTCAACAGTTAATACATCGATCTCTTTCGAAAAGTGAGTAAATATTTCTAATTTTTCCTCCCATGTATTGCATTTACTCAGCTCTAATGCAAACTGTAAATAATAATATTATATTATGCACAATTTTAATAACAAAAGAACAATCTGCACTTTAGAAAAGACAGTAATATGTTTATACTATATTCTCGTATACTAAAAGTACTGAACATGTCTTGTATTTTTATTATCCAATTACTTCTTTTTGCACTTTTAAATTATATAAATCAAATTATTTTTTTCTTTTGGTCATTAACAACAATTTATTGCCTTAACAACTACTGTTTTAATTTAATATCCATTTCAAATATACGCTCAAACAATAAATGCTGTTTCAATTATTATAAATGTTATATAACTTATACATATAAATATATATATATGGTACAATAATTATTATAATTTTGATTATTCAACGAAACGTTATAGAAAATTTTTAAAACTTCTGTAGTCTAGATTATATAAATTAAGATAATAAAAATTTAATTTATTTTATCATTTTAGCAAGCATATCCTAACGAATTATATATATATATGTACTCTTTCCTATTAACTAGATGCAAACATAAATAAGTAAACTATTTTCGCAGTATAAAGTCATAATATATTTATGATAATTGACTAACCATTTTGTTGTCCGATTCAAGAAGCAGTTTCATCAAATAAAATAGAACGTCATTTTGTAGTTCTTGTTCTGAAAAATGATTAAAAAGTTTCCCCATTAAAACTTTCATTAGATCAGGAGCTCCATCTATAAGTATTAAACGTCCGGAGAAATTCCTAGCTTCTAATAATCTTGCTAATTCGATGGCAATTAAAGATCCAAACGAATAACCAACAATTAGGAATTCTTCTCGACTTTTCATTTCTTCCAATATATGCTAGAGAAACATAAACATATATGAGATAGCACGTAAAAAAGGCGCAAGTGCGTGCACATGCGTGTGTGTATGTGTAATCAAATATATCAAATATATTTTTATTTAAATACACAGCAATTTAAATGAATATTTAAAATAGATTATCTTATAACTTCGTACAGGCAAAAGATATGCTGCTGATTTCATTACTGAACGAGTAGCACCCGGCATATTAATTGCACCGTGTTGCAAACATATCACCGAAGATTTAATTTTCGATGCTACCAGTTTATATACACTTGCACATCCATCGATTCCTGGTATAAAGAATATTTCGCTTTCCACAACTTCTCTGTTTATAGCGACTTTTACATAAATATCTGGACTCAAATCTGAATCGTTAAGTTTTCGAGTCAATATTTCTAAACCATCCTTTGTATCAGCTTCAGTGGACGTTTCTTCCTGCTCGGCTGTATTTTTCATTTTTCTAAGTTTAGCAAAATTAAGATTTCGAATATATTGTGCAGTCAATAAAATATCGAATTCCCTCTCCAACGTCTGTTTAATTTCTACTGCCATCATTGAATCCATTCCTAGTTCAGCCAGTGCTATGTTCGGCGCCACTACGTTTGGATTTTTTAATCCTATTTTAGGAAATAGAGAAAGAATTAAATATTTAAATGTGAGATTTTAACCGAACCTTACTTAGTCTTGAAACAGCAATATAACAACTATTGAAGTTTGTATTTCTTGGAATGTCTTTAATGCACTCGATTATTTCATTATAATGCACTCTTAACAATATTGTGGAATAAAAATTTGCTTCGTATAAATGTTTTGACAAATCTTTTATGTAATAGTTGAACTCACCCATAATATTTGCAACTGCTTCAAGTGGATTTGTTGCTCGGCCAGAATCTTCTTTTTTCTCAGCAACAACCATGCTGCTTACGATTGACCGATTTTGTAGCAAGAATACTTCTAATGTATTTAAGCAAGAGGATATTTCTTGTTGCAATGTACCTCCAATAACAAGTTCTTTGTCATCGTCTTGCATATCTGCCACAAGTCCAACATCACCAATAGCGCCCCATTGAATAGCCAAACCATGTAAACCTTCGTTCATTCTTCTTTCACAAATTCTTTCCATTACGGAATTAGCCATTCCGTAATTTGTTTGGCCTGCGTTACCTCTTCCGCATGAAACGGAAGAAAAAACGACAAAATGTCGAAGTTGTTGGCAAATTGTTCTCGACAATTCGTCCATCTTTTTCGTCGTCCATGCCTTTGATACGAAGGAATCTTCGAATGTTTGTGCAGACTGATTCTTAAATATGTTATCTTTCAACACAACCGCCAAATTGAATATAGCATCCACAGGACCTTGTTCTTCGGCAAATTTTAATATAGATTTACAATCCTCGTATTTCGAAGTATCAGCAGCTGTAACAATTTGTATATTCACACCATAAGATTGCCATAACGTTACTCTTGATCGCTGATAACCGTTCTTTATCCCATTTCGCGAAGTCAGTACTAGATTTTTTGCACCATGTAGAATCAACCAATCAATTAATTCTAAACCGAAACCACCTAGGCCACCTAAAACGATGTAGCATTTATGTTCCAGACAGTAGTAGCAAGGATGTGCGAGTATTGGCGCATCCAAGGGTTCATCTTCTTTATGAATTTTTATCATTATCTACAAATAATATTGATTAAAAACAATTAATATTTATATTAATTTAAAACAATTAATATTGATATTATATGTATATTTTGAAATATCAGGAAGAAAGGAGAAAGATGAAAAGGAGATCATAAGGGACGAGAAGTTGGAAAAATGAAGATCACAAACAGAGATTTGTAGGAATAAAGTGTGACTGTACAATATAGGAGTAATAAAAAAAATTTAATAGAGCCGATAAAAAACAGTTTAAAAGAGAGAAGGTTACTATAGCATAATTAAAAGAATACAACACGCGAAAAAAGATGCTGTTTAATTATATTATATCTTAAAGTCTTTGATAGAGTTGACAGTGAATAAAAGACCTCGAAAAAAAGGAAAATAAAAAAAGTTGTTGGAAAGAATAAAATAACTAGAAAAAGAAATATGCATTATATGCATTTTTTTTTAAATATTAGTACTTCGATTAGTTACCCCTGTTATATGTATACTGAAAAATGATCATACCTTGCCTATATGTTTTCCAGCAGCCATATGTCTAAACGCAGCTTCTATTTCATCCTTTTCGAAGACTTTTTTACATAATGGTTTAATAGCGCCATTCTTTAAACCTTCTGTTATTTTGTTCCACAATATTGCCTTATTCTCTGATTTCGCAGAAAATAATTTATCTAATAAAACGCCGTGGAAACTAATACCTTTTGAAAATGCAAATATTTCTAGAGGATTATTGGAAAACATATCAAACATTCCAATTTCGAGGAAACGACCACCCTTTGCTAAGCAACGAATGGATGCTTGCAGTTTCTCTTCAGCTAAAGAATTCAATACGATATCCACTCCGCGACCTCCCGTTTTCTGAATAATCATTTGTTCAAAACTCGTGTCTCGAGAGTTTCCGATATGATCCTCGGGAATAGAGGGAAATGTTTCTCTTATGAAGTGTCGTTTCTCGACATTCCCAACCGTTGTAAACACTTCGCAACCTTCGTAAAGCGCGAGATGAATCGCAGCTTGACCAACGCCTCCCGTACCAGAGTGAATCAATACTTTGTCGCCCTTCTTCATTTTACCTTTGAAATACAAAGCGTAATAGCACGTACCATACACGCATGGAACCGTCGCTGCATCTTCCATCGTCCATTTTTCAGGTATTATCCAACTGAGATATTTGTCAGCTACGCGTATATTTGTCATTCCTCTAAAAATAATAATTTAAAAAATCATTTAAATGTATATTGTTCATTATATTAAATTTATATTAAATAATTTTATTATTTTAAATAATATTCTGTATATAAGAGTAAAAAGAAGCATATAAAATATAACAATTCTTTCGTTTTTTATTTCATCAAAAGCATTTATAATTTAAATATAAGAAATTTATTTTAAACAGTTTATTTACTAAAACAATAATATATTAATTAAAACAGTGTGTATCCATATCATACCCAGATGTACACATGCCCATTATTCTTTGTCCATTTTTATTAAAACCAACAAACTCTAGTCCAATTAAAGAACTATTATTTGGTTTGTCTGAAATAGATTCGATATTGAGTCTACCGCTAGCTATCATGACATCTTTAAAATTAATAGACGCATATACTACGCTAATTAAATTTTCTTCATCATCATTGTTGACGAAAGATATCCTGCTTTGCACCCAACAAAAAGTACTGAGATCACCCGGCACCTAAAATAAAAAAATATAACAAACTATTTCAATCCTATTAAAGTTACAGTCAATTATTATTTAATTTATGAATGAAAAGTATCACAAAACATTATTTCAATTTATCTTAAATTCCGAATCTCTTAACGTACCATCTGAATAACGTAGGCACTTTGTACGGGTTTTGGTTCTAGTGACGGTAACGAAAAGTGCCTGTAAGATCCCCAAATGTTACCGGAACGTATAACATTGATGGGTAAATCGAGCTGTAGTTGTTTCATGTACAACGATTCTTGCAATGAAAAAGTAGGCACATCTTTATCTTGAATAAATAATCCTCTAATCATTTCACCGCCCGGTTCTTTTCGCAAACAATTGACAAGGCCGATTAGTCCGCATTCGAAGTCTCCTTCTGCGACAACTATTATCCTCATATATGTAGTCTCCTTTTCTATCTTTTCATCCATGAATGATTTAAGCTTGCTCACCCATGAGAATTCATAATTGTTCACATGCACTATTTCCTGAATACTGCTAATATATTGCATTTTCCTTAATAATATAAGTGTATTATCGTTGGTACGTTTCTCCAAAATTACTTTTAACCCATACTTATCCAGGCATGAGTAGTCGTAAGTAGCATCCAACTCTTCAAATGTCAGAAGAAATCCATTCGGCATTATAACAGACAATAATTGTTCATGTAATTCGTTTTTATTTTTTATAAAAATTCCGTAACCTATGATCATCAAACAATTTTCATTTCTTGTCAATTTATCAAATTCTATTGTAGAAACGTTGTCAGGCAAAGCGGTATCTTTGAATCGCTCGTGTGACGCTATCAGTTTGATATCAGATTTAATTTGCGGTAAATCATCCAGAACTTTATTCACAAATAAACAATTTAAATTCTCCGGCATCACTTGATCGCTATCCTCGACAAATTCGATGATTTTCACGTTTATCATATTGTAACATTCAAGCGCAATGTGCACCGACATTCTTATTGCATCTTGCAAAGATATCACATTTAGATCTCGATGAGCAACAAACTTGTACTCTTCAAGAACGGGGTGGATTGCTCTTTTTCGGCGAGATATAGGTGTAGCCACGACGCCGCATATTTCTATTCCTCCAGATATCAAAACATCCAAATGCTTATAATTTTGTACCAGGACTTCTATGATATAACACACATACGATGACATATTAGATATATATTTTCCAAGACATAACACTCGGCTAAATTGTAAACTTATTTATAATTTTTAACCCATTTATAATACTGAAAACTTACGATTCTCTTCATTTGCAAGCTTTTCAACATGTTGTATGTGAGATTTCGGATCGATTACTACTTTGCGAATTCTTGTTGGTACAAGGAGACTTCTCGATTTCTGTCCTAAAATCATCATCTGTAACATGTTGTCCATAAATGTTACCCAGTTGTCAGTCCAGGCAATATGACCATTTTTTCCAGAGATTGACGCGCTTTTTAGTCCACGAAATTCGCCAGTATATTGATAACCACGGAGTTTCAATTCTTTATAGATATCTTTCATGCTCATTTCCTCTTTATCATTGATATTTCGATCAATAAATGTAGTACATATTTTCTCATCTTCAATATTAACAGGAATTCGTACTATTCCAGTAACGACAGTATTGCTTCCTTCGATTATTTCGAATTTGTTACTACCTATCAACAATATCGATATTAATTTTGTATAAATATAACTTAAAAAAAATATTCTGTTCTATAATGAGATTCTGAAGGATAAATTAGCCAATTAAGGAAAAAAAATATTAAACACAAGAAATAGAAATATTATCGATTAATTACGCTTGTATGAAATGTTAAATAAATACAAAAGTAAATTTTTAAGTTTTAATAAAAGTATTCATGATATCAATGATTAATATACGATCTGATATGCAAACATTTTCATCAGAAACTAGAATAATGTTTTAATCTTCGTAAGCTTGACCGACTAAGCTGTGATGTCTCTGGACCGAAATCTTTCGGGCGTGCTTGAAAACTGCTTAGCAGTTGCATTGCAGAACAGCAAAATTATTTTCGTATGTAGCTTTTATTAAGATAGAATTCAGTCCTTGTTTTAAATTATTATTCCAGAAACTTTTTTATCAATTTAATTTTTACACTAACAAAACTAAAATTTTAATAAAATATTTTTCATAGTTTAAGATACTAAATTCGTCATGGGATGATTAAATTTGTTTAACACTTTGATATAAAATTCGTATTATATGTATATTTAAAAGAACTAAATCTTTCGAAAACAAATTTTGCAAAGTATCTATTATAAATTTTTACAGGTAAAACAAAATTTTAATGTAACATCTACCATATGCAACAGTAAAATGATAACACAAGTATTGCAAAATTTATTAACAAATTAAAACAATACATTAATTAGAATAACAGAAATATAAATAAAATATAAATAAATCAAACAAATTTGCAACACATTCTATCGTAAATTGGTAGTAGAAATCAAGCAGTAGAAATAAATTTTGATTATGTTACATTTACCAACTATGTCAACAGAATGCAAGCTTAATGCAGACATAGTTAGTGTCAATATACTGTAATTTCTGTTCAAATCTGCTGCTACTCTATTAGCAGACTGCTAACGGTTTGTTGGATGCACAAATCTTTTCTCGATTTATCTTTCTCAACTCAATTTTTTCTCTTATTTATATTTTATGTAAAAATATTTTATTCTTTGTATATCTACAGTTTAGAAAATAAATTTAATTGCACAAGTTACCTCTCTGGATCATAAGAGTTAAATTGACTGGGCTTTGTTGTGATAAAATCGTAGAGCGTAGAAAATTGACATCTTCAAATACAATTGGTATATCGAGGTGTATTTGCTCTTTTAACCAGCCAATCATCTGCCATATAAGGAAAAGATATCCTGTAGCTGGTAATAAATTTTTTCCATTAACGACATGCCCAGTCATATATATAAATTCTTCGTCTGTTATTTTAATAGTAACAATTACTTCTCCTTTGTCAAGTTTTCTTTGTCCGGAATAACGGTATGTATACCAATCTTCGGAATGATCCCATCTGCAAAGCATGTCATTATTTCAACAATGTATGAAACATTAGTCTTTGTTTGTTTACCGTCTTAACGATTAAAAATAATGCAATTTAATTTTGTACTGTTTGAAATTCTATTATCTCGTTTACTTTTCTATAGTAAAAAGAACTTGTGCTATTTCAAACAGAATTTACCTTACAAGATGGGAAATCATCGGTGTACCACGACTTACAGGAAACTTTACTTCCGGATATAAATTTGCAATTTGCGGCTGTAAACCTGCATTATATAATTTTCCAATTCCTTCTAGAAATATTTCAATATTTGGTTTGTGAGAGAATTTGTATAACGCGACATTTGTCACTGTAGTCTCTAAGGAATCATTAAGAATGTATTGTAGCATGTCATGCGGCGCTATCTCAATCGTCACTGCGTCGTTTGGAATAAATCGCACAGTCTCTAAGAATAATACCGGGGCTAGCAGATGATTTGCATAATATTTTGCTAGACATGATTTTGTAGATGCGCCGGACCATTCACAAGAGAACACACTCAACCACTTTGAACTCACGGACGCTTTCTGTGGCAATATTTGTGTTAAGTATTCCAAAAGTTTAACTTTTGCGGGCTCGACATAACGACTATGAAAAGGTATACGTCCACACGAAATTTCTTTTACAGAAATATTATCATTCTAAATAAAAAGAAATTTTATCATTTATTAAATTCAATAATTATAAGCATGATAAATATTATTTATACTATTTTCAAACCTGTAGCTTAGCGAGGAATGCTCTTACAGAGTTTGTTGGTCCACTCACAATACAATTATGAGAACTATTGTAACAAGCTACATCAATATCCGATGGACACATATTCTTCATAGTTTTGAAATCGAGATTAATTTCAGCCATTAAGCCATCTATTATTTCTGACTTAAGAAATGCTAAGCCGACATAATATGCCAACATGATCGTTTCTTCGGCCGTCAAGCATCCATCGGCATATCCACAAATCAACTCGCCAATGGAATAACCCATTATAATATCAGGAATGATACCAATGCTTGTTAAAAGATCAACTATTCCGATCTGCAATACATATAAATCATCCACTTTCGAATAAAGTAATACTTTTCTCAAATAAAATAATATATATAGATAATATATTTTATTTATACATATGTATATGTTTATACCTGTAGTCCAATAAGGCCGACAAATAAATTGACTACGTTGTCGAGAATATGTTTGTCTTCATTTATTAGAATATCAGTGAGAAATATACCGTGAGATCTCAAAACAGTGTCGCATTTCTGGACTGCTTTATTGAATGCTGGAAATTTCATTAAAGCTCGACCTACCAATATTTTAAAAAAATATAATTACATTATTACATAATGTTGTTGGTACATTGTTTCAAATAATGTAATATTTTTACATAATTGATCTAAACGTACATAAACAAAATTTCTGGAAATTGCTTATCTTTATTTTGCACGTGCAGTATCAATATTATATTTTAGTTTAATTTATAGCGAAATTTAGTTATATTATACTTAAATGTAACTTTAAGAATTACAAAATTCGCAAATTGGAAATATTATTACTGTTAATTTTGTTATTTTCCAACACAAATATAAGAATATCAACATATGTTTATAATTTAAAAATTATTAAATGTTGATTGCAAACTAATATGTTATACATCTTAACAATTGTTAAATGTTATATTGTAATATGATATTTGATTTACGTACCCATATTAAGACATTGAGATCCAATTCCAGAAAATATAAAGCAAATCGGTCTTTTCGTACACAAGTTTCGTTCCATTTTAATTATTGTGTTATCGGATACTTTTGATCCAGCAATTATGTATCCCCTGTAGGGATGACCTTTTATATTGCCGCTATGAATATGATGTAGCAGAGAGATATATTCTACATCTATCGATCGACAGTGTGCCTACCGAGATATCGTTACTAATTGTAAATATACAATAATTATCTTATAGCACATTCTTGAAATTAATTAAAGTTAATAGTTTATATATAAAAATTATTTTTAAGTGTGTGGGTGCAACGCGTATGTGTATGTACACACGCGAGTGATCACTATCATTTCCGTGTTATAAGCATTCGATTTGTAGAATATGCGACTAAAGTATAATATAATGATTATGGAATATACTTTCTGTGTAAAATAATAGAGTACATAATTATGCAAATAAATATTAGCAAAAAAAGAGAAACAAAGTTTACAATTAGTTGTTAAGAAATACATATATGTACATTGTTAGGAGAGAATTATATGTAAATTAGATGTGAAAACATGCAATAACTTGATATAATCTAGATAAATTTATTTTTTAATAGGATAAACGGGTTTTTGCTGAAGATTTCTAAATTCTTTGTTATAAGATTCTTACATAATTATAATCAAATTAATTATTTACAAGTCTTGCATAATACGAAATTAGTTACCATAAATTCACTTACAAATCGTAGAATTGATTTGACTCTACTCTTTTAACATAATTGACTTATTTGTCTTAAACATATTAATAATATTATTAATATTATCGATAAAATTTTTACATTTTATCAAATGTTTTATATTTGAAATTGAAAAATCTAAATGTCTTTAACATTCTATAATTTATTTTGTTTGTATCTTGGATATTCTTTAGTCAAAGTAAGTACATTAACACATTAAAAGGACACGTTTTGTGTCGCATAGAATTGATATAGGTAGATAGAATCATGATTACGCTTATATACATATATATAAAGAGAGAGGGGGGGGAGGGAGAGAGAGAGAGAGTGAGAGAGAGAGAGAGAGAGAGAGAGAGAGAGAGAGAGAGAGAGAGAGAGAGAGAGAGAGAGAGAGAGAGAGAGAGAGAGAGAGGATAATTTATTTAAATTGAGACATCCAAATATATATAAAAAATACATAAAATTCAAAATAAATTTCAGAATTGTGACACACATACGCATTGCACACGAACACATTCAAAAAACTTTCTCAGTGTGTTTAAAGATGGAAATAAAGTGCAACATTTATTTTGACCTAGGGTGTCTCAGGTCATATCAAGAACACTTAATTTTTTTATTCTGAATTTCTGTAGCTGACGTCAAGTCGTTTTCAAAATGATATAGTTAAGCCCCTTTTGTTTAATATTTCTCGCGCGCGCGCGCGTGTATGTGCTCGTGAGTGTTAATATAAGTGGAATGTGGGTATTAGTGAATGTGAATGTGGCTGTGTGTGTGTGATAATTTAATCAACTATTGTTATTCTAAACATTTAATAAAATTAATTCAATTGATTTGCATAAATTTATTAAATATATTATCTTGTTTATCTAATATTTAATTATGACAAATATAACCGTAATCATTTATACACACACACACACACACACACACACACACACACACACACACACACACACACACACACACACACACACACACACATATATATATATGTATATATACACAATGTTTCTCTCAAAGTTACAAACACATAAAATTTCTCACAACTTCTGTAGAATATTTTAATAGCTTATTTTAGTGGTATAATGAAATTAAAAATCGTTAGGTGAAAATATCGAGGCTACAATAGTTTTTGAATTATAAGTCAAAGTTTGTCAATGATATATCGCATAGAATTTGCAATCAGGCCTGTAACTACACTTATACGCGTACCCATCTGTCATCTGTTATTAATTTCCACAAGACAGGTAATAAATAAATTGATTTGCATAAACACTTCTTCGATAAAAAAAAAATAAATCTCGTTCCTTAAATGTGTGAAATTATCAGTTTTATAATTCTATTTAAATGTAATAATTAATCAACCATTTAAATTGTTATTTTAAAAAATATTATATATATATACATATATATATATATATATATATATATATATATATATATATCTTGTGTATAAC
Organism: Lasius platythorax; assembly: GCA_963971435.1. Taxonomy (NCBI): domain Eukaryota; kingdom Metazoa; phylum Arthropoda; class Insecta; order Hymenoptera; family Formicidae; genus Lasius; species Lasius platythorax. The sequence continues at coordinate 12,545,631 of OZ020545.1, forward strand.
TCGTTAATATTAATTGACTACCATACGTAGTATCTACACACATAAAATCGTATAATAAATGCTATATTATATAGTTTTTCTCTTTTACTCTCTTATTTTAATATATTATAATATATACAATATATGTATATTGTATATGTGTTTATGTTTATGTGTGTACAACCTCTGGTACAACACACTTGCAGTTATTTTTATACCGTCTTTTTTGACAAAGGGTTAATTTGGTAAATAAATTAAAATGACATACATATAATAATACTGTACGAGGTAAGAAGAAGAAAGATTAGATGATTTCGGAAATAAGTGTATACTTACGTCATCTAATATAATTTTAACTGCTTCCTCGGTACATCCAGATGTAGCCACAAGCCTAGGTAAATTATCGTCCGTTCCATTATTGACTTTAATTTTCGGATTTGATTTCAGTAATATGTGGCAATTAGCACCGCCAAATCCGAAGGAATTAACACCGATATAACCGCCCTTCCATTCTGTTGGTTCAGTGACTATTTTTACTCTTCCTTCAATGATAGCAGTCATATTCTTACGTGGATGTTTAAAATGTATAGTAGGCGGTATTATACCAGTTTCCATCGCTATTAAAACCTTTATGAGATGCATACATTTCTTATATATAATGGCAATAATATCTTCTATAATTATAATAAATAATCAAAAATGACTGGCAAATAAAAAAATACTTGCATAATCTTATATGTAGCATTACATTATATGTACAGTTGTATTAACTCTATTTTGTTGTAAACTTACCTTTGCAATTTGACAATGACCGCTAACGGGTTCGGAGTGTCCAATATTCGATTTCACTGAACCAAGTAACAGAGGAAAGTCTCTTTTGGCGCATAAAGCTTCATCAATGGCTTGAAGTTCCACAGGATCACCGGCCACAGTACCAGTTGCATGAGCCTCCATGTAAGATAGCTTAAGATGTGAGATTCCACAATCGTCGTAAAATTCTTCCAGTAACATTTTTTGCTTGTCAAATGATGGAAAGGTAATTCCTTCTTCTTTAAAGCCATCGCAGTTGGTTTTACCATAGACAAAAGTCGCATAGATTCTTCTTGCATCCCTTGCCTTTTGTAGATACACTACTACAGCTGCATCACTACGCATGTAACCAGAGCCTTCTTCATCGTAAGGTTTACAGTAGCCATCAGCAGAAAGAACCCCTAAAATAATATCAGTAGTTTATTTGTTTTAATCAATATAAAAGATATAATTTTGTTTTTTATTTTTAATTTTTTGATTAATACACGAAGTACTTAAAAACTTTGATTAATATATGTGAGCGAATTAATTATGTCGTTCAAACACAGAATTTACTATGTTTTGCGAAGCACGAATAAACAAACATTGATTAAATATTATTATCTTGATAAATGTATCAATAACTACTTTATACCATTTGACAACGCAACAACTGTGAACGCAATAATATTATTTTTTTACATACCCAGCTGAAAAAACTGATGAGTTATAGAAGGATTTATGCATAAATTAACACTAGCAACAATAGCCGCTTCGCAAATGCCAGATCGAATCATCCTGTAAGCTTCCACCATAGCGAAATGACTCGAGCTGCATGCAGTATCGATGTTATTCGATGGTCCAGTAACGCCGAGCCAATAAGAAATTCTACTTGCTGTCACGAAATTACCACATCCAAGAATGTTTGTTCCAGCAATCTATTAGTAATTACGATATAGTTTTTATATGTAAAATATTTTCCGCATATTTAGCAATATTATTGTATACATATAAACGCGTTTATATAATTTTAAGAGCGCGTTTCTTTTATCGATTTTTGATATTTAATTATTAAATAACCAATATGTGAAGTACACATACGTGAGGTTTTTCGAAAATTAAATATCTATCTGAATCAGAAACACATATTGCTGTGACAACGCTTGTGTTTGTTCCTCGTAATTCTGCGGGATTTACACCCGCATCAATGATTGCTTCATAGGTATGCTCGAGTAACATTTTCACTCCAGGATCAAGTACATGAGCTTCTGAGGCCGGTATATCAAAGAATGTTGCGTCAAACTTCTGTATATTGTTCATTTTTCCTATTCGAGGAGGCATTTCATAGATATCTGTCAGGATTAAAAATAATTTATATAAAAATAATATTGTTATATTATTTTTATTTAAATTTATTAAGTTATAGATAATTATTGCATTAAAATATTCTTAAAGAGATACGCGACCTCTATTTCGATTACCTTGAATTATGATATCAAACAAAAAGAAAATTATAAAGATATTAACAAAAAGTGATTTATGTGAACATACGTAATATTGCACGGAGCATTAATAACTTTGAATGCAATTTTTTCGATTTTAATATATTATATTTGCAGATATACTCATACCAGATATTAAAAATTCCGAACTGCGATTGATATACATACGTGAGCTATAGGTATCTTTCTACTAAATTTTTCTACTAAAAAACAAAGATATTCTTAATTTCGAGAAAAAGATATTAATACAATTAGTCCAGCGTTGATGATCCTTTGAACCAAGATCTTTTTTATTGAAAATATTTTCCTGAAATTCTTTCATATTGTCAGAGTTAGGAAATCGCCCGGCTATACCAGAGATAACGATTTCTTCTTCAGCATCGACGCTGATATATGGATTGAATCGCTTTTTTTTATCCATCTTCTAAAAATTCTAGTAATTCTGAAAAAAGATATCAAAACTTTATTTCGGAATTACATACATGTTTTTTTAGAATAAAAGAGATTGAAATTTTATAAACCATTTTTGTGGAACAACGGAAAATTTATCATAAAAATGTGTAGAAAGAAGAGAATAATTGTATAATTTTAAGCTTATATTTTTCAAGTAAATATATATAAAATAAAAATTTGTTATAGCAAAATTGGTTTAATTATCCAAAATGTCATTATTATTACTTAGTAATCTCCTGACGAAATAAATTAATGGATGCAATAAAATTGGATTGCGAAATATTTTAATAATAAGAGAACAATATAAGTTCATAGAAAATTACGAATAAGAAGTCCCAAAATAAATAAGACTATGCCAATATATCATTAGTATGTAAGTTTAATTACTATAAGAATACATAAAATGTAGCATTATTATTAAGAGACGAAAAAGATTTCCGCATGTTGAGGGATTAAAAATCAGATTTTACGAAATAATTAGCAGAATAAAAAATTGCACAAATGTTTGGAATATTTAAACACAAAAAGAAAACAGGGAAAAATGTAAACTTTATTTTACGTATGCTTTAATTGTGCACATGATTCAGTTACAGAAATAATCTATGAGATAATTTACTCAAAAATTAAAAGAGGAAGAATGTTGAAAAAAGCAAGAAAAATTTATACTCACCACGTTCAATTTTTTAAATTTTTTATGAAACCAACAGCAGCGTCGATTCTATTAAAAAACAGAACTTTATAAAACTGATTAACAGGACAACCTATATTATACAGCAGAACATGCCTTACTATGACTCTGTTAAATCAGATATGAACTGTGTGACAATCAACACCTGTATTATAACACCTTACTTCCGGGAAAAATAATCGTATATTTATGTAATACAATAGCTCTATAATTAGTATAATTATACATTGAATTAAAATCAACTTAATATGTACATTGTGTCAAAGTTTAGCGAATACAAAGGAATTTGCGAATCAAAATAGACATGATAATGCAATGTTGCGATGTTTTTGCATGTTTTGCGATGTTTTAGGAAGTATATTCAAATCCCGGGCACGCCAAGTTTTTGTTCGTCATTTTAGTTTTAATCCTTTCAATGACATTGAAAATAATAAAATAAATAAATTTTATAGCATAAATTTTTATTCATTTAGCGCAATTTCTTAATATCATTATTTTTGTAGGAAATTAGAACTACATATTTTGTACAACTTTTTTGATTAAAATATTTTTATAAGTTTTTATTTGCAGTTGGCGCAATTTTTTGATATCATTATTTTTGTAGGTATTTTACACAATATCAATATAAATATTTTATACAATATTAAAATAATTTGTAGAAGAATTTTCTACGGTAGTTTTTGACAGTAGTTTTTTTACAGTTAAAATAACACTACTTTATAAATACATATAACAGTTCTTCACAACTGGCGCGTGTACTTGGCGCCCTTTTTTTTACCTTTTTTAAAAAGGTAAGTTTTTAGGGATTATATCATTCTTTTTTGTAGTATATGTTAAACATCTTTAAATAAATCTTTAAATAAATAGCAAAGAACCCGCCACCACCCCCGTCATATTCCATCAAAATATGACGGTCATCTTTGCTTATTATAGATATCCAAATCTTTCAAACTTCATTGTTACTGTTATTGTAAAAATAATGGATAATTACAAAACAATGTGTCATTAATACACTTATTATTGACAATATATGCTTCTAAATCCAATGATGAATAATTGTTGGTGCTTATCTAGTTTATAAAGCGAAAAAAGTGAGTTATATAATTCTATTTTTAAAAGTAAAGGTAATAAAGACAAATTATTTGCGAATTATCTAAATATTTCTTCACAGTTCACGAATAATGCAGAATATGAAACATTGTTCATGAAGTTACTGAGACATTATGAGACACTTTTATATTGAACTGATTGAAATACAATTATAAAATGATTAAATATTAATCACAAATAAGTTTGATATTTAAAACATGTATTTTTAATGAAGAATTTGTTAACTGTTTCTTTATTTTATAACATCCAATTGGTTGATTGAAAAAACTAAAAAAACAATATATTTTATAAATATTTCCCACATACAATTCTTTATATTTTTTAATGAACCAAGTTCTTTGTAATAAATATGCATATATTATACGAGTTATCTTGCATACACAATGATTTAAAAGCATACGCACTATAAATGATTTATTTATGTGTGTATGAAGTAATTACCTAATTACCAAAAGAAAACTGCCACATTTCTTGTATACTTTTTGTACAATCAAACACGTGCGTGACGCGTTTTATTAACACTTTCCAGTCTAAAACAAATATTTTTACTTTTTAAAAATTTGTAAATACATCACTTAAATCAGTACGTATGCAAGATAATTCATATAATACATTCATTTTTACAAATATAACTTGGTTGAAAAAAATAAAGAAACAATATATTTTATAAATATTTCCTACATACAATTCTTTCTATTTTTTAATAAACCAAGTTATTCGTAATAAAGATGCATATATTATACAAATTATCTTGCATACACAATAATTTAAAAGCATACGCACTATAAATGATTTATTTATAATGTGTGTATGAATATAAAATAATTACCTGATTACCAGAAGAAAACTGCCACACTTTTTGCATACTTTTTGTATTGTACAATCAAACACGTGCGTGATGCGCTTTATTAACACTTTCGAGTCTAAATAAAGTTTCGACAATATCTTTCCAGTAAAGACAAACCAACAGTAACATAACATCAATGTTATAATTTATAACTCAAAAGTGCGGTTAACCGCGCATGCCGCTAACGCATGCCGCATAAAAAATAATATATGACAGAAAATTTATTATAAACATATAATAAATATAGATATTATATATATATATATACACATATAATAAATATATATATAAATATATAAAAAATATATATATAAATTATTAATTATTAATTATTTATATATATAAATATATATATATATTATATATATATAATTTATATATGTATATAAATATATATATTTATTATTTATTTATTGTTTACTGTCATTAAAATTATTTAAATTACGCATGCCGTGTTAACTTTTTTCTTTATTATTTTATTTATATACTCTTGTCACTTTGTTGTCAAATTGTCAAATCTCAGAGCGCTGTTAGCGCGATCTTCCGTCAAACAAGTCAACCGTATAAGATGCATACATTGCTATTTATTGCATGTGTTGTGTACGTGTATATACGTGTAGCGCGATACTACTATATATCTATGCATGTGTTGTGTACGTGTAGTATACGTGTTAGCGATGACGGTGACGGTGACGGTGACCACGGTGACGTTTCTTAAATGAAAATTTCCACATTTCGACTTTGCGTCGTAATACCTCTGCTTGTAGAATATGAAGAGCAAAAATAAAGACACTTTCCTTATATAATTTAAACCCAAGCTATCGATTAAGCCTAGTAAGAACTCAATCCGTTCAGCGGTTATTGAGGTCTGATAATCTCGAGTACTCTCAACTAGCCGGCTCGCGTAAAGATACACGGAGTGCCTTGCTACTGCTGCGCGGTACTTGGCGCGAGACACTACCGTGTCTCTTGATTTCATCCTTTCTTCGCCTAAGCTTTATTATTAAATTATGAGCATAAGAGTTACTCTGTTTTTTATTATTGTCTTTGGTTAGTGCATACTTAAGAATGTATCATTCTTTTACATAAATTATTTTAAATTATTAAAACTAAAGATTAAAAAAAAATTATATTAATTTTACATTAATGGTATGTTAGTAGTCTTCTTTACTTTTAAAATATTTCAAATTGGTCACTAAAATGAAGTTTATTTTATAGTGTAAAACATGAAAAAACACCAAATCAGAGTGCTGTTACGATTTTTCATATTTTAATTTAAAAATTTGCAATAATACGATTATACATACGTATATAAATGTTTATCTATGTAGTAATATTCAAATAAAAACACTTTTTTTACTTGTGTCTGCTCAAGATTTACTTATATACCTAATATTATTTTTAACTTTCATAAATAATTACATTGTTTGAAACTTTTGATAAAACCGTATTTTTTCCTAAAACTCTCTATTCGATCTTTATGGCTTTTACAATTTCCATAAAACATTATATCTATTTTATCTATTTAGAGATTGTAAAGATTGAGCATTTTCTTTATTCTTAAATTTCCTTTCAGTTTTCATTCTTACTTTAATGGCATGTGCAGAATCAAAATATTCCTACACATTTTTTTTTCACTCGATTTCTCATTCAAACATGATTTAAAGTGACACACTTAAATAATGCAAGATTATCGCAACAGAAGCATCTCTATAACACATTGTGTATACAGATTGCTAACTATTACTATTGTGATAATCACAATTTGTTTAAAGGAATTAATATATGTATATATTTCTCTATTAAATAGAGAAATCTATGTTATTATTTATAATTTCTTTAATTTGTTCGGAATATTAATGTAAATGTAATTAAAAACAAATTTATATGTACTTTAGAAAGTATATTGTCCGAAATTTATTGCTGATATTATGGTGTTATTAAATATAATTCTTGAGAATTTTGTCTTAATTTTAGATGTCATTCTGCGAAAAAAATATATAACACAGAGAAACGGAAGAACATTTTTGATAATTTAGATTTTAAAATACAAATAGAAGCAAATCTAAGACATACCAGAAAACTGCAATATTATGTGTCTGTGATGTCAGAGAATAACTTGCGTTATAATAGTCAAAAAGATTTAACTTCACTTCTCTGATCCATATCTGAAAATTCTGTGATTTATTATTTTGTGATGGATGAGCTACATAAAATCATTTCTACACAACCATCATGGTAGAATTCAATAAACTAAATTACTATTAACATCATAAATTAATGTAATTATTGTACAATTAATGTAAATATTTTTCAGGCAACCCGGTTGCAATTTGTCAAGTGTATATAACTTTGGCATAATTTTCCGATGTCTGAAGCAATATAGATTACAATACAAACTAAACAAATTTTTAAATATGCCAGAGGAAATGCAGCTTTTGGAACGGCTACTTATTATTGTGGCACAATATTTTCAATCACATGTGTCTTATTCGATTATAAAAACGTGGTTAGATGATATTACACAAGAAGTACTATCTCGCCTTAAAAATAAATATCCGGCGCACTCAATATTCTCGACATCATCTGAGAAATTTTTCTTTTGGAGAGACAACAACATTAATGATAATTTCTGGAATAAAAAAGAATCAACACAAATTTTGTATAATCTTCAAGATTTTATCTCTTCTGAGTTGATTCATAAATTACATCAACTATGGATAGCATTAGATCTAGACGACACATGTGTAAATTATGTAAGTTATTGTACATAATACTAAATTATAATTATGCTATTTTACGCGCTGCACGAGCATAGCTATACTATTTTTACCTATATCTTATAAATGTTCAATATAATTTTTCTAATGTAATTCGTGTCATAAATTTCAGAATATTTTTAGAACTATCTACTAAATATTACATATCACAGTGTAGCGAGAAGACTCGGTATACACTGCGTTCTGATGCCAACAGATGACCCGACGCCACATATACTAATTTTATGGAAACCAAAATAGTAAGTATAATTTTAAATTCTTTCAATCTTTCTAATTTTTATTTTTATATACATGTACATTTTTACGTACATACATATATACATACAAATATGTGTGTGTATGTGTGTGTATTGTAGTGGCAAAATTATCTACGATTTCTTAGGATACTTATTTGTTATAAATTAATAAAATAAAATTATATATATTAAACTGCATCCGTCTCAGACATTTAATAAATCTTCAGCACACACGCACGCATGTACAAAAAGATAATCGAAAATTCTTTAGCTCAGTAGAAGATTAAATTTATTTTAAGATTTTTAAATGAAACAACAATATCTCTTTTACAAGAATCGGTGTTCTTAGTCATTTTATACATAAACATATTTACATATTCATGTAAACTTATAAAAAAATTAATAATTGTTAATATATTTTATAATTTATTTTGATGTGTTTTGACAAATATGATAATATTTCTAATTTATATTATTATGTAAATTATATATATTTTTCGAAAAATGTATTTTAATACTTTCAGATACATAATAAAATGCATAGACAGAAAAAATGTATAAATTTTTATAAAAAATATTACATGCTATTGTGTGTGCATCTGTATTAAAACAAATATCCAATTTTACATTACTGATGCAATATTTCCTCTGTACAAAGATGCAATCATCAATCGATTTTATACATTATTCTTGAAAGAAAAAAGATAGCGAATATTTTCATAAAAAATTGGGTTTTATATATTATTTATATTAATAACGAATATTAATTTTTTGATAATTATATTTTATCACCTATGAAATGACTTTTTATGCAGAATGAAAAAATCGATTTATGTAAAAAAAATCCTACAATTTTTAAAAATTGTAAGACAAAATTTTTTCAATTTTTATTAAAAAGAATCTTTTACTGTCAAATTTTTGAGACTTTTTAAAAGTGCAATTAGTTGTTCAGTTCAGAGAAACTTATAACATTTTTAATTAATTTATTACAAATAACATAGAAATTGTGGCTAACAATCATGATGAATATTCTTCTATATATAAATGTATGTATGTATGTATGTATGTATGTATGTATGTATGTATGTATGTATGTATGTATGTATGTACATATATGTATATTTTTTTGTCGGTTTTAGTAATACAGAAGATTTGGAGAATGCAGAATATTTATATATTAGCGAGGAATCCCGCGATCGATTGAGCATTGTTAGAGGCATATATAATAATGAACTTCAATTGCGTCCATCAAATATATGGGTTGGCAATTCTTTATATATAATTTTTATTAATTTTAGTTAATAAAGATATAATAATCAATTATGGATCTTGTAAAAGATACGTTTAGTTCATAAGTCAATACATTTTATAAGCAATGAGTAAAAGTAATAAACTTTTTTTTTATTTTCTTATCTGTAATCGTAATTTTGTTAACATGTTTTTTAGGTAACCGAATGGATGGTAAAAAAGCTTAATCGAGCGTTGTTATGTAATAGCATAAACCGTACGTGGGAATTAAATATTCCAATTCAAATAATAAATAATGAACGCATAAATATAGCAAAGCCAATAAAGGTAACTTATCACACATTTTATTAATGTACATTAATAATCATATAATAATATACATATAAAGTGATTGACAAGTTATAATTATTTATAACTTATACAATAAGTCATTACAATAATTAGTTTAGAAGCCGCGCTTGACAAGATATTGTTAAGTGATGCTATTATATACATTTTCCACGCACACACAGGTTAGATCTAACATTGTGAGAGGAAAACAACCAGAAAGGAACGAAAAAATAAAATTTGCCGTTGGAATGATTGTAACGCATTCATCGGATCTCTATCTGTATAGTAGAAGACATATTCATGCAACAAATATTAATCATGATGGAATAATAATTGGATGGCATGATAAGTGTTGGCAGATGTCCATTAATAAATCATTGGATTCCATGTTCCCACAATTAGGCAATTGCAATTCGTATCACATTTGCACAAAATCAGATAGTGTTGATAAACCGCATTGTATAATTCTCTCCAAGAATAATAAAATATGTTATGTGCAACAAGGTATGAATATTAGTGGTATTTTTATAAATTGCATATCTTTCTATATAATTTAAAATATGTTTTTTTTTTATTTCAGATGTTATATCCATATGTCCTCCAAAAAGGATCAATAATATAAAAATAGGATTATTTTTTTCTAGTTTCGATGATACTCACTATGTGCCAAACGAGAAACTGAAAAGAGATTATCCAAGCGATACCGCAGCAATTCTCAGAATACTATCTAATAAGTAGCTTTAGTATTACTTTAAAATATACTATTACTAATAAAAATTATGTAAAGATATTTTTTAATATATGCATATATAGAGAACATGCTTGAATTTCTTATTTTTTCTAAATTATAATATAAAATAATATTTTTGCTTGTAAATTCGATTAAGTTAATCAGGAAGATGTATAATGTGAATATCTGTGAATAACATATATTAATATATATTTAATTTTTAAGTTTAAAAATTAATTTTAAAAATTAAATAATTAAAATGCAAAATGTTGAAAGAATTATTGTAAATATAAAATTTGTATATTTTGTAAACGGAGAGATTTCAAAAAATTTAAAATTGTTATAGCTGTAGAGACTTTATGATTCTACTTTTAGCTTAAAAAAAATTAAGAATATAAAAATATAGTATAATAAAACTAATTACCAAACAATCGGAATTTGCGCTTTGAAAGACATGCACCGCTCTGCAGAATATTTAAAGAAATTAAAATTAAAATGTAATACTTCGAGAAGTCCTCCAAATGTAAAATTTTAAGACGTTTCTTGTAAAAAAAACAAAATTTCAATGTCTTTTATATGAAGATTTATGTACGTTTTAACTTTTATAAATAATTATATCTTTTGAAACTTGTGATAAAACCATGTTTTTTCTTAAAACTTTCTGTTCCAACTTTATGGCTTCTACAATTTTATAAAGCATTATATATATCTATTTCATCTAATTTGGAGATTGTAAAGATTGAGTATTTTCTTTATTCTAAAATTTCCTTTCAGTTATTATTTTCATTTTAATGACATATGCAGAATCAAAATATTCCTACACATTTATTTTTCACTCAATTTCTCATTCAAACATATGATTAAAAGTGACATACTTAAATAATGCGAGATTATCGCAACAGAAGCATCTCATATATTGAAAAAAATTTAAATTTTAAGTCGTTTCAAGTCGTCTCTTTGTTTCTTTTTCTGCATGCAGGACTACATGTCGAGAGGGTCAATGGTAAGTTCAACCGAAAACAATCCTGTTTCCAAAAGATTAAGCCCTCTTTTCGCCACGTCGAGAAAAAAAAGAATCCCAATTAATGTGGGAAACGGCGGCTTGACCAGGGTCATAGGTATGTGAGAACCGGAACACCTGGATTATCAGTGAACTTGTTGACGTGACTCGAAGACAAATTTTGGAAATGATGAGACAGATTTGAGACATCTACTTATTCATGCGCTATCACGGCAGTAAACTGGACTAGAGATTATGCTAGAATCCGCGACATCATAATGATGAATCATCTAGGATATCTGAAGTTAATAGCCTTCTCATTAAGCAAATCATAATTAGTCATTTCCCATCCGTTGTTAGCTCATAGTTTCAATCCATAGTAATTAGTTGAATGTCAATTAGATGAAAAAAGAGGACTACAGTTGGTATCAACTTGCATTTAGACAACTGACCTTAAGTAAATAATATGCGAACAAATATAGTTAATATCAGATATTAACTGTTTGTATAAAATAACATCAAAAAAACTCTGGTAACTTATATATAAATAATATTAATTAATACATTTTAATCACATACACATATATATTATAATTTATAAAATAAAATATTAATTATAAATTAGATTTATTCGAATTTTTTGTACATATTGTGTAAGAAATGTGGACTGCTGATTTATGGTATCCTGTGGTGAATCAATCGCCTTCGTTGACGAAGGTATCGTTCGTTTCGATGCGCGAATTCATAAATAAAGCCTCACTCATCTCTGGACCAAACTTGGCTTGGAGGCGATCAGATTCGAAGGCACGGGCAGAATAGTGCGCCTTCGGGCTAAGTGCCTTCTTAGCCTCGCCGAGGACGTGACTTTGACCCAGATATGAGTGAACTGTGCCAAGTTGCCTGTGGATATGCTCATTCGTATCGTCTGGATCAAAATCATACCGAAAGAACCTGACAAAGATTGATCTTTTAGTCTTCCACCGTGCGTCACTCGATTCTAATGAGTGTTGTTCTTTTCCAATCAATCGACTGAATTTAATAAATTTTGAGTTTAATAATAATTTGTCTTTGTGTGTACGTATAGACAATGTTTTTCATGTTTATTGTATACAGATATATAGTATATCCATACATACATGGACGCACGCATATATACGTACAAACATTTATAGAAATATTTATCTGCTCTTTTATAATGAAACAACCTCTCGAATTTAACACGATACTAATTTTGAACTAATTTTGAGCGAATGTCAAGACATTTGTGAGCTACTAAGTAATCATTAAAAAATTGCTGGAAGAGTCGTTATTGTGTTGTAATAAACGGAATGAAATTTAAACTATTTTAGAGGAAACTTGTTAATTTTTATTATTATTTAATATAATAATAATTTGCGGTTTCAAACTTGAAAAAAATAAACATAGAAAAAGTTGTTATATAAAAATAATTTAGCTTATGCGATACATTAGTAAAATATTTTATATTATTTTGTTAAATTTACCAAATTATTTATAATAATTAATCTACAAAATTTTATTAGTGTTATTGTTGTAGTTATATACATCTCCATGTGTCATATTGTAAATAAGGCTTACATGTGTGTGGCTATGTATGTGTATATTATATAAATAAAATTAAAATTTTTAAGAGACCCAGAGAACATTAAACGTCCTTAAAGCGTCCAAAAGATGTCCTAAAATTATTACGATCCTAAAATTACTCACGTCTTATAAGACTATTTGTCTTTAAGACGTCATACTATATATGGATCTGCTTTTAGATGTGTGTTATTTCGGTGATACAGATAATATGATTGGTTTATTATAAATAATTAGTTAAACTGTATTTTTATTAATTATATGAAAAACTACAGTTTTAAATTTAGATGAACACATTATTCTGTTTATTATTTTATCGTATTTCCTTGTATTAATGCAAAATTTTAACACATATTTTATCATCAACAAATGTTACTTACCTAGGCTATAATTTTTTGTCATAGCTAAGTACATTTAATTCTCGCTTGTTTTAGGATTAATAAAAAAGTGTTACAATTGTATGCTTATTCCACTAGATCCTTTTATAATTCCATCTTTTCTTCCTTGAATTGTCGAGTTGTTTCTTTCGAGATATGCCATATTTGATGAATAATCTGAAAGAATTAGAAAACTCCAAACTAAGTAAGGATATGGCTTTTACATGATCAACACAAATTATTATTGAAGGCAAATTAGAGTCAAACGCGATTGTTCATGCGTAAAATTTCAAAGATTCTTTTCAATAAATATTGCGTACCACTAATTTTTCTGGATTTACCAGAAACTTATGAATCTCAGTTCGAGATTACATATGTATAAATAATGTCTCATTTTAAATGGGGCAAATATCTCGGAAATTAAATAAGATACGAGAAAATATGTTAGACAAAAGTTGTTTGGTTTTGAGGGGGATGTCTCGTGGTGAACACGGTTTTATTCCACATGGAGACGTTTCCGAGATTTCAAGGTTATCGTTACTTTTTTACATAAAACTATCCTAAGTTTTTTACATAAATCGATTTCTCGGAATAATGTGATTGAAGTTTGAAGCGTTCATGGAGCGAAAATTAAAAATTCGCTAATAACAAGCAGATTTATAAGATAATTATATTCACATCCAAAATAATATATTTAAAATATAAAATATTTTTGAGATAAAAAAATAACAAAAAACAATTAAAAAACATCAAAATTACGAAACATATACATATTTAAAATTCATCACAGTCGTCTCTGCGTTTGGTGCAAAAAAATACAAGTATGTTCGCATGCTTGCAGACACTGAAATGAGTATAACTATTGGTCGTTATTCTGCAATCAGAGGCACGCCAATAATATCAGATAATGAATTCTATTTATTTTCATATCAATATAAGACATAAAAACCAAATCAATGGATAGATGGAACGTTTATAGATTGTTTCGTTGTCTTTTATATAAACCGTTGGAAAAATATCATGTATGTGCCAACAGATTATACAACTTTTGTATTAGGTGATAATTCTGATAAAAAACCATGCGAGAATTGGCTTATGTATAATATAACTGAGGAGATATGTGGAAAGATGTTATTGCCATATTTATATCAATCGCATTGGAGATTGTTAGTTGTCGATATTGATGAGAAAACTGTTATGTTGCTAGATCCGTATAAACATGGTAAAGATAACAAAAGAGTAATATAATTATTCAACAAATTTTTAAAAGCTTGCCAAACATCTTTGAACAAATTAAAAAATATCCACTTCAAAGAAAGTAAAATGACTGGCAATCGTCCATTTCAAAAAAGTAATGATGGAAATAATTGCGGTGGGTATGTTTTGCATTATATAAAATGCATTGCTGAAGGCAATGATTTTGGTAAAGTTAAACATAAGTGGGCATATACAGGAAAATATTACAATAATACACTCTTCCGAGCCTTGTTTCTTAAAAAATTATTCTCTTCCTATTGTAAATGATTTCAAAGCATGCGAACATGCTTGTATTTTTAGACACCAAACGCAGAGACGACCGTGAAAAATTTTTAAACGGACTTATACGCGCATATTCAAAAATATCTTGATAAAAGGAATCAATGCCCTGTTCCGGGCATTGCTTCTCGACAAATTATTTTTTTCTTATCACAGGAGATCACAAGGCATGCTACCACGTTCGCAAATTTTGGCACCAAACGCAGAGACGTACGAGATGAATTTTTAAATGAGTTTAAACGCGCATATTAAAAAATATCTTGATAAACGGAACTGTTCCGGGCATTGCTTCTCGACAAATTAATTTTTTTCCTATTGCATGAGATCACAAGGCATGCTACCACGTTCGCAAATTTTGGCATCAAACGCAGAGACGAACGGGATGAATTTTTAAATGAGTTTAAACGCGCATATTCAAAAATATCATGATAAATAGAACTGTTCCGGGCATTGCTTTTCGACAAATTATTTTTTTTTATTTCACAGGAGATCACAAGGCATGCCACCACGTTTGCAAATTTTGGCACCAAACACAGAGACGAACGGGACGAATTTTTAAATGAGTTTAAACCCGCATATTAAAAAATATCATGATAAACGGAACTGTTCCGGGCATTGCTTCTCGAAAAATTATTTTTTTCCTATCACAGGAGATCACAAAGCATGCCACCACGTTTGCAAATTTTGGCACCAAACACAGACGAACGGGATGAATTTAAACGCGCATATTCAAAAATATCATAATAAACGGAACTGTTCCGGGCATTGCTACTCGACAAATTATTTTTTTTTATCACAGGAGATCACAAGGCATGTCACCACGTTTCCAAATTTTGGCACCAAACAGAGACAAACGGGATGAATTTTTAAATGAGTTTAAACCCAAATATTCAACAATATCTTGATAAACGAAGCTGTTCGGGGCTTTGCTTCTTAACAAATTTTTTTCTCTATTGTAGGAGATCACAAGGCATGCAACCACGTTTGAAAATTTTGGAACAAAACGCTGAGACGAACGTGATGATTTTCTAATTGAGTTTAAACCCGAATATTTAATAATATCTTAATAAACGGAACTGTTTCGGGCTTCACTACTCGATAAATTTTTTTTCCTATCGTAGGAGATCACAAGGCATGCAACCACGTTTGAAAATTTTGGCACCAAACGCAGAGACGAACGGGATGAATTTTTAAATGAATTTAAACGCGCATATTCAAAAATATCATGATAAACGGAACTGTTCCGGGCTTTGCTTCTCAACAAATTATTCTTTTCCTATCGTGTGAGATCACAAGGCATGCATCCACGTTTGAAAATTTTGGCACCAAACGCAGAGACGAACGTGATAAATTTTTTCATGAATTTAAACCCGAATATTCGATATCTTGATAAACGGAACTGTTCCGGGCTTTGCTTCTCAAAAAAATTATTTTTTTCCTATCGTATGAGATCACAAGACAATGCAACCACGTTTGTAAATTTTGGTACCAAACGCAGAGACGAACGTGATGAATTTTTTCATGAGTCTAAACCCGAATATTCAATAACATTTTGATAAACGGAACTGTTCCGGGCTTTGTTACTCGATAAATTTTTTTTTCCTATCGTAGGAGGTCACAAGGCATGCAACCACGTTTGAAAATTTTGGAACAAAACGCAGAGACGAACGTTATGTTTTTTTTAAAGAGTTTAAACTCGAATATTCAATAATTCCATCTATACTAATCTATACTATATACTAATATATAAAGATAAATAGTTCGTTCCATTGTTCGGCGTAATCTCAGAAACTACTGAACCGATTTGAAAAAATCTTTCACTGGTGGATGGCTTTGATCTTCCTGAGTAACATACATTACAATTTGGCTATGTGCCAAATTGTAATTGAACCATATTTGCCTATCCTCACAAATCCGCCACCACATACCGAGCGCGCGAAGCGCGCGAGGAACAAACGCCAGCTAATAGTTTTTAATAAAATGCATTCTTTTTCTATCTTAGCTACAGCCTTCAGAAATACCAGGATACTTTCAGATGGCAAATCTTGTCGGAAGCACAGCCAACCGTACCTCCGAACGTTTAACCGGTAATGATGCCTCAAATGATGTCATAGAATCTTTGACATAATTACGCTTCCTTGAACGAGCGATTTTTGACATCTTTGGTTGACACTTTTAATATATTTTACAATCGTTTGTTGAGCCATCGATAGCCATTATATACATAATCTTCATTTAATTTCTTCGTCTAATTTCATCGTTTGGTCGAAAAACGTCATACCGCAAATTCTCTTACTTAACGAGCGCTCGATCAAGATTGAGCAACGGCAAGCCGGCTGTTCAGGTGAAGGCGACAAAAGAAGAAGATCAAGAAGAAGCAGGGTTAAAGACAAACATTTTACGAAAATTTTATTCCAGTTGTAATTACTATAATGTGTTGTATTCTATGAAAGCTCGTTCTTATGTACGCTTTCTGTTTGTCTGATTTAAATTATTTTCTTCTATTTGTATGCTAAAGCATTCACATTTGTTTTTATTTTCATTCTCATTTTTGTAAGATAAGTTAATCGAATAAAAAGTGTTTGATTAATCTTAATCGAGCGTGTCCTTAATGTTTTACTTATTTCTCCTATTTTCCTGTCCTACTTTCCTTAGGCAAGAATTTTACAACGAAATTACATTATGTGATATTGAATCAGAGAAGGTTAAAAATTGAATTATATATAGAGTAAAATAAACAAAAAATGAAATGTATAAAAAGAATAACATATTTTGTAGTCGTGCATGTTCGATGAAAATGTTTAAAATAAGCTTAACTTTTCGAAAACATAATTTAACTGCATAACTTTAACACATTGTTGCTATTTACAGATATGTATATGTATAAATAAGAAAAATATAATTACATAAGAAATATATATATTGCGAAATTGAAAAACAGTTTTCACGAATAATCTTCAATATATTTAATTTGTTCTCTATATGATATATTGGATATATACAGTTGATGCATTTACACAATATTTCAATTTTGCTTAGATTAAGAATTCTATGGACGTATTTTGCATAACTTCAAACTAATCAGCGAAAATTAAACTTTCATTCTAGATTTAGTCAGTTTTTGGTATTACACTTTATTGCATTTAACATAAAAAAATATTTATATTTACAATCTTTATACGAAAAAAAGAAAAAAATAAAATAAATGTATAGAAGTACAGAAGGTATATTTAAAATTATATGACAGCCTCATATCATAGACAATTTTTAAAAGAAGACAATATTTAAATAACTTTTAGATGCATGTGCAACTCTAAATTGTTAAATGTTGAGAGAATGTTATATATTACAGACAATAGATTACTTGTGTAATTAATACTGTATAATACCTAACCAACGATTTTTGATGATAAAAAAAAAGTTTGTTAATTTTCATCACATATTTAAAAATCGATATTATATAGTTATATCATATACAAAGTCAAACTTAATTGTGACAATATATTAAAACTTAAACGTAACACGTGTTGTTCTAATTGTTGCATTTAAGAATAAGAATTTTAATACATTTAGACTTTTAACTCATTTCATCCACGTTTACAATTTACTATCGAAATAGCCGAAAATAATAACTTGAACTTTTTGGATGTTACCATTCATCTCCGTAACAATAATCTAATCTTTGACTGGTACCATAAACCTACTTTTTTTGGAAGATACCTGAATTTTCTATCTCAACACCCGTTGTGTTACAAGAGACGCACAGTATTAGGCTTAATTGACAGAGCGTTTTTCCTCTCACATCCACGCTACCCTACAAAGAATTTCACCTTCGTAATTAACACGTTACTTGATAACGGTTACCCACTCGAGTTCCTTTTCCGGATTTTCCATGAACGCCTGAAAAATCTTTTTAACAAAAAACCTTCCAATAATGGCAACGATGTTCCTTCTGCTCTAATGGACAAAAAAACGTCCTTTTTTATAATACCTTATGTAGCCGGTATTTCGGAGCGATTTAAAAATGTCGTCAAAGAATTTAATGGTAACCTGGCATACTATTGTGTTAACAAATTGCGGAACTTTTTTAAAGTACACAAAGATCAACTACCACTGACCGCGTGTAATAACGTAGTCAACAAAATTAATTGTAAAAATTGCGATGCCTCTTATGTGGGCCAGACCGGTAGACGCTTAAAAACAAGAATCTCGGAGCATCGGAGTCATATTCGAAAAAATACGACCAGTCATTTTGTGATTACAGAGCACAGACTATCTGCTAATCATGAATTTGATTGGGACGGCGTTGAGATTATGGACAGAGAACCTAATTTTAATAAACGACTTATTTCTGAAATGATCAACATTAAAAGACAAACAAACGGATTAAACCTACAGACGGATACAGAATGTTTACATCATACGTATACCGGTATTATTGACCGACTTCCGATGTTTTGATGCCACGCGCTTATCTTTTTATACTTCTAAATTAAAGGTTAATTTGCGACCCCTTAACTTGTACATTATATCAGTCGTCTGCGTAACACACCACACATAATACGTTTGACAGTCCACCACCGCCTTTGGTTTTTTAACGTTTGACAGATCAGTTTTTTTTATTATGTGCCTCGTGTGTTTGCTGTCTCTCATCGCTTCTGCATTCTTATTGTAAGTCATTGTTACGTCCAGACTCGTAAAGGAGAATCAACGGAAGGGCGTAAACAAAATTTACCTCGAATAATGCCGGACCGTACGTGGTTTCGAGGCGAGCGAACGTACGAAGGCCCCAAGCAGGTCAACGACCGAGCAGGTCGCTTTTACGCTGTTAAAATGCCCCGTTCGCTCGATGGTCCCTTTTTGGCAAGAGAATTTAATCTCTTTTGCGCGGGATGGGACCCTGTGCGATTTCGGAGTTCAGGAGAGAGTGCGGGGGATAATAATTACCATTCAATTAAATAGGAAAATATCTAATTTATTCAAAATAAGTAAATGAAGCGAAATTTATGAGAAAATTCATAATATTTGATTAATACATATGTATATATACAT
Organism: Lasius platythorax; assembly: GCA_963971435.1. NCBI lineage: Eukaryota > Metazoa > Arthropoda > Insecta > Hymenoptera > Formicidae > Lasius > Lasius platythorax. The sequence goes on from OZ020545.1 coordinate 12,565,887, forward strand.
GTGTGTATTGATTACAATATAATTTTTTTTATAATTAAAAAAAAAGTACGTGAAGGTGTTGGTAAGTATATGTGCGCGTTACATGTGTACGGAGGTCATCGATCGGAGCAGAGTGGGGGAAATTATAATATTTAAAATGAGGCTCCGATCGGGTTACAATAAATTATACAAATATAAAATTAAAAACCATCAACTAAGCATAAGCAGGAGGTCAGGAATCGGGGATTTCTTCGAATTCAATGGTGGAAGGTTTATAAATCCGCCAAAAGAATTGGATGGGAACGGCCACTGGATATCTGCGGCAGGGATGGAAGCATGGGATAATGGTGTCGGGGGTAGATTCAATTAATACCTTCCTTAGATCGGCCAGATTTACAGGATCGGGCCCGATGGTGAAGGCATCCTCGGGGAGAGGATCCGTGTATGGAGGGAGGGTTCTTAGGCAATAATCCAGTAGATTTCGGTAGGTGCGAGAAGGATCATTTTCAGGAGGAGGTGGCGAGGGTGATGGAAGGGGGGAATCTCCGAGTTCTATGACGGGAGGCGAGGGCGATCTCGGGGACTCGTGGACAGGAGATAGTGAGGGAGAAAGGGGGGGAAAGTCTTCCAAATCGATTAAAATCGGTGAAGGAGATCTTGAGGGGGACACGAGGATTGCGGAGAGGGAGGAGGGGGAGTAGGAACTCTCGGTGACGGAGAGTCTTCGGGAGAAGGAGGAGGGGGAGTCGGGACTCTCGGAGACGGAGAGTCTTCGGGAGAAGGAGGAGGGGGAGTCGGGACTCTCGGAGACGGAGAGTCTTCGCGAGAGAAAAAGGGGGGTACAGAGGGGGAGCAAGACCGTTCCGGGGACGAGATGGGAGAAAGTCAGGGGTGGTAAAGTATGTGTGGGTGGTTGTTTAGGGTATCGTTACTTATGCTAGTCGATGGATCGTTATCAGGCTTAATTGTTGAGTTGTTACTTATAGTTGAATCGTTATTATTTCTAATCGAGGAGTCTATACTAGTCGCGGAATTTTCCGAGTGGTTTTCTGCCGAAGCCCGAGCCAGTAGTTTCCTTAATTGCCTGTTGCGGCGATTACGCGACTGCCTGGCGATCTTTCTAGATTTACGCCTAGGTCTTTCCACTGGGGGAAACGGGTAAAGAAAACGGAATAAATAAATAACAGAAAGAGGCAATGGTATCTTTCTTTGTCGAGAAGAATTTCTCGAGATTGCGAAACAATTTTTGGATTTAGTTATCTAAGTAAAACGAGAAGACTAGAAATTTTATGTATGTATATGAAGAGCAATATATATATATATATATATATATATATATATGTGTGTGTGTGTGTGTGTAAATATATATATATATATGTAAACGAATACGTATGTATACGTGTTAATATATAATCATCTTAGGCAAGGGAAAGCGGAAACTTGAAGAGGTCGAATGAGGCGTTACGAATCATTGTTATTAATATTTAAAATTTCGAATATTGTATGGGGGAGGATCAGATGGGGGGAAAAAGGGTGGCGCGTTGAAATCGCAAGAGAATAGGAAGTTCTGAGCGGCGGGTGAGAGATAAAGGAGGATAGCGAGCCTGCGCTGCTACAAAGCAGGAGACTCTGAGCGGCGGGTGAGAGATAAAGGAGGATAGCGAGCCTGCGCTGCTATAAAGCAGGAGACCCTGAGCGACGGGTGAGAGATAAAGAAGGATAGCGAGCCTGCGCTGCTACAAAGCAGGAGACTCTGAGCGGCGGGTGAGAGATAAAGGAGGATAGCGAGCCTGCGCTGCTATAAAGCAGGAGACCCTGAGCGATGGGTGAGAGATAAAGAAGGATAGCGAGGCTGCGCTGCTACAAACCAGGAGACCCTGAGCGACGGGTGAGAGGTAAAGGAGAATCGCGAGCTTGCGCTGCTGCAAAGCAGGATACTCTGAGCGACCTATGGAATTAATAGACGGGGAGTTTCTCAAAAGAAAATTTCATCAGGGGAATGGCAGAAGGGAAGGAATAATAATAAGAATTAAATTTTAAATAATTGATAAATATATTTGTTCGTAATCCAAAAATTATTTCAAAAGAGGAAAGCCCGACCAGTGAATTCTACGCGTTAAACTGACTTACTGCTTATAGAGTGCGCCGGTTTTTAGTTGCAGACAACGTACTGGTCCCTGGTCTAGGATGCCCCTGGCTCGGTCTTAGCTCGCTCTTGGTTTTCCAATTGTTTGTATGTGCTCGCTGGTCCACAATGCACACACACACTAACTAAAATTTTCTATTTGCACTCTGAATGTTCGCGCTGTGGAAATACTATAACTGCGGACTTTAACACTGAAATTGACGCGAGATTCAAGAGTAACTGTGAGGTACTTGTAATAGCAACCGTGATAGTGATGGGAGTAGAAGAAGTAGTAATGCTCTCTCGAGGCAAGGTTTCGAGTATTTAAAACCCTTTGCTCCTCCTTTTCGCTGGGCAGTCGAAATCTCTATTTAGCGAATCAGTTTTCTAATGACGCCCTCATAGGATTTGGAGGGAGTCGATTTTTGATAAAAGGAGTTTCCATTTCCCCGGCATGGGTGGAGCCTTTTGTTTAAACATCCAGATTTCGGCCCAACGGAAAGGACAGCGCATTTATGTGAGATAGGCACTTAATTTACCCTTTCGACCGTTGCGACGCGGATATCGCGTAAGAGCGGTCTGTCAAGCGAGCACATGTGGTATCGGTTTTATTGCTACCAGCCGTTTTCCTTCCAAGTTATCGCGCTAGCTTTCGGTATTAAATTGGTTTGTTTTTGCGAGTCTGTCGGCCGTAGTTTGAAATTTTGAAATCGCTTCCTCGCATATGTTTGAGAATCACATTTATTGGTCCGTTTGTTTTTTTTGTTTTTCTTAGACTACGGTCTAGGACCCGATTTTGTTTAGTTAAGTTTGTTGCTAACGTGGCTTGCTCGTCACATGTCTCGAACTCTACGACTAGGTTTCGTTTTTTTTTTATCAAGGTTTTTTATCACGGTTTCCGACTCGCCTTCGTTTTTATATTTTATCATCGCGGATTGTTCGACACGTGCTTAGAACACCACGGTTCTGTTTAGTTTCGTTTTGTTTCTCTAGGTTTTATTCGTCATGTGTTTCCGAATAGCACGACTCGCCTGACAGATGATAATATAATTTATCGCCGCCTCGTGTATCAGGAAAGAAAAGAATCGTGGAGTCCGCTGGACGTAACATCATCTTATTATCGTTTTACAGCGTGTGGCTTTTTATTATGCTTGTCGCTCTACTTGTGTTTTTCTTAGGCATTGTCGAGATTTAGGCTTCCTGACTATGGAACTGCCTAAATTTTTTAATGTATACTTCCGCCTGCCAACCTGAGAGTAACATGTTAACTGCAGATATGAGTGTCTGAACGCGATTGAGAATGACACTACTTACACTTAATTTTTATAATTCTGACTTACTTCTCATTTGTATTACTCTTTTTAACCAATTCGTTTAACTGTTATTTTTTAATGCGATTCTTACAATCTTAATTTTAATGAATTTTGTTACATGCGCTGAAGATGGTCAAAAAATTGACCGAAACGTACGTTTTTTGCGACTTTTAATTTTAATTTGTATCAGATTAATAATTATCACTTTGTTTGCGAGTTAATTTTAAACCTAATTTTGTTACTCTGCAACCTTTGCGCTCCTCCTTCTGCGCTGGCTCTATATCGCCTTTTTCCTATTATGTTTGAAGAATTTTAATATTAATGATTTCGTTGATTCCCGTTTATTCTCTACTACATTGATAAACACATATGTGACACTTTGCTTATTTACATGATCCTTTTGTCATTTCTAAAAAACATCTTTATTTTTCTAAATATTTATATTTATTAATTTTATATAAAACTTACAGTAAATTATATTTTATTTCATAAAATCAATATAAAAAATTATAACTTTTGAGTTATATGTGTAATGAAACGGCTTCTAAATATCGAAATAGAAGATCGGTACAATAAACTTCGGTACAATAAATTGGCTCTCAATCAATTGGTCTTAAGATAAATAATATGTATAACAACTTTAACTCGCTATATGTACGAATTTATATGGTATACATATGTATGTATATTACTCAATATATATGTATACGTAACATAGGTACATATTTTAATCGGGATACAAGTCGAATGTTTATGGCATCGTGCTCTCCAGAATTAATTGCGTTCAAAAATATAACAATACAAAAGAAAATTTAACAAGATTTTTACATACAGGAATTCATAAAATTTCTATGCCTACGAAGAATATGATATAAAAGCTCGTAATTTACACACACGCACACGCACACACACAGACTCGACGTATTACAAAGAATCTATCGAGAGACATGAAGAAACAATTGATTCAATTGATATGTATCTAAATCATCAATTTTCTCAAATCTTCTTAATATGAGAAGATTGCATGGAACATTGACAGCTGATGGTCACCAGTCAAGAATCGCATGTAGCCCGATCGAGTACAAACAGCTACAAGAAGAGAAACTTATTATGTTAAGAACGTTGAAAATATTAAGTGTTTTATTAAAAGTGTTAATGCTAACGAGAACGGCCATCATGTCTTCTTCGAAGAATCAGGAAGATCGTATAGCTCAGGTCAGTCTCCAGGAAATGAATCTACATGGGCTTTGATCTAAACTTCACGCAGCTTGTTTAAACTTCACGCAGACTTTTTTCACAAAGAAAATTAAATGTTATATATTGCAAATAATAGATTACTTGTGTAATTAAAACTGTATAATACGTAACTAGTTAGTTTTGATGACATAAAAAATATAAAACTTATTAGTTTTGCGTCACATAATTAAAATCGTTATATGTAGTTATGTTATATACATTAATTCAACTTAATGGTGACGATATATTAAAACTTAAACGTAACACGTTGTTCTAATTGTTGCATTTAAGAATAAGAATTTTTTATATTAATGATTACGTTGATTTCGTTTATTTTTTGCTACATTTATAAACACATGGCACTTTTGCTTATTTATATGATTTTTCTGTATTTTTCTGTAATTTCTAAAACATATTTACTTTCATAAACATTTATATTTATTAATTTCTGCATAAAACTTACAGTAATTTATTTTGTAATTAACGAACTCAATATAGAGAATCAGAATTTTATATTAAAAATAAGTTGCATGTGTCAAAAAACAGCTACTAAATATCTAAGTAGAAAAAAGTTGCAAAGAACTTTAGTACAATAAATTGCACTTAATTGATTAGTTTCAAGGCCAATAATATACACAATGATCCGTTATATATGCGAATTGATACGCTATTTATCACTTAAAGTATATATATAAGTTATTACATGTACATATTTTCATCCGGATACAAGTCGAATGTTTATGGCATCGTGCTCTCCAGAATTTATTTACGTTCAAAAATATAACTATACAGAAATTTAACAAGATTTTTAAATACAGAAATTCATAAAATTTCTATTATTACTAAGAAAATAATAATAAAAATATATTTATTATTGAAATATAAATATTTTTAAAACTATCAGTGATAATAAACGCATTCGCGTTTATTATCCCTGAAAAAGGAATTTGAGTTGAAGTAGAGTCAAATTGAAATGGAAGGCTCTGATATTGAATATTGCAAATAAAGAGTAGCGGGCTAATTAAGAGCCTAGCGCGGTAAGTAGTGCGCAAACTTTTTTCTTGTTAAAATATTATTTATTTTGTACGTTTATTTTGTATGTTTCGGTCCTAATTTCGAACTATTTTCAGCAACTGTCAAATACAAATAAAATGAATTGTACGAATTATTGACTTAAATTTACATAAAGATAACTATAATACGGAATATCGAATAAAATTCGAAAATAACATACATATATATACTTATAATTAATCGTGCATGCGTCTTTCTTGCATGAATCTCAGTAACATTCGCGATGGACAAACGTAATATTAAGTGTATATAAAACATTGCAAATATAATATTTTTTTTTAATTTTGAAATAATTTGTTAAATACATAATATGTTGAATACACAGTAATGCGAATGCGAGTAATGGTCAGATCGACATAAGTGAAGCAAAACGAGTGAGTCCCGATTGCGCACATTACGGATCGGACACAGCGATATTTCCCGATCGGACACAGTCCCGATCGGACACATTCCCGATCACACACAGTCCCGATCGGACACAGTCCCGATCGGACACAGTCCCGATCGGACACAGTCCCGATCGGACACATTCCCGATCGGACACAGTCCCGATCGGACACAGTCCCGATCGGACACAGTCCCGATCGGACACAGTCCCGATCGGACACAGTCCCGATTGGACACAGTCCCGATCAGACACAGTCCCGATCGGACACATACAGTTGCTTTCGGACACAGGCCCGATCGGACACAGGCCCGATCGGACACAGGCGCGCGCGCGTGCGCGCGCACACACACACACACACACACGGGGGGTGCAAGGGGGGCCTTCGGCCCCCCTCCCGCACCACCCCCCGCCAATAGTATGGTGCCTATGGGGGTGCGAGGGGGGCCTTCGGCCCCCCTCCCGCACCTGAGCCTGTGTCTGATCGGGACTGTGTCCGATCGAGACTGTGTCCGATCGAGACTGTGTCCGATCGGGACTGTGTCCGATCGGGACTGTGTCCGATCGGGACTGTGTCCGATCGGGATTGTGTCCGATCGGGACTGTGTCCGATCGGGAAATATCGCTGTGTCCGATCCGTAATGTGCGCAATCGGGACAATCCCAAGCAAAACAATCCCCGGTGAATTATTTACTGGATCGAGTTTAGCTGTATTATTTACAAGTTTAACGAGATCCATTTCCAACAAAGCTGAAAATTGCTTTGAAACGTTAAAAAGATATTAATTAATTTCGCTATTTGGAACTCTGCTGTCATTAATTTAACGATTTATATTCATAAAATTATCGGCGAAACAAGTTTCTATCTAATCGCACATGTATTTTTCATGAAGCAATTCGATGGGATAATAGACTTACAAGCTATGCAATGTACATTTATTAACAGGACATTCCAGTCTTCGAGTTCATCGATGTTCGTGACTACATGTCATCAAACATCATATCTGTCCAGGATTATTTTGACAGTGAGACTGTGAAAAATGAAGTCGGTAAGAATTTATTTGCAGACATGTCTACAATCTCAAAATCTACTGATAAGTTGCAAGGAATCGTATATATAAAATGTTACCAAAATAAATTCGAATCACAAAAAATTATGAGAATAATTTAACTTTTCCAATTCAAGATAATTAAAATTAAGTTTAGAAAAATATCTCTCAACAACAAGAAGGATATAAATAAAAACTCCATTGTTGAGGGGTGAGAGAGTGACAAAGAGGGGAGAGAGAGGGGGAGAGGGGGGAGAGAGGGGGGAGAGAGAGGAGAGAGAGAGGGGGAAAGAGAGGGGAGAAAAAGAGAGTGGGAGAGGTGGGAGAGAGGGGAGAGAGGGGAGAGAGGGGAGAGAGGGGGAGAGGGGAGAGAGGGGGAAAGAGAGGAGAGAGAGGAGAGCGAGGGGAGAGAGGGAGAGGGAATGAGAGAGGGGGGAGAGAGAGGAGAGGAGAGAGAGAGATAGATGGAGAGAGAGAGATGGAGTGAGGGAGAGAGAGGGAGAGAGAGAGGGAGGGAGGGAGAGGGAGAGAGGAAGAGAGAGAGAGAGAGAGAGAGAGAAAGTTATTTATTTATACTCTGGGATTACTCCCTTGAGAGCATTAAGCAGTGTACAATATACATATAATAAAGATCATTCCGTACGTAGAAAATTAGTATTACATAGTTTCATGATTGTACATACAAAAAATCGCAAAAACTAAAACCAAAGAATTAATAAATTAATTAAAATTATACTAAAAATAAAATAGAATAAAGATAAATATCTAAATAAATAAGAACAAAAATAATAAAGTAAAATAAAAATAAGCAAACTATAATTGGCTGGAAAAAATGAGACAACGAAAAACAAAAAATTACTAATTACAATAATTGACTAATCTGGCATTCTTAATTTTGACTTAATAAATGATTGTACAGGGCATCGCGGAAAAGCGCTTGATTCGGTTTTTCCCTAATGGATTTAGGAAGCTCATTCCAAAGCTCAGACGCTTTATACGCAAAAGAATTTTTATATGTCTCGGTTCTGCATTTCGGTAAAACCATAATTTGGTACGAGACCCTGGTGGTCCGGATGTCAAGTGAAGATCTGAATGTGGAAAAGTCCAATAGATATTTAGGACTTTCAGTTTTCAATGTACGATACATCAAGGTCCCCAGAAAATAGGTTCTTCTATCATGAACCTTAAACCATTTTAGCTTAGCATAATAAGGCGTTAGTGTGCATCTTTTCTTACGTTGAAAATTATTCGAATACATGAGTTGTACGTTTGCTGGAGTTTCTGATTCTGCTCAACAGTAAGGTCATTATAGACTAAACAGGCGTAGTCCAAGATCGGATTTATCAGGCTCATGACTAGTGTTATTCGCGCTGTTGTTGGTAAAAATTTCTTGCATACTTTGAGTCTATACAATGTAGTGTTCATTTTTTCACGCAGTTTTTTACATGCTCATTCTAGTCCAGAGTGTTTGTAATAATTATGCCTAGATATTTTATTGACGTTGAATAAGGAACGATATTATTACCCACCAAAATGTTATTTACATTGCCAAGACTCACAGCATTCAAGTACCTCGCACTCCCGACCACCATTGCTTTAGTTTTTGAATCATTTAAGAGTAAACTATTAGATTCTGCCCAGGATCGTATGACCTCAATTTCATTGTTCACAGTGATTATACCCTCGTCAATTTCGTCTGGTGGGCAATGCAAATATATAAGCAGGTCATCCGCATAATAGCTGTATTTGCATTGATTGATTGTTTTATTGAAATCGTACAAATACAAGCTAAATAACAATGGCCCCAAAACGGATCCCTGAGGAACCCCGTGTTTCGAGTCCCTCCACGCGGAGATGCGTCCATCAGTATCGTAAACGGCCTGTTTTCTACCCTCTAGATAATTTATAAACCACAAAATGGCTGATTTGGAGAAATTTAGTTTTCTCAGTTTGTTAAGCAGTTTTCCGTGACATACCCGGTCAAAAACCTTCGAGAAATAAAAGAGAACCAACACCGTCACCATTCTCTCATCTATAGCTCGTCTCATATCATCCGTCACACGAAGGACGGCTGTTTGTGTACTATACCCTTTTCGGTAGGCAGATTGGTAATTGTCGAAAAGGTTATTCGTCTCGAGATAATCCACGATCTGGTCGAAAACTATCCTTTCCAGTGCCTTAGACAAAGTGCAGAGTAACGATATCGGTCGGAAGTCTGTGACAGAAATAGGGGACTTGACCTTCGGAAGAGGTCTGATCAATGCCAATTTCCAGAGCTCCGGATATCTCGAGTTTTGTAACAAGAAATTAAACAGTTTCAAGAGATAAGGGAGCAGGACGGGGAATGCAATTTTGAGGCATTTCGTCGAAATTTTATCTATGCCCATGGCTTCAGACCTTCCTTTAAATATTGCATCCCTTAAAGCTTTAGGTGATATGTCTGCGAAAAAGAAACAGGTATCATCAAAACACTTTACGTCCAAGGCGTCCGGATCCCAATTTAGATCACCGGATTCAATATCGGAACCGACCGAGGACGACAAGACAAAGGCAGCGTTTAGCTCGTCAAGGTCAAAATTACAGCGATCCTTTCCAGATGAGGAACTTACAAGCCCGAGGCGCCTTAATTCGCCCCACGTGGAGACCGTGTCTCGCTTTAGAGAACAAACAGTCCGATAATAATTTTCCTTGGCATCCCGAATAAGAGACTGAACTCTATTCCGCAACTTTTTAAATAATTTATGAAGCTCAGGCTTCCTATGCTTACGCCATGCGCGTCTAACCCGATCCCGTTTTTTCATTTTCTGAATTATTGTATAATTGTTGAGTCAAGGTGCGGGTGAAGATCTCTGATTTCTTTCTCGCATAGGTGCATGGCAGTCCAGCACAGACACTAAATTCCGATTTAATGAAATTATCATTTCATCCTCACTGTTAGACTCCACAAAATTACCCCAGTCGCAGTTATTCAGGTCCCTTAGGAACGATTCAATGTACAGTTTACGGAAATCGCGTCTTTTTACTATTTCACCTGGTAATCTGGCAATACGAGCTCGTAAACAGACAAATATAAGATCGTGCGCAGAGAGAAAAGGGACGGGGTGCTGACCGTATCCACACAATTTATCTCTATTATTCAGAATACACAAATCAAGGAGCGTGCTTGACGTACTTGTGTGATGCGTTGCTCGAAATGGGACAAGAAAAAAGTCGCCCGATTCTATGAACTCTCGTATTTGATTGGTATCAAAGTTGTTTATCAACAAGTCGCTATTGAAATCTCCCATAATGATAAGATTTTGAAAATTAGAGAAAAGTTCAAGACATTTGTCTTCAAAAGTCTTGAGAAAACCGATCTTCGGTAACCTATATACTACCACGACTAGTAACTTAGTGAGGCTAAAACAAGAGACTTCAAAAAACATGTATTCCGGACGACGTTGATATTGGTTGTCTGAGGTAGCCAGCAATCTTGCAGAAAGACTCGTATGTATGTAAGCCCCGACACCACCCCCATTCCTGCCTGTCCTATCACACCGCATTAAAACGTAACTCGGAAGTTGAACCATGAGGTCGGTGATACCTGGCTTAAGCCAGGTTTCCGAGAGACATATTACGTGGTAAAAATGACTAGAAAAATAATTTCGAAATTCATCTATGTGAGCAAAAAGACTCTGACAGTTTACGTGACACACGCGTAAGTTATCGATTGGTTCTGAAACGATAGAGCTATAATTAATCCATAATTGATCAAGCAAATTTTTGCCGTAATTTTGCGCTTAAGAATACTACACTTGTTGACATCAAAGGCAGTGTGAGATTGATTACTTTCTTTCGCCGACTTACAGTTAAAACAATTAGGAGTTATATTTCGGTTATTACACTGTCTTGTTTCGTGATTTTCCGAGCAATGCCCGCAATGTGCATCGTTAGTGCAGTTCTTGGCAAGGTGTCCAAAACTGAGGCACTTGTAACACTGCAGGACCTTCACATGATCTGCCACTCTACATGCTGACCAACCCAAGAAAACTCGCTCCATCGACACAAACTTCTGACGCGTTTTAGGACGGACTTCCAATACACAGCTTGAATACTGCTTGCCTGGATGAAGTGGATATCTGTAAACCACCTTGATGTCCTTCTCAGTTCCCTCCTCATTCTGCTTAGCAAGCTGACTCTTTATTTCGTCCTCAGTTAATTCCGCTGGAATGTTATGGATGATAATCCGAGGATTTAATTTAACCTTATCCTTTACTTCAAGGCCGGCTTCACGCAGACTAGGAGAGGTTTTAAGTTTTCCTAGATCCACCTCGCGTGCTTCGATCCTGATGCTATTGTTTCTGATTTTAGTCAGACAAGATACCTTTAGACCAACTTTGCACGGTTCAATGGCCTTCAGGACAGCATCCTTGGTGTCCTGAGTGGAGGTATATTTTCCAACGGCGTTATCCGTTGGACCAATAACTATATTTGTCGTCTTCTGGATTTTTACAGATGGACCTCTAGGCACACGCACTTTATCGGTGGTATTTTTGCTAGCAATATTAGCGTAGCTGGCTCGGTTCACCTCAATAAATTCATTTGAGCGGTCTCTAACACCTGTTGATATGAGGAAATTTGAACATGCCTTGCCTATCTCCTCGTGCATCATATCCTTAATAGAAGACATAATATGCATCGATGCTAACACTTGAATGTATGCCGTGGTCATGGAGTTAAAGGCCTCATAATGTTCTTGCAGTGCATCTTCAACGGCTTTTCTTTTTCTGTAGCATCTTTGCTTGAGAGCATAATTTTCTTTATGTCCGCGCGGCTAATCTGCAAACGCTTTCGTAAGCTTCCGATGTCAGCTGATGATAAAAAAGAAGTCGGGGTATGACTTACGTCCGTCAACGTTGCGGATCCCGCCCCTGAGTATGACGATTCTCTATCTTCCTCGTCTTTATCGGATCCCATTATTCCCGCCGCGATATGACTTCCGAGAAAGTTTGCCTCCGCACTCAGAAAGTAAGCAAATTCACAGTGATTGACAGTAGATTTCCCGTTCTTCGTGTGCCCCCGAGCACCCACGCCACTGTCGTACCGTCCCTCGATGCCTACGCCATCCGTAGATCGACAGTAATTCTTGGTAAACAAATGACTAGTCAAGTAAATATCCGAGAACAAGATCCAACGGCAATCCAAGAATCCGAAAAATTTTCGGAAAAATTCTGAAGAGGTGCCCAACTGACCAACTGACCAATGCCGGAGTAGAGCAAACACGAAAAAGTCAAGCAAAAAAGCCCTTGACACCACGTCACTAAAAAAGGAACCCCCGAAAGGCAAAAGGCGGCAGAAAATTGGTTCGTAAAGACAGAGCGACAAGAAACACGTCTAATCCTACCAGAAGCCTAAATCACCCAGAGAAAAAGAGAGAGAGAAGGAGAGAGGGGGGAGAGGGGGGAGGGGGGAGGGGGAGAGAGGGGGAGAGGTGGATAGAGGGGGGAGAGAGAGGGGGGGAGGGAGGGAGAGGGAGAGAGAGAGAGAGAGAGAGGGGGGAGGGAGGGAGAGGGAGAGAGAGAGAGAGAGAGAGAGAGAGAGAGAGAGAGAGAGAGAGAGAGAGAGAGAGAGAGAGAGAGAGAGAGAGATGCAAACACTGTACGCGAAACACTTTAAGATAAATTGAAAATAACGGGCCAAATAAGAGCCAAGGCGCTGTTATAGGTGCGCAAATAATTCTTTCTTCTTTTTGGTTAATTGTAAAAAACCTTTTATTCAGAACGTACGTTTCGGTTCTCGTATCGGACCATCATCAGCGGTATCAATTATTAACTGTCAATAAACAGAGAAATGATATAAAATAATATTACAAAAGATATATACAAAATAGTCATTGACGATAAAAGAACGAATTATCCACGCTTCACTAAATTCTAATCGTCAATGACTATTTTGTATATATCTTTTGTAATATTATTTTATATCATTTCTCTGTTTATTGACAGTTAATAATTGACACCGCTGATGATGGTCCGATACGAGGACCGAAACGTACGTTCTGAATAAAAGGTTTTTTACAATTAACCAAAAAGAAGAAAGAATTATTTGCACACCTATAACAGCGCCTTGGCTCTTATTTAGCCCGTTATTTTCAATTTATTTTATAACAGAGCCTATTACTTTTATTATAACTTTAAGATAAATTCAATTTCATTATTTTGCTAGCTACGTCGTTTCTAAGCAATTGCAAATCGTATATTTCTAAATTCTTAATCAATAATAGAAAATTTCGAGAAATAATAAACGATTTGTAACCGTTGGGAGATTTCTATTATATTATAAAATATTCGATTTTTTTACTCAGTAATAGTATAATTATGTTTTTAAATCTCAAAAACCCAAAGATACTATCTTATATTCTGAAATTTTTAAAAATCAAAACTGGCTACGTTTATTTTCGTACTTTATAATTTATGATTATTTATTTCTTTTCTTTTTTATTTAGAAATGTCTGTCATCTGAACTGATTTATTATATACTATTTTTGTTATTAACAATTCAAAAATTTGTCCTATTTTATCTTTTCTCAATTACTAAAAAAATCAGAATCCTTATATATAATTATATATGTCCATATGTACGATTTTGAAATTTTGATCAAATATCTATTAGTAGTTCAAATTGGAAAGATATATTTATATTTACTCGGTCTTTGTATGTATATGTATAATTATATATATGATTTTGAAAGCATTACAGGAAGGCACTACACCATCTCCAGAAAACATTCCAAGCGAGCCAACATTTCTCAGGGCATTCGTGGAATATAACAATAAATTAAACGAGAAAAACATTTTTGTGACATTCAGGTAACTAATCTAAATTCTTTACTCATATTCTTTCATTCTTTTAAACTTAACAACATATATACATAAAAGCTCTAACATTGTCAGAAATTCGCAAAAAATAAAAATAAAAAGACTAAGGCCGGATTGCACCAATGTTATTTTTGCTTTAAGTGAGACTTAAATATGTGTCTATCCTTATCTTTCTTTCTAAATAAATAAAGACAGACACATATTTAAGTCTCACTTAAAGCCAAAATAACATTGGTGCAATCGGGCCTAAGATATCTTCTCTTCTTTACAGATGGGACGAACCTAAATTAACAAATGGAATGATACAAAAATACAGGGTCCAGTATTGGTTTATCGAGAACCTAAAAAGGATTCAAACCAGTGTGGATATTAGCTCAGCTAAGTCATTGCAACACAAAGTGTACGATTTAAAACTTGATACAATGTACTACTTCAAAGTACAAGCTCATAATGAAGTTGGTGCTGGCCCTTACACTAAGTTCATCAACGTGTCGACCACGCACGAGATTCCCGTACCTCTGTTACTCATCAATTCGTATTTATATATTCACATATTGGATGTAGATTTACAAATCGGCTTTAAACTTAATGAATACAATAACTTTAGAGATATCGTTTACTCGGCATTGGAACATAAGATTTATGGGATCACTGACGAGTGGGAGTTAATAACACGCGACTTTAATCTAAGCGCAATTGCAACAAAGCCAAATTACACAAAAATAGCTGACCTCTATTTTGAAGCGTACAATCTCTGCTTCGATTGGATAGCAAGAAATCTATATTGGATACAACGTGATCATAGGAACGAGATTTCCAACATTATGAAGCTAGACTTGACATTGTGGCAAATGGGCATAGTCAAATACGAAAATATCCTAGAGAGAAAATATATAAATAATTTAAATGTACAGCCGTCTACAGGGTACATTAAATTTCATACATCTAAAACAATTACCAATTTTGTTTCTTTTAAATAAAGATTTGTGTTGTTTTATAACTTTCCAATCAAATTTAATATGTAGATATTTTATTAAAAGCCATAAGTTATGAAATCATAAATTGACACAGAATTGAAATAAAATTTGAACAATTACATATTAGTTTCTGACATACAGTTACAATAATGTTTTATAAGGAGAAAATAAAACGCATATTTTCCAGACATTTGTATTGGATGGAAAGTTGGAATGCACAGGATTTTATGCAATCGGATTTAGATGGAAAAAACATGAAACCTGTTTTGAAAAATGAAAGCGATAAATGCTACTGCCCTTACAAAGAATTTAAACACAAATTCGTGCACATTGACCACACAAATATTGACAAGCCGTTAGTATACTGGACATCAGACCATAGCTTATTCGCAGAGGACATTTATGGTTGTAGGTGTACCCTGATTTTAAGCTTTGAAAATAATATATATCTCGATTATTTAACGATTGACAAAACAAACATTTACTTGTATACTGAATTTGAAAACCTACTATATATTTTACAAAAAAAGTATGTTCTTCTCGACAGCAAAAAAAACGCATTTAAACTTGTACAAAAATATAAAATCTCTTCAAATATTAGGAGATATTTTTATATTCCATTCATAGTTCTTGATAAATCTTTACAATCATATCCCTCGACGAGATGTCTGACACCTAACATGAAAGATTATCGTGTAGAAGAAGTGTTGATAACTGACAAAAGAATAACCGCGAACAATATCGTCGTGAGCCTTCCGGAGCCGATTCTCAATGACGGATGTGAAAAGTACAACTTAGCCACCACTATATATACCATCTCCGTTAGCTATTGGATATGTTTGGACAATGATCTTAACGAGTTCAAAGAATTCAAAGTTCAGACGTACGAACAGTATTACGAATTCCAGAATTTAACGCCGTTCACAGAGTACACGCTGAAGTTGGCACTGAGCAATTTTTACGTCGACAAGTTGTCGATGGGTTTGCAATTCGGCGCGGATGTGAAACTGTCAACTACGGAAAAGCTCAACGCGCCAGAGGATGTGACTATTCAAGTTCGAACGCCTAATCTGGCGATAGTCCATTGGAAGCCACTCAAGAAGCTAAACTGCGTGAAAATAAATTACGAGGTGCATTGGATGTTAGTATCGGATGTTTCTTTTCTAAATGGCACGCGAAAAATAACTTCTCAACAACTTGTCAGTCAACCCGAACATACAGTAGATGGCAAGTTTTTTATGACAATTTGGTCGCTGCTGCCAGGACAGAAATACTTGATATACGTGCGTGTGTATCCAACCAACTTCAGCAATTTCTTCACTGACAGTTCGAGCAAAAGCATATACATGTACTCGGAACCGAATAATTTAAATTTGAGCGGGGTCAGTACAAACGGTATGAATATCTCGTGGATTCCTAGCATCAATCTGACCATCCATTACATACTAGAATATAAAAATGATGCGAAGCGGACGTGGCAAGTCGCGAATAACACTGAGGTAATTAATGACAAAGTAACATATTACATAGAAAATTTACTGCCGCGAACTCTATACAAATTCCGTTTGATCCTGAGATACCCAAAACACAAGGAAGACTTTATATGGCCGTCTGATGGAAAAGAATTTACTTTTAGAACGCTTGGTAAGCAAATGAAGACATGATATTATGAACAATATTTACTTCAAGAATGCATTAACAAATTCTTTAAATTAGAAATTAAATAATAAAGTTTTAAGTAAAAGTATGTACTAGAAAAAGCAATGAATTTAAAATTGTACTCTTGTGTAAAAAAGGTAATGTTCCGAGTGCTCCTGGGATACCTACGGTAACGAGACTTCCGAATTTCATGTATCAGTTAATTTGGGAACCTGCGCAAGCTTACGATTCACAAGTGACTTTGTATCGAGTGGAGGGTTTAATTGTCGAAAATAATTACAAAGAGGGCAATCAGACCGGCAAAAACAAACACTGGAATTTATATTATAATGGAACAAGTAATTACTGGATAATAACGAGAGACATGAATCATATATATCGATTTCGTGTGCAGGCTGAAAACGCTTATGGTTTTGGAGAATGGAGTGAATCTAGCGCGGTCATTGATTTAACAGAAATATCTATCGAAATATCACCTATGCAATATTATCTACCATTAATATTAAGCCTTATTATTACTCTTGTAATCTGCAATGTTTACTATTTTTATTGTTGTAAGTATATTTAATATAAAATTCGGATTTTGATTGAAGTTACTTTGGATTTGATATAATACAGATTGTTTCTGAAAGTTAATTTACTTGTTTAAAATGAATAAAATTTTGTAATGCATATTAGTATTAGATAAGTGTATTATAATGCTTCTTTATTTAACAGTATACCGACAGCGCAAAAAAATTAACGAAGTAGTTTTGCCTCCTATAATGACCGATATTGAATTAGCAACTCTAAACGAAATACCTTCCGGGAACCTTCAACTCAATTTGCTATACGCTCCTAGGTTGCAATATAATCAAAACGAATTTGACTTGACCATAATCGAAAGAAAGCAAATTACCCTAGGAAAGTTATTAGGCAGCGGCGCATTCGGAGAGGTAAAAACTATTTTCTTATTACTTAGGGGTAAGGAAGCAAATTGGGAATACTAGTTTGAAAAAAATTATAAAAAGCATGTGTGAGGAGCTCGATAATGAACACTACTTCTAAGCGTAGGTAAACTAATTATTATCAATAGAAAATTATCAACAGTATTTGAAATCAAAAAGTGCCTGAAACTTTGACTTGATTGAAGAATTACAGTAAAGGGTGATTTAGTTAATGTGCTGGTAATTTGGAATAGGGTACTTCGAATTACATTTACATTTTCGAAATCGTTCTTCTTCGTCTTATATAATCATCCCTTTTCTTCTAAACTATTGTTCTCTTATAAATTCTTATAAATCTTTCTTCTTCATCTGATATAATCTTCTCTTATAAACTACTAGGTACTTATGATTGATCTATTAACAATAATCATACATATAAGATCCGGAGTCATAGCCAACGCATTTGTTGTGTAACCATATCTCACATATAAAGCATTGCACCCATTGTTCTCTCTTCATGTCATCACATATTATTTGGAATATTCCAAAATAATTTTATATATATTATTTTGAATTAACAACATATCATGGTTAACCTAAAATTAAATTACATGTCCTATATCGAGAATTATTGTAAAATCAATAAGAATTCATAAAATTAACATGTTAAGGAACAATTTAAACGAATTTCAACAAAAATTTGATAAATTTTAATCATGGTGGAATCGGATTGCAGACTCACTTAAAAAATCTTGCGAATGTCAGTTTCACTTTCGTCTAATTTAAAACAATACTGTCAACATGGCGATCCATACCACAAAAGTCATTGGTTGGTGGGTCGCTACCCCACTTGTATGCGGTGATTCAAACTAGTTGGCATCACTAATTTTTCTTATACCTCGGTATTCCAAATTGCCAACAGTATTCCAAATTTGCCTCCTTTCCTCTACATATATTTTCGGAGACATTTCTTAATTGATTAATCAGAAAGTTTTGAGATATAGACACATTTTTTTATAAAAGTAATTGCAAAAATTAAAATTTTTCATAAAAAGTTAAATGATATAAACATTTTTACCATGAAATTTATCGATTTGTATTAATTATGATATATTTCGCAGGTGTTTCAAGGAACCGTCAAAGATTTTGGAGGGTTGGATATAATGCCTGTCGCCATAAAAATGTTACGAAAAGATGCTTCCTCGCAAGAGAAAAAGAAATTCTTGCAAGAAGCCAAGCTTATGAGCCAGTTTCGCCACAAACATGTGCTAAGATTGTTGGGCATCTGTTCGGACGTTGATTCACTATTGCTCATATTGGAATTAATGGAAGCTGGTGACTTACTGAAATATTTGAGAGAGAGTCGGACTTTACAACCATCAGATTCGCACGCTCTGCGCCTGCAAGACTTGCTCGCCATGTGCGAAGATGTTGCTCGGGGTTGTTGCTACTTAGAAAAACAGCACTTTGTGCATAGAGATCTCGCATGTCGAAATTGCTTAATATCCGCTAGAAATCGCGAAAACCGTGTTGTGAAGATCGGCGACTTTGGACTTGCTAGAGATATTTACAAGGATGACTATTACCGCATGGTAAATATTTGAAAGAGATAAAACTTTTTTTTTCTATTTATGCATTGTAATAATATTATGCATCTATAAGCTGATTAGAATGTAAAAAATAAATTATTTTTATTTGTATATGTATAAAGGAAGAGATAGATGAATTAACTTTATCTCCACATAACGCTTGGTTGAAAAATAGACAACTTCGTCAAATAACTTAACTGCGCTAAAATTGTGTTTCAGAAAGGAGGAGGTCTGCTTCCTGTTTGCTGGATGGCACCGGAATCTTTGATGGACGGAATATTTACTTCACAAAGTGATGTTTGGGCATTCGGGGTACTAATGTGGGAAATTACGTCATTGGGTCAGCAGCCCTATCCTGCCAAAAGTAATTCCGAAGTATTACAGTATGTGTGTGCGGGAGGCAAGCTTTCGAAACCCCTCAACTGTCCACCGACGTTGTACCAGTTGATGCTACGTTGCTGGAATGCGGTGAACGAAAGACCAAACTTTATAGTTTGTCTTGAAAATATCACTACCTTGAGAGACAACATAGAAGACGCAATGCTGAGTTCAGTGGATACTATCAAATGTGCAGAGGTGAATAGATCGTAATTCTTTTTATATGCATATCATTGAATGGAGCAATAGATTTTTGCAAATCAATATAATATCGAATAAAAATTATTGCAAATATATTGTTTTTATATAGAAATATAGAATTTTTGTGTTAATATAAGCTGTATGCGTAACAGAACGGCTACTAAATAGAAGATTGGTACAGTAAAATTTTGAATTGCTCTCAATCAATTAATCTTAAGACTAATAGTTAAATCAACGATATGACAACAACTGTCATTCGCTATATATGCTGTTTATCACTCAATGTATACATCAACATATGTACAAATTTTCACCGAAATATATGACGATAGTTTATCGTGCTCTTCAGAATTCATTTGCGTTAAAAAATATAAAAAAATATAACAATACAAAAGGAAATTTTACAAAATTTTAAATACAGAAATATATATAATTTTTATAACTATAAAGAAAATGATAAAAAACATATATATTGTTGAAATATAAACATTGTTAAAACTATCAGTGATAACAAACGCATTCTTGTGAAACTAATTAATCAGAAACTAAAATAAAAATCCAATTATTAAACTGCTAATCGAAGAGGGCCTGGCTTCCAATGACTTATTTGTAAAAAAAACAGTTATGAATACTTATTAGCCTTTATTAACCCACTCTTGCGTAACTTCATCTTTGACATAAAAAAAATGTTTGATATGCAAAAAGATATTTCGATTAGAAACACAATATGAACAGATTTTTTTAAAAGTAGTTTGTACAGTATTTTATACATTACACAGTAGTGCACATCTACATGTTTTTAGTAAATTATAAATGTAAAATATAAATTAGAAAATCGAATAGATATTAAAGAAACAAGAAGTTTTATAGTATTTTCACTTACCTCTATGTATACTATTTATAACTAAAATTATCGGAAACAGCCACATATTTTTGAACAACTGATAGTTATTTGATAATTACACGAATTTCTTTAGTCTTCGGCTATATAACTTGCGATTGCATATACAATATACTATATATGCAATACGCACATTTGCTTCCTATAAAAATCGAAGTAAGAACCACAGCTATTGCACAAGTATAAATCACCGATCTTATGAAGATTTATGAAAATTTCTCGTAATAATGCAATAATAAGATGTGCACTGGAAAGGATCTCGTCTGTAAAGCGAGCGATTTTATATCGCCGAAGTACGTCTGTGTGTTAAATATAATATCTGAGAAAAAATATATCCGCGTCGTTTTCGTACGTTATTCGTTTATACTTTACAGACGAAATTCGTTCGAGAGATACTAATATACTCCCGTTACTGATTGCGACAAGTTTCAAGTGGAACACTGTTTGTACAGTTGCGACTTTTGCTCGATCTCTGCCAGATATCTTTCCATTTCCACCGTCAGCGCGTCGACCTCGCTCATCAGATCCGTCAGTAGTCGCTCGTTGTCCTTGTAAACGCCTTCCATGCCGTCCAGGTCCTTGGACTTGGTCGACGTGTCCGCCGTCAGCTCGGAGGCTCGCTGCAAGTGTCTCTTCGCCCGCAGTATATCCTTGATCTTGTTCATCCGCTGATTGAGCGACTCGTCCGCTCTCTTGTACTCCTCCGCGAGTTTCTTCGTCTTGTCGTCGATCACCTGCGCCTCGTTGGCGACCTTCGTCGCTTTCACACCGATCTTCACCAGGACGAAGGCGTTTTTCGCAGATTGCGTCTGCAGTTGCTTCAGTCGACCGTCCAGTGCATCCACCGATTGGGTGATGCTGTTGGCTTGGATCTGTGCGGCCTTCGTCACCTCGGCGATGTCCGCCAGATCCTTCTGAGACTTGGACACTGTAGGATGTTGAATTTGGCGCACATTTATTACGTGTGCGGTGTCGCGATTTCGAGGTGTCGCGATGTGAGCGAGCGAGGCACAGGCGGTGCGGCAGAGAGCGAGTCGCAAATTAGGAGCGAGAGAGTATAGACTTGTGAGCAGAGAGTGGTGTCGTAAGAGAGCGTTTCTTCTAGATTTATCGTTTGACTTTTGTATTAATTATTACAATTAAAAGGATACTTGAAACGGGACTGGTCCGACCATCGTTCTTTTACCTAATTATTATTAAATCCTACATCTTTTTGGGGGCTCAGCCGGAATTGAGCGAGTAGTGCGGATCGAGAATTCGATCGGTCGTTCTGGAAGTTTCGGGAGCGCGTGGCCGGAGATAACGGTTCGATCGGTTGTTCTGGAAATTTCGCGAGCACGTGGCCGGAGATAACGGAAGGATGTCTTCTGATCCGAGTGTTCTTACCGTTACCGAACTAAAAGAGAAGCTCAAGGTGCGCAAATTGCCCACGGCGGGGGCAAAATTGGAGCTTATTGCGCGGTTGTGTGAGGCTGATCCGACGGGTTCCTGGGTGGAGGACGACGCGTTTGATGATGATGTCGGGTCTGAGCGGAGCGAGGCACGAGAGGATGTATTGCAGCGAGAAATCGAACTGTATAAGCGCAAAAAGGAGCTTGCCGAACGCGAGCTTGATCTTGCGCGACGTGAAATCTCGCTGTTACGCGGACAATCGCGAGAGAATTCGGCTGGTGGAGCGACAGAGTTGACGATGCCCAGTAACGAGATGTTTCGCACGCGGCCGCGAGTGAATCTGGCTACGATGGCTGACTTATTAAGCGATTTTGACGGTGTCTCCAGCGATTTTGATACATGGGAAAAGCAGGTGAAATTCCTGAAAGCGACGTATCGTCTGGACGACGATTGTGCGAAACTCTTGATCGGAATGCGGTTGAAAAAACGAGCGTTCGAGTGGTTTCACTCGAGACCGGAATATATAGAAATGTCTTTCGAGAGGCTTCTGGAGGAGTTGAGAACCATGGTCCGGCATCGCGAGAGCAAACTATATTTGCGAAGACATCGCGGTTCGAGAATCGCGTGTGGAAAAAAGAAGAAACATTTCAGGAGTATATATATGGCAAGACTATTATGGATAATCGAGTGCCGATCGAGAAGGACGAGTTATTGGAGTATGTTGTGGACGGTATACCGGACATCGCGTTGCGCGACCAAGCGCGCATACAGGGATTCTCATCCGTGGACGGCCTGCTGAGGGCGTTCGAGAAGATAACGTTGCGTGATCGCGGAGCGGCGGGCTCGAGTCGGCATGGCGGCGATAAGAGAACAGCTGATGAGAAGAGAAATACTCCGACGGATACTAAGTGCTGCTTCAATTGTGGTGAACGCGACCATGTCGGTGCAAACTGCATGACGAGAGCTTTAGGAGCCAAGTGCTTCGGGTGTGGCACACGCGGTCACATTGCGTCCAAATGTCCGAAAAAAATAGTGTTGCGAAAAAATCCGTTGTCGCGTCGGTCTTGCGAATATCTTATAAAAAGTACACGCAGGAGGTAGTGCTAAACGGTCAAATTATTACGGCGCTGATACATACCGGGAGTGATATTTCAATAATGCGAGCGAGTAAGTACGCGATGATAGGGTCACCGAAAATGCAAGCGTCGGATACGGAATTCTGCGGAGTAGGAGGCTATAGTGCGAAAGCCTTGGGCGAATTTCAAACAAATATTATAATTAACGAGCATACTTATTCGATATTTATCCGAGTCGTTCCGGATACTGTTATACAATATGATCTACTCATTGGCGCGGATTTTATCGATACGGTAGAGATAAGTTTTAAAAAAGGCGTAATTTCGATTAATCCTGTTTGCGAGTTTACGGTCGGTGACGAGTCACGACCCGAAATATTTACGATCGACGCCATGCGCGACCCGAATACAATAGATGTTGACACGTTATTTGTACCTGAACATAGGCGTATTGTAATATTGAATTTAATAGAAAATTATAAACCGGTTAAGACGTAGGAAATTGATATCAAAATGACGATTATTTTGAAGGATGACGAGCCGGTTTATCAAAAGACGAGGCGCCTCTCGCAGTCCGAGAAGGATATTGTTAACGCTCAAATCGACGAGTGGAAGAGGAAAGGCGTAGTTCGAGAATCTGTATCTGATTTTGCGAGTCTCGTCGTCCTCGTAAGGAAGAAGAATGGTTCCTATAGACTTTGTGTAGATTATAGGATGCTAAATAAAAAAATAATTAAAGATCGGTACCCTCTTCCTCTTATCGAGGACCAGTTGGATCGATTGCAGGACGCGAGAGTTTTCAGCACAGTCGATTTAAAAAATGGATTTTTCCATGTGCGAATGGACGAAGCTAAAATAAAATACACATCTTTTATTGTACCTGTTAATACTTTCATGCAAATTTCTTTCTTTCTTATCATTGTGTTCCTTAGTGCGTTATTAAGCGATAATTTAATTGTTCTCTGTAAGACCTTATGTTCGTATTATATTGTCTATCTCTTTCTAGTTATAAATACCCTTCGCGGAACTACCGCATCATCGATACATCCTCGCGTCGTGTTTACGCGTTTTTTCATGCGTCGCTCGTCGTACCGCGCGCGCCCCTCGCTCTACCTTCTCAGCGACGATCAGCTGACTCAAATCGTCGACATGTGCGGTATATGTAACGAATTTTCTCTCTCGATTTTTCGGTTTGGTTTAAGTAGTCCTCGATCGACTTTCGTTAGCGTCACCTCGCGCTTCAGCCGCTCTCTTTATTCGAGAAATTTCTCTTTAAATCTGTATCGTAGTTGAGTGCATAATAAATAATCTGTGATCGTTAGTTTCTATCAAAGTTTCCATCTCTTTTTCTTTTTTTTTGTATGTGTTCGATCCTCTCAATCATTAATTAACATTTATGGTCCTTCGAGCCGGATAGGGGATCTTTCGATCGCTGATTCTCGAACATTCGTCGCGCTTTCGCATTCGCTCAGCGATTCTCTCTCTCGCTCTCATCGCGCTCGTTCGATCTCTCTCGTGTACGCCCGCGTAGTGACAGCTACATTCGCAGTGCAACTCTGCAAACTGCATTCAATATCGTAGTGATTATCAGCTGTTCAGTGACCGTTAAAACTCAGTGATAATTAAATCCGTGTTTTCGTGACCTTCGACGTCAACAACTCACAATGTCAACCTTCGGAGCAATTGTCGAGAAGCAAAACAGTCTTTTCGGTCTCATCTCTCGAGCTCCCGAGAATGCGAAAAAACTTGGAAAAGACAAACTCAATCGCCACAACCTTGACTCCCGAATTACGTCACTCGAAACTTATTGGGACCGGTTTCAGGAGCATCATGATAAACTCGTCGGTGCTGTAACAGAGGAAGTTTGTAAGCATCCTTATTTTTCCGAAGATTTATATGCGGCCTGCGAAGAAGCTTATTTCGATTCTCGTGCAAGTATTCTGATGCTTCGCGATTCCATCATGAGTCACTCAAACGATTCAAGCGGATCTAACTCAAATTCAAGCATATGTCGAGCGTTGCCGAAGATCAGTTTGCCTAAGTTTTCCGGCGAGTATCATGAGTGGCCTTCCTTTCGCGATCTGTTTCAATCCATGGTGAGTTTCAACAAGGATATCTCCGCCGTAGAGAAGCTCCATTATTTAAAATCGCAAGTGACTGGCGAAGCGGCGCGATACATCGCCAACATCCCGGTGACTTCGGAAAATCTCACGCGCGCTTGGGAAGCGCTCACCGATCGATATGAAAATCGACGCGTTATTGTGACAACGCATCTCGACCGTTTATTTAATATCAAGCCAATTACGCAAAAATCAAGCTCTGAACTCAAGTCACTGCTCTCTACGGTCAAGGACGTTTTAGGAGCCTTGCAATCATTCGGATTACCCACGGAGCATTGGGATGTTTTCATCGTGTACTTCGTTACTCGACGTCTGGACGCGAAGACTCTCGAAGCTTGGGAACTCGAGCAGGGAACGTCGCAGAACTCGCTACCTTCGCTCAACTTGAGCTCTTTCTCGAAGGACGTATTCGAGCTCTCGAATCTGTGCAATCTCGCTCTCTTTCTACGTCCGCATCATCACAGAAGTCAAGCAGCAAATTGAGGACTTCAGCTCACTCTCACGCTGCTGTCATCAATCAACCTGGCTGCTCTTGTTGTGGTTCTTCTCACTACATCGCATCGTGTCCTGACTTTGCCTCCAAATCGATGGTTGACCGACAAAATCTCGTGACTCGAAAGTCACTCTGCTTCAATTGTCTCGGCTCACATAAGCTCAACAAATGTCGATCTCTCAAACGATGTCGGAAATGCAAAGGTCAGCATCACACATTGCTTCATCGCGACACTGCTTTGTCTCCTAAGGACTCTCCCATCTCCAGTGCCTCTCCGAGTACTTCTTTATCATCTTCATCGACCACTACGCCGTCTTCAGGATCATCTCAATCAACTGCCGTGCACTCTCACACCGCAGCAGCTCATCTACAGCGTTCTCAAGTGTTGCTCGCCACTGCATGCGTCACGCTGATCAACTTGAAGGGAGACAACATCAAGGTACGAGCGCTCTTGGATCAAGGATCTGAGATTTCCATCGTCCAGGAGTCATTGGTGCAGCTACTACGTCTTCCTAGAACTCGTGCTTCTGTGCCGATCATGGGTATCGGCGCTCATAATATCGGCTCATCCCGAGGTGTTGTGACCTTGAGGCTTCAATCACGCCATGATCCATCAATTGAATTCTCTGTCTCGGCCTTCATTCTTCCGAAGGTCACAGGTCGAATACCATCACGTCAAGTGACAGCCTCGTGGAATCATTTACGAGGTTTGCAGTTAGCTGATCCCGAGTTCGCTACACCAGGTCCCATTGACATCATCCTTGGTGCCGATGTTTACGGCTCATTATTACTCGGCGACATCAGACGTGAATCGCTCAATTCACCCGTCGCTCAACATACGACCTTAGGCTGGATTGTCTCTGGGCCTCTCAACGCTCAGTCGTCTTCGTCTGATTCTGCCTCCATCATCTCATGTTGCAAGCTCCAAGATGTGGATCTTCACGACACTCTGCAAAAGTTCTGGATCCAAGAAGACGTCATTCCGTCCATCACTTCAAGTCTCACTCCTGACGAGCAAGCCTGCGAAAATCATTTTCGCACCACGCACTCGCGGGACAAGACCGGGCGATACATCGTTCGGCTGCCTTTTCGCTCCTCGACCGCCGGACTGGGCGACTCTCTTCCTTTAGCATCACGCTCTTTCGCAAGAGTTCGACAGCGCATTCGACGAGACGAGGTCTTCGGAAAGCTCTACTCGGACTTTCTGCAAGAGTATGCCGATCTGGGTCACATGGTGCCGACTTCCTCTGCTTCTCAACATCATCTAACACCAGTCTACTTGCCGCATCACGGCGTTCTACGCGAAAGCAGCTCGACTACCTAATTACGGGTAGTTTTCAACGGGTCAGCTCCAACCAGCTCTGGAATCTCGCTAAACGATTGTCTGCACGCAGGTCCGAAGCTTCAGCAAGATCTTGACGCGGTCATCTTACGCTGGAGAATGCACGCATTCGCATTTGCCGCTGACATTGAAAAAATGTATCGGCAAATCGTGATACATCCTGAAGACCGACACTATCAGCAGATTCTCTGGGCTACCTCAGATTCGCCTCGCAGTTATTAACTCACTACTGTGACGTACGGACTCACTTGTGCTCCATATCTTGCTCTTCGAGTTCTTCAGCAACTCGCCACGGACGAAGAACATGTCTTTCCTCAAGCTTCCAACATCGTGCGGACGGCGATCTACGTAGATGACGTGCTATCAGGTGCGGACACTTCGGAGGACGCAAAGGTCAAGGCTCTTCAATTAACCGAGCTCCTCAGGGCGGGCGGTTTCAAGCTTCAAAAGTGGTCAGCCAACAACGACGATCTTCTCCAAGGCATCACTGACTCATCACAGTGCTCTTCAGCTCGAGAACTTCAATCAGAAGCTCGAACTCTGGGTCTCACGTGGCATCCAGCCTCGGACTCCTTCAAGTTCCACGTCAGTCGCTCTGATCCGATCGTCAAGCTCACCAAGAGATCAATTCTCTCGAAGATCGCGCAGCTTTTTGATCCGCTTGGCTGGCTCGCTCCTGTAACGATTCTCGGCAAGATGTGGTTCATCCAACAGCTGTGGAAATTGAACATCAAATGGGATGATCCGCTGCCGCCGTCTCTCGCACAGCAATGGAATCAATTCGACGAAGACCTGCGAGGAGTTTCCGAATATTCGATTCCTCGGTGGCTCGGCACTTCGACCAGCACTCAAGGTGTCGAATTTCACGGATTCTCGAATGCCTCTCAGGACGCTCTCGGCGCAGTGCTTTACATCCGCACCATTCAAACCTTCACGGATGCCAAAGTCACTCTTCTCGCGGCTAAAAGCAAGGTGGCGCCTCTCAAAAAGCAAACCATTCCTCGCCTGGAACTAGCTGCAGCCGTTCTTTTATCTCGTCTGCTTGCTCGCGTCCGTAATATTCTCGGCCTTCAACATGTTCCTGCTCATCTGTGGGTCGACTCCAGCGTCAGCTTAGCATGGATACGCGGACATCCTTCGCAGTGGCAAGAATTCGTCGCGAATTGAGTTGCCGTCATTCAAGAGCTCGTTCCCGACGCTCGATGGCATCACGTAGCCGGCAGCGAAAATCCCGCTGACTGCGTTTCTCGCGGACTCTCTCCCAGCCTGTTGCAAACTCATTCTTTGTGGTGGCGTGGTCCAGTCTGGCTTCAAGGTCCTTCCGTGGGGTGGCCATCCACCGCTCCTCCAATCGACGACGCTATCAACCTCGAAAAAAAGCGACCTCATCAAGTCCTCGTAACTGCGGTAAGCAAGCCATCTTCATGCTCATGGAATCTCATCGATCGATTTTCTAGTCTTGATCGCCTCCTTCGCATCACCGCATGGATCCTGCGCAGCGTCGCCATCTTCAAAGGAGCCGATCATTACTCATCACGAGCCTTACATCCTGAGGAACTCATTCAAGCTCGGATCTTTTGGATCAAGGACACCCAACGAGCTTATTTCAATCGCGAGTTAGAGATCTGCTCGACAAAAACGTCACTACCAAGAACGCATCCATTTCTCAAACTGGCTCCCTTCGTCGACTCTGAAGGAGTTCTTCGCGTCGGTGGACGACTAAAAAATTCGTTGCTCGATCCAGATGGAAAACATCCTGCCATCCTTCCTCGTGATTCTTCGTTCTCACGACTTGTCATCTCAGATCTTCACCATCGAACTCTTCATGGCGGAACTCAAGTTGTCCTGGCGACTTTACGACAACATTATTGGATACTCGGAGGGCGCGCTCCAGTCAGCTCATTCATCCGCCGCTGCGTCCGATGTGCCCGACATCGCGCGGCAACCGCTCAGGAGATGATGGGCTCTCTTCCAGCATCGCGTGTCACACCGACGCGCCCATTCTTGCATTCCGGTGTTGACTACGCTGGACCTTACACGCTTCGCACCTGGCGAGGCCGAGCGTCCAGAACATACAAGGCCTATTTGATTGTCTTCATCTGCTTTTCAACATCCGCTGTTCATCTTGATCTTGCGACAGATTACTCCACGCAAGGTTTTCTGGCTGCGTATCGACGATTCATAGCTCGACGAGGTCGTTGCGTCACCATATCAAGCGACTGCGGGACAAATTTCGTTGGAGCAGACGCTGAACTTC
Source organism: Lasius platythorax (assembly GCA_963971435.1). NCBI lineage: Eukaryota > Metazoa > Arthropoda > Insecta > Hymenoptera > Formicidae > Lasius > Lasius platythorax. The sequence continues at coordinate 12,595,215 of OZ020545.1, forward strand.
GACGCCTATTCAATTCTGCTTCCAAGGACGCCGCGGAGATCGCTCACTTACTGGCCGCTGATGGAACGGAGTGGAAGTTCAATCCTCCTGCCGCTCCACACTTCGGAGGAAAGTGGGAAGCCGCCGTCAAATCAACGAAATTTCATCTTCGACGACTTATAGGCGACACGATTTTGACCTACGAGGAATTCAACACTCTTCTCACGCAAGTCGAGGCCGTGCTCAATTCTCGACCGCTTTCCATGTTGTCCGACGATCCTGCGGATGTCAACGCGCTTACGCCAGCGCATTTTCTCATCGGCGAACCTTTGATCGTCTTGCCGGAGCCGCCACTTAACGACGTGCCGATTTCTCGCCTATCGCGATGGCAACTTCTACGTCAAATGTTGGAAAGATTCTGGGCGCGATGGTCAACGGAGTATTTACAACGTCTGCAAACAAGAAACAAATGGCATCTCTCTACTAAGCCGCTTCAAATTGGAGATCTCGTCCTTGTCCTTGATGAACGCTATCCACCGGCCAAATGGCCTCTTGCGCGTGTGACCGCATTACATCCAGGAACTGACGGTCGTGTCCGCGTTGTTACTGTTCGGACAGCCGTTTCCGAATATAAAAGACCGATCGTCAAACTCTGTCCATTACCGATCGCGAATTAAAATCTTTCTACTGCTCATCGATTTCAATTTTTTTTCTCTCTTCTTAATTTTCCTTGTCATTTCTTTTGTTTCATTCTTAAAACGTCATCATTGTAAATATTCATCTTCACTGTCACTCGTTTTCATTCTGCTCTTTCAGCGCGTCTCATTAATTTCTTCTCATTTAATCAGCGGCGCCTATCACGCCCCTGAGGCGGGCGGTAATGTTAATACTTTCATGCAAATTTCTTTCTTTCTTATCATTGTGTTCCTTAGTGCGTTATTAAGCGATGATTTAATTGTTCTCTCTAAGACCTTATGTTCGTATTATATTGTCTATCTCTTTCTAGTTATAAATACCCTTCGCGGAATTACCGCATCATCGATACATCCTCGCGTCGTGTTTACGCGTTTTTTCATGCGTCGCTCGTCGTACCGCGCGCGCCCCTCGCTCTACCTTCTCAGCGACGATCAGCTGACTCAAATCGTCGACATGTGCGGTATATGTAACGAATTTTCTCTCTCGATTTTTCGGTTTGGTTTAAGTAGTCCTCGATCGACTTTCGTTAGCGTCACCTCGCGCTTCAGCCGCTCTCTTTATTCGAGAAATTTCTCTTTAAATCTGTATTGTAGTTGAGTGCATAATAAATAATCTATGATCGTTAGTTTCTATCAAAGTTTCCATCTCTTTTTCTTTTTCTTTTGTATGTGTTCGATTTTCTCAATCATTAATTAACAGTACCGGATGGACAGTACGAATTTTTGAGAGTTCCCTTCGGTTTGTGTAATTTTCCCTCAGTATTTCAAAGATTTATTAACGCGGTTTTTAGAGATTTAGTAAAGCAAAGAATTGTATTAGTGTATATAGACGATTTAATTGTACTTTCAGCTAATGAGGACGACGGATTGAAAAATCTTGAGATCGTTCTAGACACTGCGAGTCGAGCCGGCTTGACTGGGAGAAGTGCTGTTTTTTACGCCGCACGGTCGAATTTCTCGGATATGTTGTCGAGAACGGCACGATACGGCCGTCGGAGCGAAAGACTAGAGCGGTTGTATGTTTTCCGGAGCCCGAGAACACGCGACAGGTGCAAGCTTTTTTAGGCTTGAGCGGCTACTTCCGTAAATTCGTCGCGGGGTATAGTACAATTGCGCGCCCGCTGTCAAATCTGTTAAAGATGGATGTGAAGTTTCAATTCGGTGCAGTTGAGAGAAATGCCTTTGAACAATTAAAGATCATATTGAGTGAACGACCAGTATTGAATTTATTTCGAATAGGCGCGGAAACCGAATTACATACTGACGCATCCATGTATAGTTTTGGGGCGATACTTCTGCAAAAAGATAGCGAGGATCAGTCATTACATCCAGTGTATTATGCAAGTGGCAAAACTACGGCGGAAGAGAAGTACTTGAGCTACGAGTTGGAGGTTCTGGCGAATGTTAAAGCGCTTAAACGATTTCGCACATATTTGTTAGAAATAAGATTTAAAATCGTGACCGACGGCCGAGCGTTTACGCAGACAATGTCGAAAAAGGATCTCTGCGTGCGGGTGGCTAGGTGGGCGTTATCATTAGAAGAATTTCAATATGTAATAGAGCATAGACCGGGTAAAAACATGACACACGTTGACGCTCTCAGCCGAAATCCACTGCCGACGTGCTTAATGGTAAGCGAATGCGAAAAAGGGTTGCTCGCGCGATTGAGGAGGGCCTAGAGGGCGGATAGCGATTTGGAAAAAATATTCGGTGCGACTGAGCAAGGTCAATTAGAAGGTTACTTGATTCGAGGTGGAGTGTTATATAAGGAGAATGACGGCGATATCAGATTAGTTGTTCCCAGAGCCATGCAGTTACAGATGATCAGGAGGGCGCACGAGCAGGGGCACTTTGGAATTGGTAAAACGGAGGCGCTGATGAGGAGGGACTACTGGATCTCTAACTTACGCCCTAAGGTCGAAAACGTCATACGGAATTGTGTTCCATGTATTTTGGCGGAGCGGAAGCATGGAAAAGCTGAGTGTCTTCTGAGCTCGATCGACAATGAAGATGCGCCGCTAGATACTTTTCATATCGATTATCTCGGCCCCTTGCAGTCAACTAAAAAGAGTTATGCACATATTTTTGTCGTAGTGGATGCATTCTCGAAGTTTGTTTCGCTGTATGCAACCAGATCGACGAGCGCAGCAGAGGCGATTGAGCGACTGCGGAGACAGTCGTACACGATTGGTAACTTGAGAAGAGTTGTATCAGACAGAGGCTCGGCATTTACCTCGAAGGAATTTGAAGAATATTGCCGGTCAGAGAACATCGAGCATCAGCTGACGATTACGGGAGTGCCGCGGGCAAACGGCCAGGTTGAGCGTGTGAATCGCACGCTTATACCTTTGCTGACGAAGCTATCAGCTCCTAAGCCGAGCGAATGGTATAGGTGTTTGAGCGCTGTACAATTATGCCTGAATGCAACAGTACAAAGGAGCATCGGGATGACACCTTTCCGGGTATTGCTGGGCGTTCATCCGCGCATCAGGGATAGCCCTGACGTTAGAGAATTACTCGAGAGCGAGGTTGCCATGTCTTTCGATGATGATCGAATGGAGCTGCGAGCGGAGGCTAAGAAGAACATCGAAAAAATTCAAAAAGAGAATAAGAAGACTTATGATAGAAAGATAAAAGTACCATTGAGCTATCGCGAAGGAGACCTTGTTGCAATCAAGCGTACGCAGCAAGGCCCTCACCTTAAATTGGCGCATAAATACCTTGGACCGTATGAAGTCATAAAAGTCTTGCGTAATCACCGTTATCTTTTGCATAAAAACGGTGAGAATGAAGGTTCCATTCAGACGTCATCGGCTGCGGATCATATCAAGCCCTGGATCCATGATGATGACTACGGTGACGTATTGGAGGATATTGAGAGTGATGAGCGGTCAGAGCGACCGTTTATTCAGAATGGCCGAGTGTAGGATGTTGAATTTGGCGCACATTTATTACGTGTGCAGTGTCGCGATTTCAGGTGTCGCGATGTGAGCGAGCGAGGCACAGGCAGTGCGGCAGAGAGCGAGTCGCGAATTAGGAGCGAGAGAGTATAGACGTGTGAGCAAAGAGTGGTGTCGTAAGAGAGCGTTTCTTCTAGATTTATCGTTTGACTTTTGTATTAATTATTACAATTAAAAGGATACTTGAAGCGGGACTGGTCCGACCATCGTACTTTTACCTAAATATTATTAAATCATACAACACGTCAGCTTCCGCCTTGTCGATAGCGTTCTGCGCCAGATGTTGAGCCGTTTACGCGTCGTTCAACAATAGAGTCACCTTGCTCGCTAGAGCCTTTTTCTCGAGGGCCGTCTCCGTCGCTCATAGCGCGCTCCTCGAGATCGTGAGCCAGACGAAAGTCATCTTTGGTATCGGCGAGTATCTTCTCGGAATCGGTGAGCGAGCCGACGATACTTTTGATGCGATCGGTTAACCGCGTGATCTTGTCCATGCCCAGGACGTTGCATCTACAGTCTTGACAATCCTGTTGGAGGGCGTCTCCATAGAATTCGGCTTTGCAGATCTCGCAGTTGGGACCGTCGGTGTAGAACAGACACTGGAGGCAACGACCGGTGTGCGGATTGCAGTTACCGGTTTGACATAAATCGGTGTTATTGTTGCAGTTGCACAGTTCGCAATTCCCGCCGAGTATTTCCGTATTACCGTAGAAATTTTCAGCGCAATGTTCGCATCAGGAATCGTGGTACCCGTCGGAACATTCGCACACCACGTCCTGCGATACAAGAGTCCAATGAACAGCTGTTTGCGTAGGAATGACCGGATGCGCGAATACCTGTAACATGGTAAAAATATATATTTTATCGATGTTTCGCGCACCCGCACCATTTTAGAACACGTGACAAACAAAATACCCGTATGTAAATTATCGCAGAGGCGGCACGTGTCTCATTTACTCGAGCACAGTCACCGTTTTTTTTATTGTATTAAGAAGCACATATAAACATCCAAGATACACTGTTGTCTACAAAAGTATTTTAATTACTTATTTTATTTTATACAATGAATCACAAGTTGCCTTAGGTTCACACGTAGAATCGTTGCGATAGTAAATAACGGCAACCTGCCGACTAGCTTAGCTGTTTCCAGATTCTCGAACGATCGACGAACGCGAATGTGACTTACGTCCGTAAGCAGCAGTTGTCAACGGCCACAAAGGGCCACCGAACAATCGGAAAAAGTGGCCCTCGACAAATAAACTCACCCTACTTGCCTTCTTTCATTCCCTTTGCGGCGCGCATCGACCGACTTTCGAGATCCTCTTCGGCTGATTAAAGGTAGGTTTGGACCCCGCAAAACCTAGTAAAGGTAGGGAAACGTCGCAACGAAACTCGATATCACGCACCGAGTGTGGCAAAAAGTGATGCGAACGAGATTTCGTCTCTCACCCTCTCTCTCTTTTTCTCGCACGCGGCGTGAAACTTATTCATTCTGTGTGAAGACGAAAATTTTAAACTCTTGAATTTCTTCTATTAAATAAATATTTAAATTGATTGAACTTAGGACAGTAAAAAAGACGTAGAATATAGAGTCAGGAATTTAAAGAGATATTTTATTTTAATCGTTTATGGAGTATATTAGTATAAAATCTAATAACATATTTAAACGCGTGTTATATAATAAACCAATTAGAATTATTTTTAAGATGTATCTTCTGTTTTTTTACTAGCTAGGCGAAGTTTTCTCCGGCACAAAGAAAGGAGGAATTATTGCATAATGAGCGTTAGTTTTTATCGAATGACTCGCTGAATTAGGAATGTTTTGTGGGAACAAAGATATTCTTCAGTCGATACATCACTGCGATGTTGAATACTGAAAAACAAATACTCAAAGGGTCGGCGTAATCAAACTGTACACACGCAATAGATCGATTGATACATCGACGTTGGTTATCATCTTGAAGATTATAGTTACCACGGCTCGAAGTTTCACAATTAATGTCATATATGTATGCTTTTAAAAATTTGTGATTAAAAATGATGAAACGCATGGCTATTACGTGATGGTTTATAATGAGATTTTTGCTACTCTATGTAAAATCTATTCGAATAATGTATCATAATTAATTCGCCATATGTACTAGTGCATCATCAGTCACTGTGATAGAATCGCGTGTTCTGATTTCAGTTCTCAGTGCCGGGTTAGTCGGATAATAGTGCGAAGCAGTGTCGAATTTTCGGCCACAGAGCAACGAAGAATAATTCCCTTTGAAGATAACTCGTTTGAATGCTCTGGAAGAATTTAATAAAGGAACATTTATTACACGTCACAATGTTTTTTTTTTAATCCCTCTGTAATTTTTTAAGAAACCTGCTAAAGAAGCATTGTTACAAAAAAAAATTTGTAATATATATATCACGTTAATTACATAAATTAACATTGTTTAATACTAATTGTCTTGTGGAAAATTGGAATACATTTAACAAATAATGATAATTTTCTCGCCATGCGTTTTTACATCTTATTTCTACTAATTGTCGGCCTTGTGGAAAATGGGAATACATTTAACAAATAATGATAATTTTCTCGCCATGCGTTTTACGTCTCTAATTTTTTATTTTAATTTTATTCATCAAAGAATTAATTTATAGTTTAAATTTTTTTTGAAGGAAAATCGAAGGTGATCCTTTTTGTAATTATAACTTTAAAGCATTTCCGCGTTTCATTTCCTTCATCTCTATAGAGAACCACTGATTCGCGTACTGAATGAACCCATTGTGCGCGGAATGCTCTGAACACATACGCCATTTGAATTAAATAGTGCGCTATTCACGAAATATTCGAACGTGTGCGTAGGCTCTCTTTTGAAAGGGAAAAAGGGCGACTTTAAGAAACGAAATGACAAATAGAGCATTCTACACGCGTTACTAGGATCGAGAGAAAGATGCTGACTGCTGTCCAAACTGTTCCGAACTCCTTCGGAATCGGAACAGAAGCATTCGATGCTGCGATAACATTCAATGAGGGAGAATATGATCGCGCACATGGCTCCGACGTAACCAGATTCTATAATAATAAACGACAAAACCTATTTCTAGGACCGATGGATCGAATAAATTAGAAGAGTGTTGAGAAAGACTGGAGAAACATAACTTCGTAACTTCAGTATAGTCACATCAGTTGTAGCTGTTTGACAGATGTCATTAAGCAGTCGCTCTACTACTAAGTTCTTACATTATATTTAACAGGAAGAAATATATAACAGGAAATATTTTATCATTAATGATATGACGTTTCCGACAATTTCCTTGCGCGATACCACAATATGTCGCAAGGACGAAGATAAGTGATTATCTCAAATTGCAGATCTTTAAGTATAATAGCGATGGAGAAATTTCATATTAAAATACGATAAAATATAATAATTTACATAATTAAAGCATTCAAAGATAGAGATAAAAACTCGTAATTTACACACACACATACACGCACACATACGAATTCGATGTATTTTAAAGAATCTATCGAGAGACATGAAGACACATCGATTCGATTATTGTATCTGAATCAAAGAGCGTGGAACATTGGTAGCTGTTAATCACTAAATCGAGAATCGCATAAAAGCCACTTGAGTACAAACATTTACAAGAGGAGAAATTATTATATTAAGGACGTTAAAAATATTATGTATTTTACTAAAAGTGTTAATGCTAACGAGAACCGCCTTCGTTTCGGAGGATCCGGAGGATGTGGAGTATAAGGAGGAAGTGGAGGATGAGGAATATGAGGTTTATATATTACTAGCGTTATAGCCCGCGCTTCGCGCGGAAGTATATGCCCCGAAGTACATGCCTCAAAACCTTTATCTCTCACAAACATCTTTTTTCGTTTTTTCAATTATTGATTTTTAATTTTCTCAATTTTATAAATATTTTACTTAACATAAAATATTTTTTTATCTTTTATTATTTACTTTTTTTTATTTTTTGCTAATGTTCCCACCGTTGACCCGCTATTAATAGCTCTCATACAATTTTATAATTTTTCAATTTATAAAACCTCTCTGTATACAACATTTTTCGTAAAATATTTTGGATTTCCTTTAATTAGTTGTCCTTGATTGCTTAATTCATTAATTTTTATTCTGACACAATCCCTTTTTGTTGCTCTAGAGAATGCTACATATAGTTGACCATGAGCAAATACGGGTTGTGGCAAATAAATTCCAACTTTTTGTAAAGTTTGTCCTTGAGATTTATTTATCGTCATAGCAAATGACACTCGAATAGGGAATTGTCTTCGTTTAAGCTTGAATGGAATTTCCATATCATTTGCTAAGAAATCTATCCTTGGGATGAAAACAATCTGACCTCTTGAGGGACCAGTTAGAACCTCTGCATAAATAAGATTAGATTTCAAATCTGTTACAATAAATCTTGTGCCATTGCAAAGTCCTTTCTTAGTATTTAAATTTCTTAATAAAATAACTATTGCATTGACTTTTATTTTAAGTTTATGAACTGGCATCCCAGAAGGTGTCACAGAGTTTAAAAACTCAGTTGGAAAATTCAATTGCTCCTGTGGATCATCACTCATAATAGAGTCAATTGAGAGATATTCCTTTTCTTCTCCTTCCATTAGACGAAGAATTTCGTCATTAATTTTGAATGTATCCTCATTCTTTGGACAAAGGATCGCTCGATCTGAATTTTCTCTGATCTGTTCCTTGGTGATTCTATCACCAAAAATCTCATTAATAATTGATTCTTTTGATATAAAATCTTCAGGTATTTGAATTGTATCGAGATGTAATCCATCCGTATTACACAATTTACCATCTCCAAGTTGCATTAACCAGTTTGCAAATTCCTTTTCATCTCCAGTTCTCATATTTTGCTTCAGTTTAACCTGAATTACATTCCTCCATATATGATTATATTTTACAGTCGACTCAATTATGGCTGCTTTCTGTGCATGTGGCACTACGGGAAGATTTTGTCTAAAATCTCCTGCAAATAAAATTACTTTTCCTCCAAATGGTCGAGTATTCTTCATCAAATCTTTGAAAAGTTTATCAACTGCTGTTAAAGCATGTCCAACAGTCATGCTTACTTCATCCCATATGATTAATTTAGCATTGATCAATTCTCGTGCAGCTTGAGAATTTTCTCTGATATTTGATTTAGCTCCATCATCAATTGGGATTGAAAGCTTAAACAGAGAGTGATAAGTTCTTCCTCCTTTCAGAAGTGTAGCTGCAATTCCAGTTGAAGCACATGGAAGAATTATCTCGTTTCTTCCTCTAATAACACTCATAAATGTATTAAATAGGTAGGTTTTACCACTTCCTGCAAACCCGTCAATAAAAAATAATCGCTGAGATTCATTTTCATTTTCAATTGCTCGCATGACTATATCGTACACATGTTTTTGCTCAGCATTTAGTGTCGATAATAAATAATCACCTCGTATTCTTTCTTCATCCACATTATATTCTGTTACGTAAATATTCACTGGAGTTGGATTTGGCAATTGAAAGTTCTCACAATTACTTCCATTATTTATCAAAATTTCTTGTATATGATTTAAAGCCATATTTTCAGGATTCAAAACATTCTTATGTACAAAGTCCTCAATCATGTAATCTTTGTATTTATTCCAAATAGCTAGTACATCTATTGGATTTCCAAATATGCAAATGTAAGCAAATAGTTCTCTAATTTGTGTAGGCATATTTGATTCGATTGAGTCCTCTATTGTTTTTCCCCAAAGATCATCAGTTTCTATCAAATTTTTTGCAATTGCTGCATCCTTAAATGTCTCATAAAGAATTCCATTTACATTTTTCAAATCTTCAAAACTTTTTGCGCCTGCCACATGAAGTAGAAGAAGACGAAGATAAAATCTCTCAATATCTTTTATGCTTACTGTATAGAGTCTTGAAATTATTTTTTCACTACCTTTTTTTCGTGGCTTCCACTTAGTTTCTTTTTTATCATAAACATAGTGATAAGGAATATCTGTGTAAAGAAATTGTACTGCATTTTCATCAGTTTGATTTAATTTGAACCATGCAGTAAGCATAGTATCTCGATTGAGCTCTCTTTCAGCAGCTTGCTCTTCATTTCCCGCTCGAAAATAAACCATTTGGCGATTAGGCAAATGAACTGCAAGTCTTATTACTGTATGTGACTTCATGAACAGATCATATCCGTTCAGTCTCCACATTGCTTCTGGAGCACTAACGTATCTTGCATCAAGAAATGAGTTTACTTCATCTATTTTAATTAGCCTTGTGCCATCTCTTGCTTGCACTTCAATTGCAGCACAGTCAAATCCTTTATGAATATATTTATATAAATATTTTACACTCTTCACTGATGAACATATTTCTAAATTTATGTGTCGATCATATTTCATTATTAAATATGGTGAATATGGCACCACCCATCGATTATCAATTTCTTTTCCTCTTACAATATATTTTTTACCAAAATTCCTTCGTTGATACATGGGATATCCATTAACATTTGCATTAGTTTCTTCACGAAACTCTTTTGGAAAACCTTTTGTACATTTTCCATCATCCCCAGTGCAAGGATATCTCTGGGATGGATCTCCACAAGGACCATGAATCATGTGTTTCAACACTTTTACATTTAGTTCTGAATTTTTTTCTTCGTTAGGGATTTCAGCCCATACCATCATGTCAATGATTTCTTGAAGTCGGGGCTTATCTTCATCATTCAACATTGCAAGTAAATGCAAATGTGGAAGTCCTCTTTTTTGAAACTCAATTACACCTGCGTAAGCAATAATTTTTCCAAAAATCTTATTTTGGATTAAATCCTTTAAAATCTCTTTCACATCTAAGTTAAATGTTTTAGCGACCAAATCAGGTCTAAATTCTATTGAACATCCATCAAGATTATTCTTTATTTCTGGGCATTTAGGATTGCAAGTCATCGTAAGAAAAATGTCTGGTTTTCCAAATTTTCTGACCAGAGACATTGCATCTTGGTATCTTTCTTGCATGTTTCTTGGACTGCCCATAAATGAAGATGGTAATATCACAGGTATACCTGCTTTAATTCCTTCATTTTGTGCTCGATTATCCAAGTGATCCATTAATCCCGAATAAAGTTCTGCTCTTAATTGTGGTTGATTTAATTTAATATAATTAAGCCTATTTGCTTCAACCTTCATATAGGCATCAAGTATAAATTGACATCTTAATTTGCCTGCCTTTTTAAATTGACTAAATTCAGCTCTTGGTGCCAGCAAGTGAGCATAATAATCCATTTGTGTTACTTTAAATTCTGGATATTTAGGATTATATGATTTAAGTTCTGAATGCCATCCATCGTTACCATAGGGATATAACAAAGGATAACACATTGGGTCACACCTTTTGTCTAGAATTGATATTTGCTGAACATCATTTGAATTTTTATTATAAATCCTAATGTCTCTTTCAAATGGAGGCTCACCATCTACATTCTTAAATACTACAGCTATTTTATTAGCTTGTGGAGCATTGTATCTTCTTTTATCTTGTTTAGGATCTTTTCGAAAGGATAGCATTAAATTTATTGTTTTATTACCTATTGGATTAAGATCTTTTTCAACTTGACGCATCATCTTGAAAGTTTTTGCAAATATATTACATTCAACCATAAAACATGACAAATCTTTCATTATCTTTTGATCACACTCTTTATTAGCTTTGTTATTTATTCTATGATTTAAAGCTTCTTCTGTATCTAAAAAATAAAGCTGTGCAAACCGCGGAGTTTCCCCATCTGCTGGACGCATTGCCGTCGAAGTCAAATGATGATATTGTCCATGAATCTTTAAGCAATAAGGAGCATTGTTCACAACATCTAATGGATTTCTATTGCCTGGGGCACCCATTGAAGCCATTGCTAAAGCGCTATTATATGAACGAATATTATTAATAAAATTTTTTGATTCATAATTATTTCCCATGTATAATTTTTTAATAAAATCAGGACAATTTATTGGTTTTAATTTAAGCTTGCCCTTTTGACAACAATATGTAAATTTTCCATCTTTTGATTTTTCACATTCAAAGTTTAATGATTTGCAAAATTGGCATTCCACATTCATTTGTCCAAGTGTATGAACTGTCACATTTATTTTATTTTCTTTAGCAATTAGCCCAATTTGATTATTTAATTGTCTAGCTTTTTGCCTTTCCTGAGCATGTCTTTGAGCATCAGCTTCGAGTCGTTGAGACCTAGACTCATCATTTTCATTGGCCCTCTGCTGAGCATGTCTCTGAGCATCAGCTTCGAGTCGTTGAGACCTTGACTCATCAATTTCATTGGCCCTCTGCTGAGCATGTCTCTGAGCATCAGCTTCGAGTCGTTGAGATCTTGACTCATCATTTTCATTGACCCTCTGCTGAGCATGTCTCTGAACATCAGCTTCGAGTCGTTCAGATCTTTCCTCCGAACTCTCAATTTCTCGCCTTTGTCGTGAGCGTTTGCTTTCGCTAGTTATTTTATACAAATTTCTTCCTTTCCTCTTTTGAGGCATAATAATTATCTTTGTCTTACCATATACATTGGTATATTATATTAAATCTATATATATAATAATATTTAATTTTTCAAATTTATAATTTTAATTTTTTTTTATATTTTATATATACGTACATAGATATTTATTAAAACAATTAATTTATTTTAAAAATCAATAATATTGCTTAATTAAATCAACAATATTTCCAATTTACAATTAAAATTTTTTTTATAATCTATATATATATTTATTAAAACAATTAATTTTTCTAAAAATCAATAATATTAATTGATTTTGCTAATTTTATTTTTTTTATAATTTTTATTTCTATTTATTAAAACAATTAATTTATTTTAAAAATCTATAATATTGCTCGATTTTTTATAATATTTATATATAATTTCTTTTTACTTGCGCACAGCAGCCTTTTTTTTACATGCGCACAGCAGCCTTTTTTTTACATGCGCACAGCAGCCTTTTTTACTGGCGCACAGCTGCCTTTTTTACTCGCGCACAGCAGCGGTTTTTACTGGCGCACAGCAGCCTTTTTCATGCGCACAGCAGCCTTTTTATATAATTTAATTTCTTATATCTTTAAAATTTTTTTTTTATATAATCTATATATTTTATATATATTCTATATATATAAGTATTTAATAATGTACCGTCTTTTTCTTTACTCTCCTTCTTCAACCTTCTTTCTCTGTCACTAATTCGTTTCTTGTAAACTTTTACATCTTTTACTCCTTCTTCTTTTTTGTACCGGTTTGATTTATTATTACATTTTCTATTTCATTTAATTTATCAATGATGACATTTAACGTGATTTAATCTGAAACCATCAACTTATATATAGATAATTAATTATGAAATGACTCACGTTAAGAACGTTATATCTCGTATCATCTCTAAGGGGTGATTTTGACAAAATTATATTCACGAACAACAAAAATTTAATAAATCATTAATTTTTAAAGATTGTTTATCTTAGGAAATAATTAATTATCCTAATTGATAATTGAATTTTCTAATAATTTAGATTTCGATTTTTTTTAAATTAAATTTTGGAATAATAAGAAATATTTTTCAATTTACGTATTATTTTATGAAATGTTTTACGTGTTATGTACGTATAAATACATACATTTATTTCAATATATAGACTTAATTCATTATTATATTTAAAAAAATATCTATCTATATATAATACACAATCACACACATACACTCAACAAACCTCTCTACACGCACATACGTAAGAGATAAAAATGTTTATCTTAGGAAATAATTAATTATCCTAATTGATAATTGAATTTTCTAATAATTTAGATTTCGATTTTTTTAAATTAAATTTTTGAATAATAAGAAATATTTTTCAATTTACGTATTATTGTATGAAATATTTTACGTGCTATGTACGTATAAATACATACATTTATTTCAATATATAGACTTAATTTATTATTATATTTAAAAAAATATCTACATATATAATACACAATCACACACATACACTCAAACAAACCTCTCTACACGCACATACGTAAAACAGAAAATAATGCTTACAAACACATACATACACATATTGAAAAATCTCTCTCTCTCTCTCTTTCTTTCTCTCTCTTTCTTTTAATCTCTAAACAGACAAATATCTTTCTCTCTTTCTCTCTCTCTCTCTCCCTCTTAACCTCAGTCATCTTTCTTTCTCTTAATCTCATTCTCTCTTTGTCATTCTTAATCTCATTCTCTCTCTTTCACTCTGTTAATTATATTTTTCTTTCTTTTCTTTTTATATTA